>OU342741.1:2866549-3331653 GCA_910589775.1 Avena eriantha
ATTCTTAGGTGGAATTTTCAAAAAAAAAAAAAAAGGACCGAAGCACTTATTAGCGTTATGCTAGTGAATAAGCCTGCCTGGAAAAATAAACCAAAACAACAGAATTTCTGCGAGCCTTTTTACAAGATCATAGTACGTACTAGGTACAGATTAATCGAGATTTGGAAATGGCGAGATGAATCTCGACGGATGCAATCAGAGGAGGAGCACGAGTCCCTCACGCGGTGGTACGGATCGTGGGCAGACAAAGCCGTTTGGCGTAACTGTCCGCTCGTTATTGCGAAGCATTGAGTGGTAGTGTGGTACTAGCAGAAAGAACTCCGTTCATCTGCATTGAATACAGTCACTGCTCCCTGACGAGGACAGCCACAAAGAAAACGAGACGAGAACATTTCAGTGGGGCGGAGCGGAAGCACGTCCCGATGCAGCAAATATCACCATGGCAAATGGAGGAAAGGTGTTTGAGAATGGGGAATAACCAACCTAGTCCTAGTGGGAATTTCACTAAGGTAGCCATCGATGCTATCCATGGAGGGAGGGAGGGGGAAAAGAAAGGCACGATAAGAAAGCTGGAAGCATGGTGCCAATAGACCTTTTCCAACGTCGATCGTGCAAGTGAAAGCTGTGGCAGAAATATCTCAAGATCCTTCTTTTTTTTCATCCAAATATCTTCCTCTTTTCTTCCCCAGTCTGAGATGCTATAGATAGACCGATTAGGGAACGTGATGATGGGATGTGTATTGGCCGGATCACACATGGCTTCGACCTAACTAATAATCATGCATTCCGAGTAATAACTCCTCAACATGGGTGCCTTCGGCTCACGCTAGTGCTTGTAGTCGTCGCTAGGTGGCCCGGTGCCCTATTTATAATTTTTGTTACTTTTAGGCCGCTTTGTACTGCTGTCGATGATTATTAATAGATCGGTGGTATTTCGCAAAAAAAACATGAACTCTTTTGTGAGCGGATTTTTTTTTGACTCCCGGGCTCATTATTCTTGTTATTTTAAAAAAAAAAATCAAACATTGTAGTATTTGCAGAGGAAGCGGGATTACACATTTCTTCGACCTCGAATTAGTAATAATGCATTCCGAGTAGCTCCTCAACATGGGCTCTTTTGTGAGCGGAGATTTTTGGCTCCCGGGCTCATTACTCTTGTTATTTAAAAATAATAATCAAAAATTGTATTTGAAGCTTAGAAAAATATTGAAAAAATATCCGGACATGGCCAATGATGTATCCCACAAACGTTTAAAATATTGATTTTAAATCTTTATGTTCCGAGCTACACAAAAACAACAAAATGTGAATCTGCGCATGCATATTTTCAAATAGCCGAGTTTATCGGATTTTGTCATTTTTGTATAGCCCACAATACAAATAATTTCATGTTACGATTTTGCATGCTTGTGGGAAACTATGTCCGGAATTATTTTCAGTTTTTTCGAAACATGTAAATACGATTTGTTTGATTTTTTTTTAAAGGAGCGCTGGAGCTCGGGAGACAAAGACACGTTCTGCTCTTTTGACCATCTCCATGCTTCAACAATAGTAGAACAGCCTGTGGGTTTAAAATCAGATTGCACTGTTCAAAAATTACTTCCCTGCAATTTTATTTTTACACTCTCATCTTATTTATGTGTAGTGTTCAATATCGTCTGTTCTATTTTTTTTGAAAAGAATATATATTAATATCACAGGGATACCAATTACACCCAGTCTCTGCAACAACGCATGCCCTAGCGGCCCTACGGATGTACACGGCTCAGAAGAAAAGAAAGAAGAATTAAAAAAGAAAAGTCCCGCTACAGAGAACTAATCCTCAAAGCAATGACACTAACACCAAAAGAACAACACCAGTAGTCCACCACTCCAATAACAACACCAGTAGTTACTTCCCTGTAATTTTATTTTTACTTGCTCATCTTATATATGTGTAGTGTTCAATATCGTCTGTGCTATTATATGAGGTGGTAATCAAGGAATTCAAGTGGAGGTCACTCCACGTAGAGGGACACTTGTATGAAGCACCATGGTTCATGAAACTGCTGCGCTGACAGCTACATGGATCTAACCAGATGGTCCAGCAAAACATGGTTGTTAACTGTTCTTATTGCCGAAGGCAGGCTGCTGGTTAGCTTTGCATTTTCCCCTTGATTTTCTCCACCGGTCTCCCTCGATTCTGCCTGTCTACTTGCTTAAAAACAGTTCACCAGAAACTCGGGACGTTTCCAGATTTTCCTACACGACCAAGTTCTTTATATGATACCAATCTCTCCGTAGAATTATATAGAATAATAATCGATGATAATATCGTAGCAGTTACAAGAGGTATATTAGGGTCTAGGTGCACTGGCCTAGCCCTATAACAAACCGACTAGGACTCTTAAACCTAACAAGAGTTGTATTCTAATATCCCCCGCAGTGTCAACGGTAGGCTCGACGACGTTGAGACTAAAACGAATGTCTTGAAACGGAATAGTCGCCAGACCTTTAGTAAAGATATCAGCAAACCGAGCTGAAGTAGGCACATGTAGAACACGAACTTGACTGAGAGCCACCTTCTCTCGAACAAAATGAATGTCGATCTCTATATGCTTGGTACGACGGTGTTGAACCGGATTCCCTGACATGTAAACAGCTGAAATATTATCATAGTAAACAATAGTAGCTTGCTAAATAGGGAGATGCAGCTCTGACAGACACTAACGCAACCAAACCGTATCAGCAACCGCATGAGCCACAGCGCGATACTCAGCTTCGGCTGACGAGCGAGAAACCGTAACCTGCCTTTTTGAAGACCAAGAAACCAAATTGTTACCAAGAAAAACACAAAATTCGGATGTGGACCGTCGAGTATCGGGGAAACCAGTCCAGTCTGTATCATAGTAAGCTGTCAATGAGGTAGGAGAGGATTTGTTTATATGAAGACCTAAATATAATGTACTTTTGAGATACCGAAGAATACGTTTGACATAGTTGAAGTGAGGAACACGAGGATCATGCATGTAAAGGCAAGCTTGTTGGACATAAAAAGAAATTTTAGGACGAGTAAGAGTAAGATATTGGAGGGAGCCGGTAATACTACGATAAAGAGAAGGATTAGAAAAGGGATCACCATCGGCAGAAAGTTTTGAACCTGTATCAACAGGAGTACGAGACAGTTGACAATCAAGCATACCAGCACAAGAAAGAAGATCTAGGGTGTACTGACGCTGAGATAAGAAAAGACCAGATGAGTCACGGATGACAGCAATACCTAAGAAGTGATGAAGAAGACCTAGATCGGTCATAGAAAATTCTTTGCGAAGAAGAGAGATAATATGATCTAAAAAGTGTTGTGAGGAAGCTGTGAGAATAATATCATCAACATAGAGAAGTAGATAAGCGGTGTCGGTATTATGATGAAAGGTGAAGAGAGAAGTGTCAGAACGAGAAGGAGTAAAGCCAATTGTTTGAGCATAAGTAGAAAAACGATGAAACCAAGCCCGTGCTGCTTGTCTTAGACCATAGAGAGATTTTTAAAGAAGACAAACATGATTAGGATAAGAGGGATTTTCGAAGCCAAGAGGTTGTTGACAATAAACCGTTTCTTGAAGAGAGCCATGGAGAAAATCGTTTTTGACATCGAGTTGATGGATGGGCCAAAAAAGGAAACGATGATGCCAAGAACAATACAAATAGTGCTGAGTTTGACAACTGGAGAGAAAGTCTCATCATAATCGATGCTGTGTTGTTGAGAGTAACCACGGCATACCCATCGAGCTTTATAACGTGCAAGACTTCCATCAGAATTAAATTTGTGTCAAAAATCCCATTTGCCGGAAACTATATTAGTGTTTGATGGACGAGGAACTAATTTCCATGTATTATTTTTAATGGGAGCATCATATTCATCTTTCATGGTTGTGGCCCAATTAGGATCTAGGAGAGCTGATTTGTAAGATTTGAGAATAGATGAAGAAGACAGAGATGCATTGAGATTTAGATGAGCTTTAGCGGGTAAACGAAAACCGGATTTGCCACGTGTGCGCATGGTATGATCATTAGTGGGAGCTGGGACGATAATATCATGAGGAGGAGGGACGAATGATGATGTGGAAGACGCGCCCGACATAGCGGAAGAAGTGGACGCGGGACTCGGCGGTGGAGACGGCGGCGGCAGAAAGTCTGCCGCGGCAGAGTTTTCGGCGGTTTCGGCAGCCACAGCAGAGGTGGCGACAAGAGAAGGCGCGGCGGGATCGGCTGCCGCGGCAGAGAATTCATGCGCTTTTGCTGCCGCGGCAGGAGCAACGGCAGGAGGTGGCTGATGAAAGAAGGGAAAATTATTTGGACGAGGGAAACTAGTAGATGGTGCGAATATTTTAGGATCGAGAGATTGATGCTCAGAAAAGGGAAAAATATTTTCAGCAAAAGTTACATGACGAGACACATGGACGCGACCACTAACAAGATCTAGACAACGATAGCCTTCATGTTCGTCGGAAAAACCTAGATGGACGCACAGGATAGAACGGGGTGAAAGTTTGTTAGGAGAAGTAGAGTAGGAGTTAGGAAAACAAAGATAGCCGAAGACACGAACGTCGAAGTAGTTTGGGTGAGAAAGAAATAAAGAGAAGTAGGGTGTGGTTTGAGGATTGACTTTAGATGGTCGAATGTTAAGTAGATATGTGGCCGTGTGGAGAGATTCAGCCTAGAATCTCTATTACAAGGTATTGAAAATTCACTAAGAAGAGTAGATAACACATTATATGGGGATGGCCGAGACGTTAGTGCCACAGATCAACAAAGGCCACCATAGACGATGGAGGGGCAGCGGCCAGAACAATATGGAGGGAATACAAATCACTGGAGCTATTGAACCGAGCGATCTTGTCCTTGGTCCGGTAATCCTTCACAGACAAATCAAAAGGGTCAGATTCGACAAAAACATGACTGTCATTGGTGAATTGGCGAACATAAATCAGATTTTTAATTAGTGCAGGAGCTACAAGAACATCGCAAAGAAGCAAAGGTTTGATTAGGGATTCGATTTGGGCTTGACCGACACAGTAAATAGAAATAGATGATCTGTCACCAAGAGTAATAGATGGAAAAGGTGACGGTGTGCAAGAAGATAGTAAATTACTTGATGTAGACATATGACTAGAAGCACCACAATCGAAAATCCAATCCGTACCTGAGTTTCCTTGTGCAGCAAAGTTGTTCATGGCTTGTAGAAAAGCAGCTTGGTTCCAGCTCGGAGTCGAAGTAGAGGCCGGTGTAGACATGGGAGCTGGCGGGTGTGGCGGCGTCGGTAGTAGGGCCGGCATCAGCGTATAGATAGATCCACCATCATTTTACTGCGACATATTGTACTGTGGCATGTAGGGGGAGGTTGTAGCGCCATATGAAGCATAAGGAGCAGCGGTGTAGATTGTTAGCGCGTAGGCGGGGGCGGCATGGTACGCGGCCGTCGGCTGTCGCGGCACGAGGACGGGAGCGCCGGTGGGAGGGCGGGCACCGGGCTGCCAGCCACCAGTGTAGGCAGGCGGGGCACCATAGGGCGTCGGGGCAGACCAGGGCATAGGCCACGCCTGGACTAGCCCGGTCCACGGATCAGGAGAAGAATGCCAGCGGGGGGTTGTGGTGATGCGGTCGGTGGTGCAGACGGTGGATCCGGAGTTGAGGGCGGAAGAGGAGCAGGTGCCGTACGAAACGGCAACGGTTTAGGGTTTCGACCCCTGTAGTTGGGACTTGGACGCCAGCCCTATGGTTGAGGAGGAGCCATTGTAGGAGGTGGCGGTGGCGGCGGTGGTGCAGGCGGTCGAGGAGCAGCAATGAAGACCTGAGGACGGGAGTCCTTGTTGGTTTGGGCACGATCGGCCCATTGCAGCATCGAGCGAACCTCGACGAAGGAGGGGCATGGACGCATCATAGGGATGAAGGAGGCCTGTTTCTCGAACCGCTCGCTGAGGCCGACGAGGAGGACGTTGATGAGCTGTCGATCATCGATTGAATCACCGAGTTCGCGGAGTTCATCCGTGATCGCCTTAAGGCGTTGGTAGTAGACGCCGACGGGTGCATCACCTTGCACCATGTTCCGAAGCTCGGTGTGGAGATTGTTGGCGCGAGCGTCGATGTTGCCCTGGAAGAGCTGACGAAGGGCTGCCCACAGATCGGCGGCAGAGGCACCATCTCGGTGTACGAGATTGAAGATTTCTGTGGAGACTCGCATGTAGATCCATTGAATAATGGCTAGATCATCCTTGACCCATTGCGGATTGTGAGGTTGAGGGCGAGCGTCGTCGGCGACGTGAGAGCGGAGGTTGCATCGCCCGAGGTGGACGTCGAATAGGTGACGCCAATGGTAGTAGTTGTGAGCAGCGAGGTCTAGGGTTATAGATATTTAGGGGCTAATATCGGAGATTGAAGGGGCTATTGGTGGAGGTATATAATAATCGAGCTCTGATACCATGTAGAATTGTATAGAATAATAATCGATGATAATATTATGCCAATTACAAGAGGTATATATGAGAGGTCTAGGTGCACCGGTTTAGCCCTATAACGAACCGACTAGGACTTTTAAACCTAACAAGAGTTGTATTCTAACACTCCTCACGTCACGCACAAGTCAACGTTGTTGGATATGGATGTGAAATAACGAGGAGAAAACAGAGCAGAGATAAGAAAAATAAAATAGGTAGAAGCCCGTAGATCAAGAGGAACTAGTCATATAATAATAAGCTCTGGTTTTTCTCTCCAGGCGGTACCTAGACAAAAGCAAGTTGGAAAACTGAGAAGAAAACAAAGTACACGAACACACGCACGCACTGAGAAATTCAGGGGATAACCTTCACAACGTCGCAATCTGTCACTCATCAGCTTGCTGATTATGAGCACACTGACCGTAAGATCGTGCAGATGCACGCACTGATGATGAGAAGTTTCTTGTGGAGCTCGATTGACTGCCACCTTTAATTTTGTTTCATTCGACGATTCCCCCAGCCAGCATTGTGCTTTATACCAGCTGCGTCAGTGACCACTGACCACTGACAATGACAGTGTACACTTTTCCTTGAGCTTTTTTCTTTTAGAAAAGATATACTAGTAACATCTGAGACTCTTATTATTATTTTCTTCTCGGACGTATCTAATGCTAAGCTATGTCTAATAGCCCTGTTATACCCAGCCTGGCACCGGGAACACACTTACATAATTGTTTTCTATAGCCAGAATCAGATGCTAGATTAGTGTTGGGTTAGCGCCCACAATCTGCGGTTATGTAATATGCAATTTGCCACCAGATATGATCAACCTTTTTACCGCCCCATACTGAACAAGTTTAATTTCGGCTAGATTATTACTACAGTAATAGTATGTAGTCGGTTAAGAGTGGAGAATACAACACAAGTGCATACATAACTCCTCTTCAATGCTTCTCCACAACCAGTGACAAAAGAATAAAGTTGCAGCAACTTTGTTTTTTCTATTGTTTACAGATATAGTGTCTTGCAATTGGAGAACAACACATTGGTTTGTGCATAATCTTCAAAAACGTGAACAACACATAGCAGTTCTTTATATGATACCGATCTCTCTGCATCACGCACAAGTCAACGTTATTGGATATGGATGTGAATTAATGAGGAGAAAACAGAGCAGAGATGATTGGACACATGCATGTGCAAGCAGGATGATTGGAGACAATATAGTACGTGAGCCAAAATCCAGTGGTGTCTGCGTTTTGATTGCAATCTTTGTCTTTCTTTGCGAGTCAATCTGGGTTTTGGTTCTATGTTTTCTTCCTTTTTAGCTTTTGACTTATGAATATAAGCTGTTGGTAGCAATGAACTGATATGTCTGGTACTATTTCATTAACGAAACCGTCGAATTATTGATCCCGGATCATCATCTCATCTCAGTGTCCTTGTGATGCAGTCAAGATTCAGAGCTTGCCTTCCTGTAACTTGCCTTGCCTCTGTTTTTGCTCTACTACACTGCATTCTTATCTGATCATGTGTAGTTCAGAATCAACAAAATCAGAGAAGCCACCCCTAGTCAAGTTTTTAGTAACCACGTATATCGTGGGAATGACCACGGCAGTCGCTACCAGGGATAGCGATTGATACGATTCGGGGCAAGAACGAGTCGCCATCTGCGGTGCGAGATTGAGTGCAAACACGAGGGATTTACCCACGGCTGTTGGCGAATAAGCTCCGCAGCGACCAGAAGATGGCCGTGGACGAAATGCTGTCCCGGATCAAGGATGGAGGACAAAGGGTTGGAGACCATCAACCTTTACAATTTTTGGCTCGGGCGGCGATAGGTCCCGCTGGCCACCCGAGCACACGGATGTACCAGTACTCCGGAACACAGGACCCGGCGAGATCGAGCGGTGAAGCATGGGCCGCAGAGGACTATGCCGCGGCCCTGAAAAAGATCATCGATGTGGAGTTCACCGGTAAGAAGGTCGGACTGGCTCCATACACTGCTGGCAAGAGGAAAGCTACTCCGGTAAATTCTCTTATTCTTGAAGTCGTAAATCTTAGTCGCTTGATTGCGTCGAGTCGCTGACTCCTCTCGTTTTTCAGCTTTTCTAGGTCCTCGAGAACTGGCTTCCTCAACTCGACAAAGAAGTCCGTGAGGAACTCGAGGACAAAGGAGGAGACTCCGAAAGCGAGGAGGAGGCTGCCGAAGTGCAGGAACCACCCTCCGCGTCACAGAAGACTTACAGCCAGAAGCGCCGCGAGATCGAGGCTAGTCGCAGCCTCGAGGAGCTCGATAGCGATGTAGACATCATCGAGGAGCAGAGCTCCCGACAGGTGCCTACTCCGACCAAGCCTGCTCTGAAGACGAGGCCGCCGGCAAAATCGGCGGCTAGGTCGGCGACAACATTCGAGTCGGAGGACGAATCTGATGAAGAAGAGGCCGCGGACGTGGCTAAGGCATCGAAGGATCCGATGCCAGCAACGAGGTCAGAAGCTCAAGGTGCGTCTGCGGGGTCGAGGGCCCCAATGGCTACGGCGAAGGGGTCGGAGGACCCAGTGGCGACAAAATTGGAGGCGGTCGCGGCAACAGCCGTGTCGGCAAAGAAACTGGTAGCACCGCACAAGCCACGACGGCAAGCGAGTCTGTTGGACGGAAGAGCGCAGTAGAGGCTGTAGGTGGGACAAGTGGCGGCGATGGCTGTACGTGGAAGAGCGCCGCTATGGCTGCAGGCGGAGCCCTACGACAGGTGTTGTCCACTTCGAATTTGGTGTTGTCCACTTGAAAATTGAATGGATAAAACGAGTTTGGGCTCAAATCAATGAATTGATTATCAATGTATGTGTTACAAAGAAGTGAGCCTAGCTCATTTGGTTAGGGAATTGGTTATATAGCCCAGCCACCTAGATTCAACTCCTCACGAACGCAAATTTGGGTTCTTATTATTTCAAAAAACAAATTCGCTATAGGGGCTTCTTCTACCGTGTTCCTTTCAAAAAAAATCTATGTGTTACAAGTTTTTTCCCAACAATTTATTTTGTGATATTCATTGCAGATTGTTTATTGTGGTTATTTACACGTGAGACTAAACTGAATTCTTTTCATTCCGTTCTATATTTTTGTCCCAGTCGAATAAAAAACGAAACCATTCCATTCTTTTTTTGGTCTAAACCGAACACTATGGCGGAACCGGTCCACGACGAGGGAATGAAACCATTCCATTCCATTCCACCTTATTTCAGAACCAAACACACCCTAAAAGACTTGTGTGATGCGGATGTGATGGCACCCCGAGTTGATGATGTTGGAGAGTAGGTAGCTGCGAATTATGGCGGAGTGCGAGGGAAGGAAAGGCGGGGCTAAGAGGAGTACAAGTGGAAGAGCGAGGTCAAAAATATTTGAATTGCTTCTAAAATTAAAGAAATAAGATTGAGAAACTGAAAACAATTTTCAGAAATAAGGGTATTTTTTGCGGTATTGAAATAGGGTCTATCTTCCAGGATACTTAATACGACTAGGTTCCCGTGGTATTAGTGTCTCGGAGATGTGGTGGACCACGATCTCACACCGGCCGGAAGGTTCATTTTTTTGTTAGACTATTTTCAGTGTCTTCTCTAGGATGTTGAGACAACAGCTACGTCCTAAAGTCAGAATATGGTCCTTCCCACCATATCCTCGCTCTGATAGTGTACCTAGCGCCAGCGGAGGACGCGTTAAGTCGTGTGTCTGACGGATCTTTTTAAATCGGATCACTTTTGTATTTTTTTGGTGTGGTTTGAGGTCAGTCTTTTTCAATCTACGAATGTCATCTTCGGCGACGGATGTTACTCTAATGTGCTGGTCCTTTAGAGTCTTAGCACGACATCTATTGCAACCGACACTACTATGACAAGTTTTGTCCGGCTTCAGTGATAAACTGGAGAGGACGGCGGCGTGTCTTCGACTCGTGCTATTGTATGTATTCATCGTTATATGGTCCAATAATCTAGTCTCTCCGATTCAAATTACTTACTCAAATTTGCCTAGAATCGGATGTATTTAGACCCGTTTTAGTACATATGTCCGAATCTAGCCAAAACAAAGTCAACTAATTTGGATCGAAGAGATTATTTGTAATTTATAATATTTTCTAGGCTCTTTTGTAATAATAGATCGGTGGAATTTGGTAAAAAAAAACCTACTGGGTGATTGGGAAAATATACTCCACGTTGGATGTGAAACTAACGGCTCAAAAATCAATCTTTTCCATTGTTCTCCCGGTCGATCTGTTACCGCGGCGGCGAGATCTACGGTTTTCCCGGCGCGGCTCTTCCTTTCCTCTGGCGAGTCCTCTCAGCGCAGCTCCTCCAACACTCATCTCCTGCGCGGCGACTCCGTTCATAGGTATGTTCTGATTTGGTACTCTCTGTTACGAATCGATGGTCTGGGTCCTCGTTTCCTAGAAAAAATGTGCTGCCTTTGCTCAATTCTTGGTTAATTAACAAGTTCCAATGCCGATCCAGCGATCCCTTTTGTAAAATTTCAATTTTCACCTCACGGCGTTGCCTGCATATATATAGTATAAAACTGTAGTTTCTAGGTGGATACTATGTTGCCAAATTCTGTTATTTTTACTATGTTTCAAGGATTCACGATCGATTGCTTCCTCCCCCAACACTTCTCTCCTGCTGTGCGCGGCGACTCCGTCCATAGGTATATTCTGATTTGGTACTCCCTGTTAAGAATCGATGGTCTCGGTCATCGTTTGCCTAGCTCAATTCTTGGCGAATTAACAAGTTCCAATCCCGATCCAGCCATCCCTTTTGTAGAAAATTTCAATTTTCAGCTGACGACGTTGCCTGCATATATATAACTGCAGTTTCAGTTTCCATACTAGAAGCCTGTAACTGTAATGTACTAGGTGGATACTATATGTTGCCAAATTCACTGTTCGGTTGCTTGCCCAAACGATCAATCAATCAGGATGCTTTACCTAGTTTTTATTCTTTCTGACACAATCAGGTGTATCAATCAGGTATACTCTGATGGACAAACTAAGCAGCGGAGAACACTCCATTGGAAACGAGAGTCATGTTTCCGACCGGGTGGTGAGACCGAATTTCGCAGCAATGCAGCTTCAACTTCTACCCTATGTAAGAATCACAAACACGCCTTACTTTAAATCGATTACGTACTGACTATTCTAAAATCACCATCTTATCAAGGACCCTGAATGTCAAACTCATGTCACAACCTGACTGCTCATGCTCATTATTACAGGACATACTGCGCGACATTCTGTCACGGTTATCACTCAAAGAAGTCGTGAGGATGAGGGTACTTTCCCGTGAATGGAGACAGCTAAACATATGCCACCCAGACCTGGTCTTCACCAAAGATACCTTTGGTAACAGTAGTACATCCGGGAATACACAAGACGAGGAGGAGATGACTTTTGCCGAGCTGATGGAAATTAATGCCAAGAAGCTGGACTTGCTTAGCAGGCAGTTCATAAAAAATGTGGACAGTGTATTGCGCCCACTGTGGTGTACTTCTACTACTACTACCACCACTACGCTGGATAAGTTCGCTATCAAATTTGCTCTTCAGAGAAAACATAGGTATCACATTGACAGGTGGGTTAACTTTTCCACATCGTCCAGGGCCAAGAACATTGCTCTTGATTTCACGTCTGGAGATTCAGAAGTTGGCCTTGGCTCTAAATACGACAAGTACAAGTATGCTTTGCCTGTGAGCAATCTCACTGGCCCAAACGGCTATTCTGTCATATCTCTTTTTCTGGGAAACTTACGTTTAGAGATGCCCCCAAGTTTTTGTGGTATCACAAACCTTATGAAACTGACACTAAATACTGTCTCCATCAGTGGAGAGGATCTCCAGTGCCTGTTGCTAAGTTGTGTTCTTCTCGAGAATTTAAGCCTAGAGTGGTGCAATTCATTGTCAACTTTACGCGTACGGCAGGATCTGCGTCGGTTGCAGGACCTGCGTGTGCGCTTTTGTGACCTAGAAATGTTAGAGTTGTATGCTTCAGATCTTAAAACATTTGAGTTTGACGAGAGTGTGAAGCAAATTGTGCTCAGTGAATGTATGAAGTTATCAGAGGCAACCTTTGTTTCGAACTTGAGAGCGGGGGAGTTTGATGAGTATGGTTTTGACTTCACCTTCACCGAGCTTTCAACTGGTCTTCCTCATGTGCATAAACTATTTCTCCTTTTGAATGTTGATCAGGTTTGCTCTGAAAAAAGTGTCCCTCTATTTTATTTTAATTTCATGATCAAGATTTTGGTTCTCATATTATTTTTTTCCGTGCATGTGCATTGTTTCTCTTCTAGGTCCTATTGTTCAGTGACAATCAATCTCGCTTCACAAATTTGAGGTATCTGAACATGAACTTTGAGATCTTTTTGTATCCAGAGGATACAAGTTGGGCTGCGGGGCTGGTTAATCTCTTGGAATTAACACCTTTCTTAGAAGAACTGGAACTTCATGTAAGTAATATGATTGTTAATTATTTTTTCTAATGCGTTAAGTATGATAAGTGTGTGTGTTTCTTCTATTTTGTCTTTCCGCTTGAATAAAGATGCATAATGAAATTAATGGATATGTGTGTGCAGCTAGGTCGTGATAGGTTTTGCCCCTATGCTACCAGGACCGCGGAAGCTATGCAAGGGCCTCTGCATCAGCACCTCAAGAGTGTCTACATATCTGGTTTTTGTGAGGTATTGGGGCTAGCCGAGATGGCTCTCTACATCCTTGGGAATGCTACCACACTTAAACGTATGGTAGTGGATCCATCGGGATACAACGATCCTGAGAATGATGATATCTATTCGGTCAGCAAGGGTGGTAGCGGTGAGGACTATCCAGACCAGATCAACCAGAAGAGGATGTTTGCGCAAAAGAACCTCGGCAGAGAGGAGTTTCGCCATATCCTCACCATCTTATGACCATGATTGCTTCTGAGGTTTGAGATCGTACCTATCTCATTAGACAGATTTCTTAAGCATTACAAGAATCACTGAAAAGTGAGGCATGTGTATACAAGCTGAATGATTGGAGACGGTAGTATGTGCACTAAAATCCAGTGTTGTATTCTGATTGCAATCTGGGAACTATGTGTTTGTGTTATCTTATCTTATTAGCTTTGGTATTATGAATATGAGCAGCTGGTAGCAATGAACTGATATGTGTGATAGTCTTTCATTAATGATTAATGATCTCATCTCATCGGCTGTGTATGAGATGTAGTGAAGATTCAGAGCTTTTCTTCCTGCAACTCATCTTGTCTTAGATCCATGCAGTCGTACTATATTCATCTCCAACAAAACCAGAGAAGTCACCTGTTGTAGCTACACTAGATATTTCAGTTAAGTTTAAGTAACCACCCAAGTACTTGTTCTTCTCCTTGTAATTAACTACTACACTAGAGATCCACCCCCTCTGACCACTCAAATATTTTAATGGAGAAATTGTATAGACATGAATAGCACCGCTTGAAAGAATTGGGCACTCCCAAAATGCAAATTCTTCTATTGGCTCATCACTGAAAACTGGGTGTGGATGGCGGACCGTCTTCAAAAATGAGGGTGACCTAACTGTGGCAATTGCCTATTTTGTAGTAGGGTGCCTGAAGCTCATCTTCTCTCCCAGTGTCGATTTTCCAAAAGGAATTGAGAGATGGTCAAAGGGTGGCCTGGCCTTCATGCTTTCGAGGAATGGGGTACTTTCAATGATGTCAATCTTAGTGGCTTCATATTGTTCGCAGACAACCCGCGAGGAGGAAAGCGATGGCAGGCCTGCCGATGGATCTATCCAGAATACAGGTAACTCCATCTTCTTCTCGCACTAGGTTCTGTTTGTTCTGTGCTGTCGTCGCTCGTACGAGTCTTGTTGGCTGCCTCCGTGCATGTAGAGATTCTCTTCTGCTTGAGATAGCCACACCATATTCTGGTGTCGAGCAAATCCCCTGACCACTAGCTTTCTTGTGTCGTAAATGCTCCACACTGCGCATTTATTCATGGTGACAATGGAGAACACATAGTCGAGACTGGTGCCAACCTGGAACTGGCCGCCGACTACCCTGTTGAACGTGAGCCCAGCTGCAGCAGTTCACTGGGTCCGGTCTCTCGAACATGTCGATCGCCAAGTTTTGTACATGAGTTGAGTTAGGACCTATGCGATGAATTTGAGGGAACTTTCATAGCTAGATTACATCAGTCATCCATATCACATTTTTTAAAGAGCCTGCTAGCGGTAATTAGTATAGGATAGGTTGTTCTAATGAGTACATAATTATTTAGTTGAGGAAAACAATGGACTCCATAAATGTTTGTTTGAAAGAATAACATGTTATCGAAAATAAAAGAAGAAGATTCAGAGGCATATGGAAGCCGCGGACCCAAGAATGAGCATTGGAAGAGATGGATATGGAGATCAACTCGAGCTAGATGATTTAGTCCCTGGGCTTGTAGTATGGAACGACTGTGTAGAAGGTCTGCACAAGAGTGGCAACAAGCAGGATGACAGCGGCGACAAGGGAGATGAGCGTCCATGGGTTCCCGAAGTATCTGCGCGCGAGGATGGCCCGCCATTTGTAGCCCACGATCTTGCAGTGGTTCTTGACTCTGGCCTGCACGGTACTAGTATAACTCTGTGCTTCCTTGGACTCATCGACCTCACTGTATTTCTCCATGAGTGCGCCCTTGGCCAGAGTGCCGTTGAAGAGGTGTGCCAACTGCTGGTTGCTTCCGAGCATGTTTTTGAGGACCCCTTTGGAGCACAACATCGCCACATCTATTGGGGACTCGATGAGGTTGTCCATGAATATCACATATGCTGTGACGTGAGTGTTGACACGGCAGTGGAGTCGCTCGAACGCCATCAGGTTGAGGAACAGGTACTCAGTGGAGTCGTCCACCGTCACCTGCGGCATGGTCAGTACCCTATTCCAACGAAGCTTGGTTGCCTTGAAGTGGACATCAATGAGGCTGTTCGTCGTGCTAGTCCTGAATTTGATACCCGCTCCGTGCATCTCGACGGCTGAGGGCATGATGTCTTTTTGGTACTCCGATAATCTGCCTCCTACTTTGTAAGCTCTGTAAGTCTGTGGCACCGAGTAGATGAGACTTCTATGATACAGCTCAAGGGGGTGGTGCCCAAGCTTCATATTGTCCATCACCCTCTCCAGAAGTTCCTTCCTCTTCTCACTGGAAGAAGCAGCATCTTGATGCAGGGGTGCACGTAGGAATTTCAAAACCCTGCGGTTAATAATTTTGTCCACTTCAGCGATACCCTCCTAGTAGAACATGCATCAGGTAGATGAATCGTTAGTTAACAACACATGATACTCTTAACACGGTACCATGACAGCTATGACTGATCGTGTCGACAAATGCAAAAGATGGGAAGTGAGAAGCATACCGGTGTAGTCTTACTCTCCTGAACAGACATAAGCTTCTGGAGAAGGAGCAAAGGCAGCTGGTTCTCAAGCGCGAGCATGTCAGACCTGATAACCGGCCACATGGAGCGTCTGGAGAAGATGGGGTCATGCATGTCATAATCGCTATGAAAGGGGTCAGGCTTGTCACAATCATCTTGGATAGCCAGCAACTCCAACATGAAGCAGCCGTCCATGACCATCATCTCCACGAAGCGCTCTCTATTGCTTTCTCCTTTCCATTCATCACCGAGGTCGTGGCCGTACGCTTCCTCCAGCTTCTCCGCCACCGCACTGGCAGCGGCAATGAAGTCCTCTAGGGGCTTCCCGCTCCGGCTGACTAGGACCACCACCGCGCGCCACTTGTGCTCCTTCATCAGCGTTTGTAGGAACTTGTCGTTGTGGTGAAGTGGCCCCAGCGAAACCACTTGTGGCTTGTAGGCGCCACTCTTGTTCAACTTCTTGAACCACTCTGGCACCTTGTATATATATTGCGATGACCAACATTTGGGTTGCACGAATTGGTCCTTGCCCTCTTTAATTATTCTCTCCATGTCCACCACCCAACTGCTGGAGTTAGTCATCGCAAGGAATAATGCGCCCGCCCTGTTGCTACATTAATCCGTCAACACTATACTTATGGAGGAGTTGTGAGAGTAGTGAGAAAAAGAATAAACAGTCCTAAATAGTGAAAGAATATGATGAAATGGCGCCCACAATTCTCAATTCTCCTTCATATTCCTATCGAGTTTTAAATCGTGATGGAATGGCTTAGTTAATGCAGAAATACTGTTAAATGACAAGCTGACACGTAGTAAAAAACATATTGACAGATCTAGGGATCAATAACTTGGTTGGACTGCTGGCAGTAGTATTTGCGAAGGCTTTGTATTCCCCTACCACCGGCGGCTCCGATGCCTCGAGAAGTGGAAGTGGAATGGAGCGTCTCTTGGGCTAGTTTTGAACTTGATCTCTAGACTGGGAGAGATCTGGGGAGATATTCCCTCAAAGCAGTTGTGAACAAAGCCGGGATCTAGGGTGAGTGTGACAAGCACGGTCATAATGACGCGTGCCATCAAGTGACGTGCTACAACATGTGCTAGGTTTCAAACTTATGTTCGTCATTGCATTGTAGGAACAATATTGTGTTTAATAAGACGGGAATATCAATTTTTTGTAGGTTATAGTACAGACGACTACTTCCCTAGATCAAGTTTTGGTCATTCCAACCCCCGTTGGATCAGTAGAAACTTATGGTTGCAACCGACTGCTAACGGCCCCTCGGGATTTCTATAGCCTGCTTACTGGATGATAGCACACTAGCAGATTGTATAATGGAGACACTTCATACTAGTTTTATTTAGATGGCTGATTCATGTATAGATTTTTTGTTATAGTTAAGTAATAAATGAGGTTGCCTGCATCGACCGATGACGGGCTGAGGTTCTATCCCATTTTCAGGAAAAAAAGGGAACCTACATGAAACACATACACAACATGATGATGTATACGTGGAGCAACCAAGAAACAATATTCAGAATCAAGATGCCATCGAATGAAAGTTGAGCACTTACGTTAGCCAAGGTGATAAAAAATCTACTACGTACAAAGGTGAGCTCTTTCGGGATGGATGGAAGGAGCTAACAGGTATAAAGAAAGAAGCAGGCCATGAACTATGAACATAACGTCTTTGAGACCACACCAGAATAGGAGGCTTGTTCGAAGAAGGAAGCGAATGAACCCTGTTGGATGAACGAGCTCCACTAAGACCAGGTCGAGGAGAAGAACCAATGGCAAATGTTAAGGGGAAAATATTAGAAACAATCTTTGCGATGGACGACACCGAGTCCAAGAACAAAAGACCAGTCAGATCTCTGCCACAAAATACGTAGCTGAACCAGGAGGCAAAGATCCAGCACTGGAATAAATAGAATTATGCAAAAGAGCAGTGGACGAAATGGAACGAGACCACGGTAGAATAATGTACCAATGTGCACTCACAATTAATCTGTAACGATACCAGGGTAAAAGGATCAGTAACTTACATGGCCTAATTAATTAACAAGCGAAATGATGATTAGTCCGTGACAACTGGATAAAGCCTCAGTATATAAATGTGACATCATGAATGGTTTACGATTGATCTTAGCGATATAAAATCATGAAAGGGCGGACCAACAAATATGATAGATAGAAGAAAACTGACCACAGAAAAATAAATTGCACAGAACTGGCTTGTCACTTGAATTCCACTGCGTGGAAGACCTGGAAAATGTTTACTTCTCTCCACCACCTACATATTTGCAGAATGAGAACATGTCGCGCATGTGCTTCACTCAATAGAAAAATATTTTTTTGCAGAGCAAAAGGTTGATTTGCACTTCTGCAGCCATCTATTACTAATATTTAAATCTGTACCTCTGATAGAACGGCTTGAGCAAACGAATCTTGACTTGAAATTCTTCAATAACTCCTGGATTAGAGCATGCATAACTGACATGTACACAGGAGTATATATATATGGTTTGCCTTTTGCAGTATAGTTATCGGCTGGGGGCCACCCTACTCTTTTGTCCATAAACATATTCTTTGCTTGTTGTCTCCATGCCGACTGAATCCCTTGCTTCTTCTTAGAAAAAGCTTCATGACGCTCTGCTGGCATTGTTCCCTTGCACGAAGGTTATGCTTTGCTTTTTTTTCCAAAGATGGTTGGTGCAATAAATTACACATCTGAGGTAACATATGCATACTCATAGAATGTTATCTAGATATATTGTTGGTACAGCATATTATTAACGATAAAAGAGATGACAACGATATCACACTGTCGTAATATAAAATAGAGTGTCTACTACAAACTAACAAAAGAATGTATCTATCATATCACCTCTACTAGAAAAAGTATGGTGTGTACACCATTCATGACGCTCTGGCTTTTATCCCTTGCACAAAGATTATGCTTTGCTTTTCTCAAAGATGGTTCTTGCCATAAATTAGGCATCTCATAGTGGGGTAACATGATAATGTTGTGCTACGAAAATCTTGAGAGTTTATTATTTTTAGAGAGTGGAAAGTAATGCATAAACATGCATAGACCAAAATTATACATATTTGAACACTTTTCCTTCAAATTACACTTAGGACATGATAATATTTTGCTAAGAAAATCCTGAGAGAGTGAAAAGTAATGCATAAGCATGCATATACTAAAATTATACACCTTTGAACACTTTCCATTGAGATTACACTTAGGACATGAAAATGTTGTGCTAAGAAAATCTTGAGAGTTTTTCATTTTGAGAGAGTGAAAAGTAATGCATAAACATGCATATACCAAAATTTTATAACTTTGAACACTTTCCCTTTAAATTACACTTAGGACATGAGAATGTTGTGCTAAGAAAATCTTGAGAGTTTATCATTTTCAGAGAGTGAAAAGTAATGCAGAAACCAAACTTGTTGAGTAACTGTACATTCAAAATCATTTCTTTATGGAGTTAAAGTCTCGGTGGCAAACTCGTTATTTCGCATAGATAGATGGGTGGCCACTAGCCACGATCTACCGATAGAGAGAGAGATGGGGGGGGGGTGGCTACGATTATAGAGAGAGGGGTTATCCTACCCGTTAGATCATAGAGGATCAATGGTTGGTGAGCATGATCCATGTGACAACTGTCTCGACCAATTAGGACGTAGTAGTCAAAGTGAGCATAAGTTTGGGCTTTTGTGAGAGTTTGTGAAAAAGAGAGAGGGCAAATCTGAGTACTATAAAAAACCAAGGGAAAAACAGACTAAGATTCAAATAGAAAATAGAAACAAATTTAAAAAATGGAAAATGCATGTTTTATAAAATGAAATACATCTTGGCCTACATCAAATTATTTGCAATTCAAAGATACAGGAGTGTGCCAATTATGGCCTCATTCAGACAAACTATGTTTTGGAGAAGGATGTTTTGGGAAAGGGTTAGAGTAGAAATCCATGCAAACTTTATTTCTCTATGTTTCTTATGGTTTCCTAGGTGGCATGTCACATAAGAAGGCTCAATGAGTAGGTGCCATTATGTTTTGATATTTTTTTAAATTAGCTATGTATAAAATGACTCAATTAGCAACTACACCCCATTCGTTGACTCTGTGTTGACCATCCACTTGATGGTAAAAAACTGAGTATATGGCACATGCCAGGGTTATTCCCCGAGGGTAAAGGTGAGTGCAACTAATGCGTCATTGTTACTCTCGAGGGGATAAGTGAGTATACCTAACGCGCTAGGGTTAGATTGGGGGGTAAAACGTGACATACCGTACATGTGTCTGCGTGCATGTGCAGTAGCGTACTCGTGTCCATAGTGCATGATGCAGTAGTGTACGCGGTTACGCGGTGCATGGTGGTGCAACAAAACGTGGGGTTTTCCCCTATATAGATCCCCTCTCCCTCTCAATGTCCGCCTCCCCACTCTCACTCACTCACGCAACCGCTCCCATATCCCATCATCTTCTGCAAAGAAAACCCCAACCGCCAGACATCAGGATGAAGGACGCGGTCACTGGCGAGGAGGCCCCATGTCCCCATCCAGGCCCCCATCGAGGCATCGGAGGCCGCCACCGTCCCCTTCCAGGCCCCTGTCCCCGCTTTGGAGGCAGCCGTCAGCGCACCAGAGGATGTCTGTTGGGACCTGTACGCATCGGAGGAGGAGTACGTATCGCCGGAGAACCCCTTCAACACCAACATCGTCGACAACGATCCAGACGTAACTACGGTTTGGTCCCCTTGTTCGTATCCCATTCCCATCGTCTTTTGCTAGATCTAAAATTCTTAGGGTTAGTTCTTGTTCATCTACTGTTCATAGGGTTTGGCCGTGTTCTTATCGCATACTTAGGGTTCGGCCTGTTCTCATTTGACTCTGTAGTTTGAATCTGCCTGTTCTCATTTCAATCTATAGTTTTCTTTGTGCTTCGAGTGCTTTGAGTTATACTTAAGGGATACCCTAGTTAATACTAGCACTGGTCTATAGTTGGAATCAGCATTTGATTTTGTTTAAGATTTGGGGATTAGAGAATTTAACCCACTCAACTAATTTATGAAGTAATCAATCTCGTCCATATTATCATGCACATTACTATTTGTTCCATCATCGTTGCGATTCCCTCATAATTTGGTGTTGGTATGTAATAGGTGCAGAGCAACGACATCAAAAGTGATGACGAGTCCTTCCACACAAAGGCTCGTCACATCCTCAAGAGACTCCAGTCCGGCCAGTACGATGGCCACTTTGGTGGAGGCGTCTACAGGCGCCCTTCTGCAATAGGTGCCTCGGCGCCACCGACTTCAACTGCCTCGTGATGCATGCCGAAGCCCTTGGCTCCTCCATCCCTAACGTGGAACGATCGTGAACGTGTATTAATTCATGGCTCATTACAGGGCCCTTGAGATTCACCTGCACAACCTCCAGACAGTGGCCATCGTCGAGGGTCACATGCCGACTATCAGGGTTCTCCACCGAGGGTCAAAGAGGCATGTTCCACTCTCTGTTTGCAGCTGCTGCCACTATAAGCAGCTTAATTCCCTGTAATGTAGCATGTGTTTGTTGGCTGCTGTAAGCAGCATATGTGGTGAATGGGCTGGTAAACTATGTTAAGTAATGTTCGATCTATTTGTAATATATTTATGCTATGTTTGCTGAGTAGCTTATCTTCATTTATTTTGTTTTCTGAATGTATATTCCTAGTGTGATATCCTATTTTTTCTCTAGAGTTGCTACCAGATTGGGCAAAAATGTGGGCCAGACAGAATGAATGGGGTAAGAAAGATAGAAAGAGAAGCTGCTCTACATTTGCTACCAATTTGGGCAAAAAGAATTAATGAGATGGGAGAGAGAGAGGAAAAAGGTGCACTGAAAACTGCTAATTTGAGCGAGAGAGACAGAACCCACCCTAGCGCACTTCCTAGCCCTACGTGGCCCCACAAGTCAACATAACAGTCAATGCATTGACCTGACGGCAACTGCCGTTCGAGCTCTTTGTGAGAATTTGAGACAAGCACTTGGGCAAAAGTGATTACAACTAAGGAACCAAGGGCTCAAAAGTAGAAATCCCAAAAGAAAAATCCAAGCAAGTGAAATAAAAAAACTTGCGACGAAAAGAAAAATCCAAGCAAGTGGAAAAAAGAATACCCTGAATTTGGAATAGTGATGTGGTTTTGTAGAATAAAAAGTTATGAAGCTATGGTAACAACGAAACATTATATACTATTTTTTAACTTAGTAATCAATGAGTAAACAGAGGGTCGTGGATATTTCAATACATATGCTCTATAGGAAAGTGAATGAAAAGGCAGGCATCCGAGGATTTGGTTATCCATGAGAAGTGAAAGGCAAAGGATGAATAGAGTATATGACATGATTGAAAGATCCATGAATAAGGTTTATACTGGTTACTAAGAGGCAAGACAGTTAGTTGTTACCATATAAAAAATGATGAAAGTTTTCAACAAAGTTGAACTTCATGTCTATCTTGTTGTTTAAAAACTCTCCTTTTTAACTAGTTATTTTATGAGAGTTTATCTTTGTTGCAAAGGCAAAGAGTGATATAAAAAATAGCACGGTAAATACCATACAATAAAAAATAAAACAAAATGAGGCATGTTCAATTGTCCAACATACAATGGTTAGTCATGTTCAAAAGAAAGGAGTAATTGCTAGAACTCCTACCTATGTTGTCCTGATTTGTATGACTGTTAGTCTAGAAATCTTTTAAGACAGGTAATGATGCCATGCTCGTATTTTATTTTATCAACCATAAGCTTACTAATGCATGATATGATTTATTCACTTATTTGCTCGAGGACGAGCAAAGGTTTAAGATTGGGCTAGTTGATACATGCATTTTGCTTCATCATAATAACAACATATATGATCATTATAGGATGTTATTAGCATTGTTCTATCATTATTCATACATTTTTAGATGATTTACATGACTTTGTACAAAGTCCCCTTTCATGAGCAAAACCATCTTTTTCGTATTTTGATGTTTTAGGGACCTTCTGGGCAACAATAAATCGTAGAAAAATACCAGATCAGTTTTTTATCAAGAGAAGGACCATGGACCGAAAGAATGAAGCATGGAAGGCCACGAAGGCCAAAAGAGTATAGGTGGCCCGCCCACCTTGCTGGGTTGCGCCACCCATGCTCATTTGTCCCACGAGCATTGTCTCGGCTCCGCTTTTTTAAAGACGGCTCCATTTCACCAGAAAACCTATGCCATATTTTTCCATGATTTACAGAGGTGACAGCGGAGGCGAACGTCTTGTACTCTGGGAGAGGACAGATCCTGCTATGCTGGAGCGTCCGGTGAGGAGGAAATTAACGCCCCCATCATCACCACTCCTCCTTGGCGTGGGGGAAGCCTCTCCATCAACATTTCTATCAGCACCAACATCATCACCATCTCCATCTCCAAGATCCATCTCGTTCCCCTCATAGTTTGTGATTGATTGAACCCTAGATATTGTTTAAGTGCTATTTGCATATTTGTGATTGGAAACTTGCATTTATTTGGGGGAGAGATTATATTTCAGTTTGTGTTGTAATCCATATGCCACTTATCCATATCATGTTTGATACTTGTGAGTAGATCCCCAATGTTCCCGAGGGCATATGATGAATTGGTTATGATTTCCATATAATATGCAATTAGTATTTGGTAAAGTTTATATCTTTTATGTTTTTCTATGATGGTGATGTGCGAACATCGACCACATATCACTTCACCTATATGGGCTAATAGGGCTTCACTTTAATGTAATGAAGAGGATTAGAAGGAACGGAATGATATGAACCATTTTCCAATACTTTGAGTTGCATTGGAGGGATTTATATCGGGGACCCATGAACTTACTACTATGATGGGGAATTTATGTCTTATTGATTTCTATGTTTGCTCATGAAAATGTCTATAGGGCCCATCATAAGGGGTGCACTTGGTCATATCTATGGCTGCACCTAAACTAGGCTCCACCCTAAGATAACTAAACTTGACAAGATATTCACCATATTGTGTAGAAATATGTATGTTAAGTAAATCCATGCCGCCCTTGGGAGCGCTTCTCACATATAAGAACACACACTTGAGCGTGTCCTCTTGCTGTATAGAGGATTGGGCTTTCTCTTATTAAGAGCATCTATTTACTGCAATTTACTTTCAACAATTTATATTACTGCAAACTACAAACCCAAAAACACAAAACCAGTACATCTTTTATTGCTTTACATGTCAAACTTTCTAACCAACACCTTTAGATCCTCGTGGGTTCGACAACCTTTTCTTATTGAAAGGCACTACAGTTAATCTCTTGCACTTGGGAGCCATTAGAAGGATACGATGCAATGTACTCCGAGCAATCCGCCGCAAGCTAGATCCCATTAGCAACCAGATGACTTTGTGATTTCCATCAATAATAATCAGACAAGCAGGAGTAGGGTTTCCTCTACGAGGGCCTAAACCTGGATAAATCGTCTCCCTTGTTTGTTTGATAAGCCGATGAAATCACCAACGCTCCCTTTTCCCTAAAACCCAAGTCCATAAAAATGGGTATTTCCGAGGTTACCCCTTATCACTCGTTGGTGGAGAGTGCGGGGGTTCACCGCTCGTGGCTGCAGCTGCCTCGGCTTGAGAGGTGGGCAGTTCTGCACTTTGCTGATGGTGCCCTTTCCAGGGCGATTGGTGGAGGCAGCTGAAGGGAATATGCCCGAGAGGCAATAATAAAGTGGTTATTATCTTATTCCATGTTTATGATAAATGTTTATTTGGCATGCTATAATTGTATTGATCGGAAACATCAATACATGTGTGTTTAATAAACAAAAAGGGTTCTTAGTTATGCCTCTCTTATAGACTAGCTTGTTGATTAACAAGATGATCAAGGTTTCCTGATCATGGACATTGGATGTTGTTAATAACAAGGTCACAACATTAGTTCAATGATGTGATGAACATTCATCCGAAGTAGAGCATTACGATCAAAGTCATTATGTTTATATTTCTACAAGACCATACAAAGTAATCTTTATCCTTAGACCATGAGATCATGTTAATTGCTAACACCGGAAGAGTATCTTGATAACATCAAACGTCACACTGTAACAGGGTGACTATAAAGATGGGTTCAGTGCTACGAAGGTGTTATGTTGAGGCTCATGGATCAAGAGTGGAATTTTTCAATCCCGATGAAGGATAGATATACTCTGGGCCCTCTCAGTGATATCACATTAAGATAGCTTGCAAGCAAGTGATGTGATCACTAGAATGTTATATCACGGGAACGAGAAAAGAGTGCATGTCGGTAACGAGATCAAACAAGGTATGGAGATACCAATAATCGAATCTCGGACATGTAATATATCACGAGACAAAGGGATTTAGTTACTAGCGTTAAAGGTTCTCATGATCACAGAAGTCATCGTTGAATATGCAGGAGTCAGTATGGATCTCCAGGTCCCGCTTCTGATTATTGATCTGAGAGGAGTCTCAATCATATCTGCATTATTCGCGAACCGTAGGGTGACACACTTAAGAGTTACCGGACACCATTTTGGAGCACATATGTTTCAGACGAAAGAATTGCAAAGCGCATGAATTGTTTTGGGTGAAATTGCAGAAAGTGGTTCTGCATGTGATATTGAAATATTGCAAGGGGTTATATGTGAATGTTTGTTAATTAAAGTACTTAACAAAATTCTGAATAAATTTAATAAAAGAGTTTTATTAAATGAGAGAGCATTAAACTTGGAGAATTTTAATGCATTTAAAGTGGGACTTTAAAAGGGAATGTGAAGAGGCATTTTTAATGTGGAGGGGTTACCACCACATGAATGGAGGAGGTGAAGGGTCACCTCCCCCATGCGCCGGCTATGGGGAGGGGCACCCCCCTCCTCTTGTAAAAGGCCACCCTCTCCCTCCTTCTTCCTCACACCTCCTTGTGAAGGATCTCTCTCCCCTCTAGAATTATTCCCCCATGGTTTCGGATTAGCGAGATACATGTTCCCGATGGCATTTCATCTGCAAGGAGTTGCTGCTTCCGCTGGATCGCTGGAGCGAGGAGGTAGAGGTTGTCCGGTGGCTTGAACGTGTGTGCGAGTACGGATGCGCTGCTGAGTTGCGGTGCTCGGTCTTCCTCACGATCTTGAGATTGGCAAGTGTACGACTACATCAACCACGAGTTCCTACTTGTTAACAAAACTCGTTGTCTTTGAGGGTAAGTTCTCGATGGATGTATGTCCACCCGTTGCTTTGTACCTAGTAGATATATCTTGGCGTATAGTTCTCATCATAGGAATTTTTTTGTTTTCTATGCTGCGAACCCAACAGTGGTATCAAAGCCCGATCTATGCGTAGGTGATTTGCATGGGTAGTACACATATGTTTATATGTGGGTGATGATGATCATGTTATTGCATCTTCTATGTATTTTGGATATTGGTGGCATAGTGGGATGAAGCGGCCCGGACCAACCTTACATGTCATCGTACATGAGACAAGTTCCACGACTGACATGCAACTAGTTTTGCATAAGTGGCTGGCGGGTGTCTGTCTCTCCTACTATAGTCAATATCTGATTTACAACGAGTTGCTAATAACTTGGTTATCCTCGTTGTGGTTCATGTTCGTAGGCTATCTCCGAAAGCCCTAAGCCACGTAAAACTTGCAATTGATAAATTAGAGGTGTCTAGTTTAGATCGTTGCTGGGCTAGTGTCTTGATATGGTATTGTTGTAAGTAGATGTATGATAGATACTCTTACAACACACTCAACGTGTAAGTTCCATAGACCTTGGCCTTACACACAAAGGAATGATAGAGATCATACCATGATGTATATGATGGTGATCAAATGCATGGACCATATCATCCCACTTTACACATGTGATGTTCACATCTTATATTGCTTGTTTGGCGTTTTAGTAGCATTATAAGATGATCCCTCATTTAAATATCAAGATAAAATGTGTTCTTGCTTAAGTATGCACTGTTCTATGGATCTTGTTTCGAGACATGACGTGATGATCGGGTGTACTCGACTCTGCGCTTTCATACAAACGGGTGTAAGACAGTTTTACACATGTGAGTACTAAGGTTCTTACTTGGCGATCCTAGCATGTACATACATGGCCTCGGAACACCGACCGCAAGGTTAAGCATGAGTCATATAGTTGATATGATGCTCATATTGATGCTCGCCTTTGAAGCTACACCAACTCACGTGATGATCGGACTTGGTGTAGTGGATTTGGTTCATGTAATCAGCAAAAAGGCACGAGGGATATCGTTTTTGAGTGGGAGTTCATTTCTAATTTGGATTAGTCGAACTCAATTTGTCATAAACTAAATCAAAGTGAATTTGCATAATTTGTTGTAGTCATTGGCGTCTGTTCACTACCTTGTGCTTCATTTTAGTTGAGATAATAGAACTATAGAATTCTGGATATTTACTTTACGAATTGGTATCGTATTGTTTTGAATGTCAATTTAAAGTTTATAAGTCCTATTGAAAACTTTCAGCAAACTCTATTTACTCCATGAAGTTTAATAAGTAGTATTAAATGAAGAGTAAGAATTCCAATGTTAGTATCTAAAGTATCATGTTTGCCTCCATGATTATTGATATTCAAAAGTTGTTTTAATATCAAGATTATATTGGAGCTAAAAATTGTTTCAGAAACCATCATATGTGAAAGATATTGTGATATCTGAGACAATGTTTTTGGTTGCATTATGATAGAGTATAATTTAGCAAAATACATGTTCTCATACTGTATGAGAATTTGTGAAGGATGGAGATGCTAAGCATCCGGATCTCCCAAAAAGGTTTTGGAAACTAATATTATACTCGCGATTCTTCCTTACAGGCTATAGTAGCTTGATCATGAAAGTTGTCATGATAAGGATGAATAGAAGATGTAAGTAAAATGTTTACTACACTAATAGATTACTAAAGAATGGATTTTTGAAAGAATACCAAACATTTGATGATGGTGATCCACTTCAAAGTGCAAGTCCAAAGGTATTAGTGTTTGACTATATATACTTTGTACTATGTGTCATGTGAATGACACCACTATTGATGTTGATAGATTCTTTTAAAAGGAAAAGGAATTGCTGAAAGAGAATCTATAAAATATTTGGCAGAAAAGAAAAAGTTGGAAATGTCCAGCTTAGGTATATAGAAGATATACATGTTATGGCTGTATTCCTTGCTTGTTAAACAATGTGGTTCTGAGGTATTGGATACTGAATTGGTTGGTATGAAGTGTCATACAGGACAACGCAATTCATGAACTGCAATGGCCTAAGTAACTAGCAAGAGAATAAGTGATGATGTTCATCGAAAACAAATAAAGTGTTATTGTGTTTTTCATTGACGTCAAACCTAGCCTGCAAGATTTGTTTTAATAATTGTTATTTTGTTCCGGTATTACGAGAACAATGGTTGTTCAAATAATTACCGTATTCCATAAAGGATGTATGAACTTTTTACAAGTCTAGTGGGAGAAATCACATCCACAAACACTATTGCTAAAATGTCGCAAGACAAATGATTAAAATATCACTTATGAAGTGACATCACTGTTTTAAATTATATTGGAAAGAAAACATGAAGAAACTCCATGTTGATGGATTTTTGGAGTCTTTGATTTTGATCAATTGACGCATGTGAGACTTTCCTCGAGATAATTGAAACTCCGTCCATAGGCCAGAGAGGAACATATGATTAGCTTATTGGAAATTGTGCATGCTGATGTGCATAGTCCATTATGTGTAGCCATATGCGATGGATCTTTTTGCTTCATATGCTTTCTCTGAAAATTTGAGTGAATATATCTGTATATTTACTTAATAAGGAAGAAGTATGAAATATTTGAAAATTGTTCAAAGACTTTCAAGATTAAGTGGAAAACCATTGTAACAAGAAAATAAAGAGTTTATGATTCGATCATAAAGGAAGATATTTGAGTTACATGTTTAGCAAAACACTTAAGATTTGAGGAATTGTTCCATGATTTGTGTTTCGCGATAAACCATAGGAGTATGGCATATTCGAGAGATGAAATCAAACCATGTTTGACATGGTAAGATCAAAGGTGTCATTTATAAAACTGCCATTTTGTCTTAAGGATTTAAGCTTTAGATACTACCGCTTTTACACTAAAAAGAGCACCATCGTGATCCGTTGAAATGACACCATATGAGTTATGGTTTGGGATAAAACCCGAGTTGTCTTTTCTTAAATTTTGGTATGCTATGCATAAGTAAAATGTTTACAACCAAAGTTGGATAAGTACGTCTTTTTAGGTTATCCCAAAGAATTTGTTGGGAATTTTTCCATAACACCGAGGACAAAAGAGTTTGTTACTTGGAACGTCAAGTTTCTTGAGAAGGAATTTTTCGTGAAAATTTAAGTGGGAGGACAATAGAACTTTGATAAAGTTGTTGAACCTTAGCTATATGTGCTAAGTAGCGCAGCGCCGGAAAGTGTCCCGGTGGCGGCCACAATGCTCATTGCTCCCGTGATTACAAAGGGTGTGATCTCGGGGATTAGAGTTCCTATTGAACCGTGTGGGTCGGTAACAATCAAATAGTAAGATTTGATAAGCAAGTCGTTATTGTTTTGACAATGATGAACCGACTACATGCAAAGAAGCGATGATGGGCCCTGACTCCATAAAATGACTAGAAGTCATAGAATCCGTGATAGTATCCATACTTGAGAAATCAAGTTTCTGAACTTGGAAGACCCTCTAGAAAGGCATGAAGCCTATCGGTTGTGTTTGGATCTATAAAGAAATAGACATGGATGTTTAACATCTATGAAATAGTCGACATGTCGGAAAGAAGTTTACGACAATGTTCAAGGAGTTGACTATGACAAGATTTGATCTTTCATAGCGATATTTAGTCTAGACGGATTAATGTAGCAACCACTACATATAATTTGATGTATGGTAGTTGAACAAACAAAACAATGTTCTTCTAATAGAATGGTTACCTAGAACGTGTACAAGACACGGTCCGAAGGGTTTTGTTAATTCAAAGGGTGCTAAAAGGGCATGCAAACTTCAATAGTTGAAGTAAGCATAGCGGAGTTGGAATCTTCACCATGATGAAACTGTTAAAAGAGTTTAAATTCATCGGAGATGATAAAGATGCTTGCATTTGCAAGAAATTAAGTGGGAGCGCTGAGACATATTTCTAATACATTATGTAGAGGACATATTGTTGATTGGAAATGATGTGTCTTGTATTGACACAAGTTAAGAATTTCATTAAAATAAGATTTCGATGAAAGACATGGGCAAACCCAGAATATTTGGCACCAATATCTATATGGATAGATTAAGGCGCTAATATGGTTGTGCCAGACATACATATATGTGAGATATTGAAAGGGTTCAATATGGAAACAACAAGAAAGGTTCTTGCTGCATGGAAAGAATTGTATCAAGATTCAAGTGTTTTCAACACTTGGTGAGTAAAATCACATGAAGATTTTGATCGATTATACCATGATATGTATATATCCAGAATGTCCTATGCTCTAAATGTTATGAGCACATACCAGAATGATTCATAAGATGATCACTGGACAATAGTAAAGATATTCTTATGAGCTTTGGAAGAACTAAGAATATATCATGTATAAGTGACAAATAGTTAAAGGTAGTTCATTGTAAAGTGTTACATTGATACTAGTTTTGTCACAAGATACAAATTAAATTTATCTCAATTTAGACTATGGGTGGCACAATGTAATGGAAAGGATGTTCCATGATGGATTTGGATGAGTTCCAAAGTTGAGACATTGTGACGGATACTACAACAAAAGGCTAAGTATATAACTGCTATAGTAGGAGCAAAGGAGGGCATTTGTGTTAAGTAGTTTGTAATCAAACTGGGTGTGGTTCAAAGTAGGCTAATACTATGAAGATATATTGTGTGACAATAATATCAACATATTTTAACCCGAACGAACTAAATGTCTCACCAAAGGACCAAATTTATACAATGCCATCTCATTTGAGAATGAGTGATGCGTAGAGACGCAAAGACATGCAAATACACACATACCTAAAACTGTCAGATCCGAAGATTATGTTAACCACTAGCAATAGCGTATATGCAACACCAGAAAGCCATAGGTGTTCAATACGCAAAGTTTTTCAAACTAGATTATTGACTCTAGTGCTAGTGGGAGACTGAAGGGAATATGCCCGAGAGGCAATAATAAAGTGGTTATTATCTTATTCCATGTTTATGATAAATGTTTACTTTGCATGCTATAATTGTATTGATCAGAAACATCAATACATGTGTGTTTAATAAACAAAAAGGGTTCCTAGTTATGCCTCTCTTATAGACTAGCTTGTTGATTAACAAGATGATCAAGGTTTCTTGATCATGGACATTGGATGTTGTTAATAACAAGGTCACAACATTAGTTGAATGATGTGATGAACATTCATCCGAAGTATAGCATTACGATCAAAGTCATTATGTTTATATTGCTATAACACCATACAAAGTAATCTTTATCCTTAGACCATGAGATCATGTTAATTGCTAACACCGGAAGAGTATCTTGATAACATCAAACGTCACACCATAACAGGGTGACTATAAAGATGGGTTCAGTGCTACAAAGGTGTTATGTTGAGGCTCATGGATCAAGAGTGGAATTTTTCAATCCTGATGACGGATAGATATACTCTGGGCCCTCTCGGTGATATCCAATTAAGATAGCTTGCAAGCAAGTGATGTGATCACTAGAATGTTATATCATGGGAACGAGAAAAGAGTGCATGTCGGTAACGAGATCAAACTAGGTATGGAGATACCAATGATCGAATCTCGGACATGTAATATATCGCGAGACAAAGGGATTTAGTTACTAGCGTTAAAGGTTCTCACGATCACAGAAGTCATCGTTGAATATGCAAGAGTCAGTATGGATCTCCAGGTCCCGCTTCTGATTATTGATCTGAGAGGAGTCTCAATCATGTCTGCATTATTCGTGAACCGTAGGGTGACACACTTAAGAGTTACCAGACACCATTTTAGAGCACATATGTTTCAGACGAAAGAATTGCAAAGCGTAGGAATTGTTTCGATAGAAACCGGAATTGTTTCGGGTGAAATTGCAGAAAGTGGTTCTGCATGTGATATTGAAATATTGCAAGGGGTTATATGTGAATGTTTGTTAATTAAAGTAATTAACAAAATTCTGAATAAATTTAATAAAAGAGTTTTATTAAATGAGAGAGCATTAAACTTGGAGAATTTTAATGCATTTAAAGTGGGGACTTTAAAAGGGAATGTGAAGAAGCATTTTAATGTGGAGGGGTTACCACCACATGAATGGAGGAGGTGAAGGGTCACCTCCCCCATGCGCCGGCCATGGGGAGGGGCACCCCCCTCCTCCTATAAAAGACCACCCTCTCCCTCCTTCTTCCTCACACCTCCTTGTGAAGGATCTCTCTCCCCTCTAGAATTATTCCCCCATGGTCTCGGATTAGCGAGATACATGTTCCCGGTGGAATTTCGTCTGGAAGGAGTTGCTGCTTCCGCTGGATCGCTGGAGGGAGGATGTGGAGGTTGTCCGGTGGCTTGAACGTGTGTGCGAGTATGGATGCGCTGCTGAGTTGTGGTGCTCGGACTTCCTCACGATCTTGAGATCGGCAAGTGTACGACTACATCAACCACGAGTTCCTACTCGTTAACAAAACTCGTTGTCTTCGAGGGTAAGTTCTCGATGGATGTATGTCCACCCGTTGCTTTGTAACTAGTAGATAGATCTTGGCGTATAGTTTTCATCGTAGGAAATTTTTTGTTTTCTATGCTGCGGACCCAACGTCAGCCCTACTCCCAGAGGAACGGGAGTACACTCGCACACGTGAGTCACAACTCGTGTTTTGTTGCTGCACTGCCTTGGCGAGTAGGGCTTGGGCGTAGCAGGTTTTTAGAGCGCCTTCGCTAGTAGGGTTGAGGCTGGTGACTACGGCTTGACCCGCAATGATGTTTTCCATCGGGGTAGAGTAGAATGGGAGCCCGTTGGTGTCGAATTCCTGGGGCGAGATCATGATGCACAACTGCTCCAGGGGAGGCGAGCAGCGGGATGGTGGTGGGTCCACATGTGATGTCGCCCCAGTGATCGGGCGACTACTTCGTGGAGCCGAGTTGTGACAGAGATCGAGATTGGCCGCATGAGCGGGGTCGTGTTCATCGCGAAAGTTCAATGTGCGACCCTGGTGGTTGGTGCTGAGGTGTCATGGGATGCGGCGCTGATGATGGCGTGATAGCTCCTGCATAGTCGTCTGATCGAGGCATAATTTCTCGCGCTCAACAACTTCATTGTTCCTGGCTACTTCTAGCAGCTTGCTGTGTTCTTCAATTTTCTACGTCGAGGCCGTCGGAGGGAGCGGCATGGTTATGGGATCTGTGGGATCACTTCCATCCTCCATGAAGATGGTGTTGTAGTGGATCTATTTAGGGGACTCCGAACCAGAGTCGGAGTTAGAGATCTGGAGGATGGAGGGATCCTCTAAATCACCGGGTTGGATACCTGATTCATCGACTCGGTGTGAGACACCGCGACAATGGATCCGGCGACTGAAGAAGGAGCCACCAAGTCAGCGTCATCAAGGAGGGCCTTGTTGCTCCCAACGGCCAGGAGGGTGATGGAGTGGAATTGCTCCTCTATGTAGTCGCCCGGAGAGGAGCCGGAGATGAAGCGGATCAACAAAGTCCGTGAAGCCGACGGAGAGGTTGATGGATTCGATTGGAACCATGGGGAAATGAGTGTCCCGGAACGATGCCAGCATGTAGGCATGACATGGTAGAACCTGATTGGTGCCACTATCGTGGGAATGGCCATTCCAGTCGCTACCGAGGGTAGCAATTAAGTGGAATGGGGCAAGGAAGAGTTAGCCATCTGTGGATCTAGATTAGAAGACACATGATTTTACCCAGGTTCAGCCCTCGTAGGGTAAAGAGTCTACTTCATGCTATTTGTATTGATCATGGAGAGATTAGAGTGATGGCGAGCTCGGTAGCGAGGCGGAGAGTTGCTTCTATGGGGTGTATAAAATTTCATAGAGAGTACCCTAGGGAGGCTTATACAGTGCTACCTTACTAGGGTTTACATGGATAACATCGAATTGGTTAAGGATTTTGTGGCTTGACCTAATCCAACTAGTCCTAGCTATGCTTTTTGGGCCTTCTGCTTCCAGCCGCCATGCTTCTTAGTCGCGGGTTTTCTAGTCGCCGTACCAGCGAGCCACTCGCGGTGGGCTTGGCTAGTCGCCTCCACCTTCTGGTTGTACCTAGATTGGCATATCCCTATTAGAAGGTAAATGTTGTTTTTGTCCAAGAGCAATTAATAGCTTCCGATCCTTTGAGAGCACCAAACGGTTAAGCCATCATCCCCATGTTTACTGAAATTCTAAAAGCGTGCAAGGCATTGACCTGATGCACTCCCGGGTCATTGATTTTGTTTTTTACGATTGTTGACTGCAATTCTATGATACATGGCATGTAACTTTGAGTCCCTACTCGAGTCTATGACTCGACTAGTCCCTCGAGAGATACTGACATGGGTATAGCCATTTGGGAACCAACTGTTCATATACCAGATCCAACCCAAATGGAGGTCTACATGATGATTAGTTAAGGACGACGAGACCGAGACGAGCTGGCGTTTGCGAAGTCTCAAAGCCCAGAATCCTAGCGCATGGAGCAAGAACAAGTCCAACCTTAGAAAATTTTAGAGTTAGTCCTTAGCCTATAACCGACTCAGTCACGGTACCCTAGACTTAGCCTCTGATGGCCCAAAATATATCGAGCTCGTTGGGGAACCCAAGAGGAAGGTATGATGAGCACAACAGCAAGTTTTCCCTCAGTTATGAAACCAAGGTTATCAATCCAGTAGGAGCAAGGAAACACCCAAAAGGTGTAGCTAGCTGAGCTTTGGCAGGGCGCACTACCGGTGCCAGCAGCAACATGGAGACCTGCACAACACAACCACAGAACTCTGCCCCCAACTTGCGATGAGGTTGTCAATCTCACCGGTTTTGCTGAAAACAAAGGATTAAACGTATCGAGTGGAAGAAAGTAATAGTTTGCAGAAAGTAAACACAAAGCAGTAAATAGTTGATTGTAGATTGAAAGTAAAAGAAAGGACCGGGGTCCATAGTTCACTAGTGGTGGCTCTGCTTAAGATAGATAACATGTTGAGTGAACAAATTATAGCGGGGCAATTGACAAACATCGAGAAAGCAATATGCATATACTAATCATCTTGACTCCTTTGAGACTTGATTGGGCATTACAACATTATACATAGACCTCCATCCAACTGCATCTATGACTAATAATCCACCTTCACGTTATCATCCGAACCCCCTCCAGTATTAAGTTGCAAGCAGCGGATAATTGCATTACGAATTGCATGTAAAGTAAACAATACGATTGTTATATGAACAAAGGATTGTTGTTTTCTCCCTAGTAGCAACATCACATCTAGTACCTTAGAGATTTCTGTCACTCACCCAGATTACTAGAGGCATGAACCCACTATCGAGCATAAATACTAACTCTTGGAGTTGCTAGCATCTACTTGGCCAAGATAGCTACTAACAACGGAAAGCATGCAAGATCACAAATAACAAAGACATGATAGAATCAATAATCAATCTGAAATAGCATCTCAATATCCATCGGATCCCTGCAAACACAACATGTAGGATTACAAATAGATGATCTTGATCATGAACGGAGCTCACAAGATCTAAACATGATATCACAAAGGAGAAGGACCAGCCATCTAGCTACTACATGGACCCGTAGTCCAGAGATGAAATACTCACGCATCACACCAGAGGCTTGCATGGTGATGAAGTAGGCCTCTAGGGTACCGGGAAGAGCTTCAGATCCCTCCCGATCTAGGGATGGATATGACAGCGGCTCTAGACTCTTTCGTGGAATTTTGATCGGGTACTTAGGGTTTCTGTATCGGAGGCATCTTATAGTCGGAAGGGGAGGCCGAGGGGGTTCCTGGGCTAGCCACACCACCCCCTGGCGCGGCCAGGCCTGGCCCGCGTGGCCAGGTGGTGTGACCGCCCTCTGGCTCCTCTCCGTCTCGTATTCTGGCCCCGTGTGTCCCTCGGTGAAAAACTGACTTTGGCTTTTGTCCCGTCCAATTCCGATAATATTCATTTTCTGGCTGTCCTAGAACCAAAAATAGCAGAAAACAGGCAGCTGGCACTATGGCTCTTGTTAATAGGTTAGTCCAAGAAATCATATGAAAAGTACTCCAAAGTGTGGACAAAACATAATAAAGTAGATAAAACCAAGCATGGAACACCAAAAATTATGGATACGTTAGCAACGTATCAACATCCCCAAGCTTAACTCCTGCTCGTCCTCGAGTAGGTAAGTGATAAAAAGAAAGAATAATTTTTGAGGTGACATGCACCATCATAATCTTGATCAAAGTATTTGTAAAACATTGATAGCTGGGATCAGAGTACTTCAATCATAACATGAAAGACAAAGTTCTAACAATAAGACAAAGCAACTACGTTGCAACATGAAAAGGCACAAACAAAAGATTCATGAATAACAATGCTTTGCAAGTCGTTTGTTTGTTTCACATAAAGAAAACATAGCATAGTGGCATTCAGCTTGTCCCTCATAGAGTAGCAAACATAAATGCATAGGACACCTTCAAAGTTCATAAGAGTGACTAGATACAAATAGTTTAAAACAAGCAATATCAAAATTATGCATCAATGAACAAGTCTTGGAACAATGCACATAGAACTAAGCATGGCCACTATGCTCTAAAAATAGGGGCATAAAGATAGAAGGTTGAGACTCAACATTAAATTAAAAGAAAGGCCTTCATAGAAGTATGTAGGGATTCAAGTTTCATAAAGAGCTTCAAAAAATTATGGTACTTATTAGCTTTCAGCTCTCACTGGCCCTATCATAAGCATCTTGAAGTGATTAAGGTTAAAGTGAACAAACTATGGCGTATATGCTTAACAAAGTATAAGTTGCAAATCTCATGTCCCTTGAATACGAGGGCCACTCCTCATGCTACTCAAGTTTAGTTACCGGTAAGTTCTTGTCATAGTAAGTACATGTGTATCATAGAGAACCGCCAACGGGGTACCCCTTGCCCGATGATACAAAAGAATCCCCATATCAAAACGACAAGACAAGCAGACAATGAGCATCTCAGCAATCTTCTTATTTACCATGGGAAATGGTGCTTTTCTCTCTTTCCTCTTTTCTCATATCTTTTTTTTTGTTTTTCTCTTTTTTCTCAATATCTGACTCTTTTTAATAAGAAGAATGCTTCATACACAGCTCATGATGGTTACGCTGCAGGTTTCCACCATGATGGCATGGATTAGACCAGCGGCCCAGACGTTTCTCTAACACACATACATAACTCCATGGACTTACAAGCTCGCCTTTCATTTCACACCGACGACATTCATAGACAAAAGAGCATGATATCAACTAGGTACAAAGTACAAGCGCAATGTTGAAAGCGTTCCCCATGACAGCATGGTTCTGCTAATCCCCAACATATAAGTGCAAGCATATACAACATAGAAGACACAATGGTTCAAGTTTATTAAGGGCAAGATATGTAAAGTGTGCCATCAAGTTCGTGAGAGCTTTAATCACTAGATTTCTCATAACAAGTTTAATTCGGAAGGTAAGCAAAAACATGAATATACTTGGAATAGCATATGCTACTAGGTAGGTATGGTGGACTCTTTAGAATAACTTGGTTTAAGGATTTGGATGCATGAGTGGAACTCATACTTGGTTACGGAGGCTAGCAAAAGACTGGGAGCGACCAACTAAGAGAGCAATAATGGCCATATTCATGCAGAGCGACAAAACATCATTAATCAAAGCATAAAGTGATACTACAAGTTGAAAACTAAAGGATCATAAAGGATATGGTGACTTGGGATAGTCATAACATGGTGTGAGCATGTGCCAAGTCAACCCAAATAAAGCATCAAGGAGAATACCACAATACTATGCTTTAATATGCTAAAACAACGCATGATTCTTCTAAGGCACATTAAGCAATCTCAATTGTTTATGACAAGTCATGCTACAACAAAGAATACTAAGCATAAAGCCAAAAAAATATCAAGCATGACATGACAAAGCATAGGCCAGAGTCAAAAACAAACTCTCTTTACCACTTAAGCATGAGCTTTCCTACTCTTTTCCAATCCAAACCAAACTATTTGAAAACCAATGCATGAAAGAGGGGGTCCAACCAATTTATTCAGCAAACTAAGCAAACCAAGCAAACGAAAAACCAAAACAAAAATGAAAAATAAGACACTCCAAGAACAACACAACTGTGCATGAAACAATAAAAATAAAGCGTTTGGAAGAAACCTGGGATTTTATTGATGAAGAGGGGATGCCTTGGGCGTCCCCAAGCTTTGACGCTTGTACTTCTTGGATATTTCTTGGGGTGACACGCGTGGCATCTTCAAGCTTGAGCTTTAGTCCATCATTCATCTCATTACTCATTCCTTCCATACACCTAAATTTTTTCCTTCATACAAAACTTCACACAATCTTTATTAGCAACATTAGTGCACTCGAGATAATAAGTCTTTGGGTTCAGTTTCAACACCAATAAAACTTCCATTAAAACACAAGATACTGTAGCACTTCCCTCAAAAATCTCAATTTCCAAAAGAACTCAAAAAGGAACCAACAAGAAGCAATTGCAAATAATGGTAGAAATCTGTCAAAACAGACCAGCAGGTAAAGATGAATTTTTTTGAAGACCTTCTGTTGCTCATATTGAAAAGTGTTGAACTAATGAAAGTTAGATAACAACCTGGGGCAGAATCACAAATATTCACGCCTCAAAAGGAAGTACAGAGATTTTACACGAATGTTTACAGTGAAGCACAGAAATCTGTTTCGGGACAACAACTTTCCCTATCATTACTTCTCTCTCATTAGAGGTTACTCTTGGCGCAAAAAGCAAATAAAAAAGGATAAGGAGTGGTTATTACAGAAGTAATAACTTCCAAGACTCATCTAAAACTTTTGGGTTATCTCCCAATAAGTACTTTTCTTTAACGCCTTTAAGTTAGGCATAAGAAGCAAGAAAAAGAATCAAGTGTTCTCAAATGAAGAAGCATTAAGAGCAAATTTTGTTTTCATAGGAGAGGTAAAATAAATCTTCTCTCTCTTCTTAGGAAAATGTTCTATACCTTTCTTGAGTGGGAGTTGATATTTAATTATGCCTTCTTTCATATCAATAAAGGCACCAGCAGTTCTAAGAAAAGGTCTTCCCAAAGTAATAGGACAAGAAGCAAGGTTTTAGTATCGGGATACTCGATAGTATCATTTTCTTATCAGCAGTATCGTATTGTAGAATCGTATCGTAGCATCATGATACTATGAGATTTTGTTTTTAAATAAAATATTATATTATATTAAAAAATACCTCAAAAACATTTAAATATAATTATTAACTTCAATTTTAAGCATGTTTCATGTATTTTGTAGAGGCATCCACAAACCAAAAACTAAGACCATATATATACTTCAAAGCTATTTCACAAATATGGGCTGCTTTGTTTCAACCTACAAACTCCTGTTTTATACTCAATATTCTCAAAACATGAAAGTTTTACTCTTTAAGTACCTAGTTCACTTTGCGAATACAAAACAATTTTACCCTTATAGCTTCCCAAGCCATTATGTCCTTACTTTTTACTAAACCGTGGGATCGTATGGTATCAATTTTGTATCGGGATACTAAAGATACTATGATATATATCGTGATACGAGTAAGATACTAGTGGATTAAGATACCATCACGATACATATCGATTCTTGATGATGGTATCGTAAATTCGTTAGATACTACGATACGTATCGGGATACTAACAACCAAGACAAGAAGCATTACATTCAAAATCCAAAACATAGAAATCAACGGGGACATAGGCATTGTTAACCATAATAAGAACATCATTAATACTTCCCATGAGTTTCTTTTTAACACTATCATCAAGTGGGACATTCAAATAACAATCTTCAAGTGGTGGAAAATCAAGCATATCACAAATCCTTCTAGGCATAATAGAAACACTACTATCAAGATCACATAAAGCTTTGAAATCAAAATCATTCACTTTCATATTAATGATGGGTTCCCAACCATCTTCTTGTTTTATAGGAATATAAGCTTTATGTTTCATCTTTTCTTCTTTAATCTTTATGAGAGCATCAGTAATGTGTTTTGTAAAGGCCATATTCATAGCACTAGCATTAGGACTTTTAGCAAGCTTTTGTAGGAATTTAATAACTTCAGAGATGTTGCAACCATCAAGATCAAAATCATAATTATCATCTAAGGTAGTAGAGCTATTACTAGCCTCAACACTAGTGGTAGTGATAGTAGAAACACTAATGTTTCTAGCAATTTCATCTTCTCTTTCCCACTTAGTATGCAATTCAGCTAATAGTCTAACATTTTAATCAATTCTAACTTGTATGGCATTAGTTGCAGCAAAGGGATTATCAATAGTTTCAGGTTTAGCAGCCATTTTATTAATCAAAGAAGATTGTGCTTCAGACAAAGATGATATATTTCTTTCAGCATTAGAAAGTTTCAATTGTAAACTAGGAATTTCCCAATTTAAACTCTCAAGTTGATGGCTAATATTCTTCAAAATGGTAGATTGTTCCTCCGTAGTTTTAGTAAATAATTTATTTTGCTCATATTGCATTTGCATGAAGTTCTTAGTGGCTCTTTCAACTTCTAAAATTCTTCCTTCACTAGGTACTCCAGGTTTATCATTATAACCATAAGTATTATTAGGAGGGTAGGGCCTATAATTGTTATTACAATAAGCATTATTTCCAAAATTATTATTTCTTATAAAGTTCACATCAACTTGCTCTTCTTGAGCAACCAAAGAGGCTAAGGGAACAATATTTGGATCAATATGGGCTTTCCCATTAACAAGCATAGACATACATAATTTTTAGAAGCTCTTTATGAATCTTGAATCCCTGCTTCCTTCTATGAAGGGCTTTTCTTTGTACTTTTATGTTGAGTCTCCATCTTCTATCTTTATGCACCTATTGAGAGAGCGTAGTGGCCATTCTTAGTTTAATGTGCATTGTCCCAAAACTTGTTGATTGATTCGTAACTTTGATATTGCTTGTTCTTAAACTATTTGTATCTAGTCACCCTTATGAACTTTAAAGGTGTCCTATGCATTTATGTTTTGTTATTCCATGAGGAACAAGCTGAATACCATTCTCATTATGTTTTCTATATGTGAAACAAACAAACATCTTTCAAAGCATTGTTATTCATGAATCTTTTATTTGTACCTTTTCATGTTACAACATAGTTCTATGTCTTATTGTTAGAACTATATCTTTCATGTCTATGTTAAAGTACTATGATCCTAGATATCAATGTTTTACAAATACCTTGATCAAGATTGTGATGGTGCATGTCACCTCAAAAATTCTTTCTTTTTATCACTTACCTACTCGAGGACGAGAAGGAGTTAAGCTTAGGGATGTTGATACGTTGTAAACATATCTATAATTTTTGATGTTCCATGCTTGTTTTATATCTACTTTCTAATGTTTTGCCCACACTTTGGAGTATTTTTACACATGTTCTGGAACTAACCTATTAACAAGATGCCACAGTGCCAGTTGCCTGTTTTCTGCAGTTTTTGGTTTCAGAAAAAGCTAGTAAGGAAATATTCTCGAAATTGGACCGGACAAAAGCGAAAGTCAATATTTTACCCGAAGCAACACGGAGTCTGGAGGGGAGACGAAGTGGCACACCAGGGTGGCCACACCCTAGGGCCACGCGGCCTGGGGCGCGCCACCAGGGGGTATGGGACCCCTGGTACTCCACCGACCTTGCCCTTCTGCCTATAAAAGCCTCCTGGGATGAAAACCCTAAGCATCCGATCAAAATTCCACGAAAGAGTCTGTAGCCGCCGCCATCTCCATCCCTAGATCGGGAGGGATCTGAAGCTCTTCCCGGCACCCTGCCGGAGGGGAGAGATCACCCTGGAGGCCTTCTTCATCACAATGTCGGCCTCTGGTGTGATGCGTGAGTAGTTCATTCCTGGACTACAGGTTCATGTAGTAGCTAGATGGTTGGTTCTTCTCCTTTGTGCTACCATGTTTAGATCTTGTGAGATCCGTTCATGATCAAGATCATCTATTTGTAATCTTACATGTTGTGTTTGCGGGGATCTGATGGATATTAAGATGCTATTTCAGATTGATTATTTATTCTATCATGTCTACGTTATTTGTGATCTTGCATGCTTTCCGTTGTTATTAGATATCTTGGCCAAGTAGATGCTAGCAACTCCAAGAGGGAGTATTTATACTCGATAGTGGGTTCATGCCTCTAGTAATCTGGGGAAGTGACAGGAATCTCTATGGTACTAGATGTGATGTTGCTACTAGGGAGAAAACAGCAATCCTTTGTCCATGGGACAATCGTATTGTTTACTTTACACACTTTTCTTAATGCAATTATCTGTTGCTTGCAACTTAATACTGGATGGGGTTCAGATGATAACCTGAAGGTAAATTATTAGTCATAGATGCAATTGGATTACGGTCTATGTATAATATTGTAATTCCCAATCAAATCTCATAGGAGTCAAGATAATTAGTATATGCATGTATGATTTCTCGGTGTCTGTCAATTGCCCCGCTGTAACTTGTTCACCAAACATGTCATCTATCTTAAGGAGAATCACCACTAGTGAACTATGGACCCCGGTCTAGTCTTTTACCATCAATCTACCATCTATTTATTGTTTACAATTTACTTTCTGCAAGCAATTACTATCTTCCACACAATACGTTTAATCCTTTGTTTCAGCAAAACCGATGAGATTGACAACCTCACTGTAAGTTGGTGCAAAGTTCGGTGGTTGTGTTGTGCATGATTCCAAGTTGGAGACAACACCTTGGGGTTGTTTCCTTGCTCCTACTGGTTCGATAACCTTGGTTTCATAACTGAGGGAAAACTTGCTATTGTGCTCATCATACCTTCCTCTTGGGGTTCCCAACGAGCTCACCGTATTTTGAGCCATTAGTAGCCGATGCGGTTGAGGCGGGGGTGGCTAATACGTTTGAGGCGGGGGCGGTGGTGGCCGATGCGGTTGGGAGAGGGATGGTTGGGGAAGAGTGAGAGGGAGAGTGAGGGGGGAGATGCGGGCCGCGAGGTGACGCGGGCCGGGAAATTAAAATGGTGTCCAAGTTGGTGGTGTTTGCAAATTCCGAACGCCACTTCTAAATCTGGCCTGGTTCAACCTATGGGTCCAATTTAGTAGTGGCGTCCGTTGTACATTGAACGCTACCATTAAGCTCTAATAGTGGCATTCGGTATAGGGATTTCTATTTTCGTGCCCCTGGTCCGAAACCCTCACATGCGCTCGGACGGGGGGATGCTGTCAGGTCAAAGGCTTGACCGTTACATGCTGACCGGTGGGACCGCATTGGGGCGGGTTGTGCGTTGAGCATTACATTACGTCGCCTCAACCGTTATATGCTGTCATGTGGGTCCAGGATACACAACGGACCAGCCATCCATCTCTCGCTGATTATGGGGGACGTGATGTGGGACCATGTGCGGCGCGTTTGGTGGTTACGTGCGCCCTGTCGCCTAAATTAGAAGTTTTCTTTTTTGTAATTTTTATGATTGGCCTTTTTAAGAGCGCCTTCCCCCCTCTCTCTCGCTAACTGTTGTGTGTTTTTTGCCCAAAAAAGGTAGCGAATCTAGAGCAGCTTCTCTCTTTATTCATTGTTCCTTTTGCCCTCGTTTCTCCCCAATCTGGTAGCAAATCTAGAGCAGCAAACTAACCAACACCATAAATAAATTCAGTAAACAAAGCAGATGTAGATAAAGCAGCTAATATAGGTTATATAGTATGGTACTTAACGAGGTCAGTGGCCCCTCATGGTAGCTGATGTGCTCGGCGTTCGACGTAGAGCTCGTTGGGAACCCCAAGAGGAAGGTAAGATGAGCACATCAGCAAGTTTTCCCTCATTTATGAAACCAAGGTTTAATCGAACCAGTAGTTGCAAGGAAACACCCCAAAGGTGTTACTAGCTGAGCTTTGGCAGGGCGCACTACCGGTGCTAGTAGAAACGTGGAGACCTGCACAACACAACCACAGAACTTTGTCCCCAACTTGCGATGAGGTTATCAATCTCACCGTGTTTTGCGGAAAACAAAGGATTAAACGTATCGAATGGAAAGAAGTAAAAGTTTGCAGAAAGTAAACACAAAGTAGTAAAAGATTGTAGATTGTATATAAAAGACAAGGACTAGGATCCATAGTTCACTAGAGGTGGCTCTCCTTAGATAGATAACATGCTGGGTGAACAAATTACAGCGGGGCAATTGACAAACACCGAGAAAGCAATACATGCATATACTAATCATATTGACTCATTTGAGACTTGATTGGGCATTACAACATAATACATAGACCGCCATCCAACTGCATCTATGACTAATAATCCACCTTCAGGTTATCATCCGAACCCCCTCCAGTATTAAGTTGCAAGCAACAGATTATTGCTTTACGAACTGCGTGTAAAGTAAACAATACGATTGTTCTATGAACAAAGGATTGTTGTTTTCTCCCTAGTAGCAACAGCACATCTAGTACCTTAGAGATTTCTGTCACTTCCCCAGATTACCAGAGGCATGAACCCACTATCGAGCATACATACTAACTCTTGGAGTTGCTAGCATCTACTTGGCCAAGATAGCTACTAACAATGGAAAGCATGCAAGGTCACAAATAACAAAGACATGATAGAATCAATAATCAATCTGAAATAGCATCTCAATATCCATCAGATCCCCGCAAACACAACATGCAGAATTACAAATAGATGATCTTGATCATGAACGGAGCTCAGAAGATCTAAACATGAAAGCACAAAGGAGGAGAACCAGCCATCTAGCTACTACATGGATCCGTAGTCCAAGGATGAACTACTCACGCATCACACCGGAGGCTTGCATGGTGATGAAGAAGGCCTCCAGGGTGAATTTCCCTCTCCAGCAGGGTGCCGGGAAGAGCTTCAGATCCCTCCCGATCTAGGGATGGAGATGATGGCGGCTACAGACTCTTTCGTGGATTTTTTGATCGAGCCCTTAGGGTTTTCGTCCCGAGGGCAATATATAGGCAGAAGGAGAGGCCGAGGGGGTGCCTAGGCTGGCCACACCACCCCCTGGCGCGGGCCAGGCCTGGCCGCGTGGCCAGGTGGTGTGGTGGCCCCCATGCCCTTCTCCGTCTCGTATTCTGGCACTTGATCCCTTCCGGAAAAATAGGCACTTTAGCTTTTGTCCCGTCCAATTTCGAGAATATTCATTTTCTGACTTTCCTGGAACCAAAAACAGCAGAAAACATGTAGCTGGCACTGTGGCTCTTGTTAATAGGTTAGTCCAAGAAATCATATGAAAAGTACTCCAAAATTGGAACAAAACACAAGAAAGTGGATAAAACCAAGCATGGAACATCAAAAATTATAGATACATTTGCAATGTATCAGTAGCAAAGCTAGTTTACAACAGCAGCAGATCAGTGGCCCCTCATGGCCTCTGCCAGGAGGGCCTCCGCCTCCTCCCTCTGGCGCCTCCTCTACTTCTTGCTACCTAGTCCCTTGACCTTGGGCGCCTTGGGCTTGATCAAGGGCATGCGACCCTCCTTGATAGCCACCTTCTAGAGGTTGGGGAGGTGAAGACCGAGCGCCTAGTGCTTGGCTTTGAAGCCGTGGACGTTCAAAGACTCGCCGTAGGTCGTCACGACCTCGACATGCTTCACGAGGGAGTTGAAGTCCGTGGCGCGGAGCCTCCTGGTGGGGCAGAAGGGGCACCTGTACACACCGCCGATGAAGAAGTTGTTGTACTGGCCGGACTTCAGCCTCCTCAGCACATGACGAGTCTTGCTGTCCTTGGACTTGTCGTCGCTGTGGACATCGTTGCTATCCTCCTGTTGCAAAAATAGTAGAGTGCAATAAGGAAATGATTGAGATACTTTGATTATCAGGATTGATTATTTGCATAAATTAACCGATTGAGATCTCCTGATTATTCCCAAAATCTCAAACCAAATCGAATACTGATCCCAACTACGAACAGGGGGTTCAAATACGAACAGGGAGATTCATCGAAATACGAGATCTAACACAAGAGGACTAGCTACTATAAAAATACGAATAGCCGAGCCCTAATAACATACGATCTAGCATCCAATGATAGGAACGGGGGAAGAACAAGGGAAGGGGAGCAAACCCTGGTTACCTCCGACCATGGGTTGGCAATGCTGGTGTCGTAGGGGTTCTCTGGCCTTATGTAAACAACCTCCTTGTAGGGGTCCCATTCGAGCGGGATCTGCCCGAGACCGGTGGGGGCTTCCTCGCCGGCGGCTACGGCGGGTGCGGGGACAGGGACGGGGGCCTCCTCGCCAGCGTCCTTGGAGACACCGACGGCCACCGCACCATTCTTCTCCAATGTCGGCGTGGTTGGGGTTTCCTTGGGGGTTTGCAAAAGGTGATGCGACAGTGGAGACGGTTGAGTGAGCGAGTGAGTGATGAGTGAGAGTGGGGATGCCTCTATTAAAGGAGAAGGGAAGCAACGTTTTATTGCACTACCGTGCACCGCGTAACCACGTACGCTACTGCACCATGCACGGGCACACGTGTCCGCTATCGTCCCGTGCACCGCACACGCGTACCGTGAGTCACATTTTTTTCCTTGTGTCTAACCCTGGCGACTCAGTTGTACTCAATTTTGGCCTCGACTGTGACACTAGTAGTTTGGTTGTACTCAGTTTTGCCCTCCAGTACTAACACTGCCATGTGCAATATACTCAGTTTTACCCTTCGGTGGTTGGTCAATAGAGAGTCAACGAATAGGTTTTAGCTAGCTAATTGAGTCATTTTATGCACAACAAATTCAAAAAGAGCAAAACATAGTGGCATCTACCCTGGGAGTCTTATTATGTGACCTGCCACCATAAGAAATGTATATAAATCAAGTTTTAACCTAAATCACTACTTCTCAAATCACCTACTATCTATAAAGGTTCATGGCTTTCTACTAAGCCTCTTCCCAAAACATCCCTTCCCAAAATATAGTTTGTCTAAATGAGGCAATAGTTGTCAAACTGGTGTATATTTGAATTGCAAATAGTTTAATGTATGCCAAGATGTATTTTATTGTATAAAAGACGTATTTTCCATTTTTTAAATCTTTTTCTATTTTCTATTTGAATCCCTTTATCAGTCTTGCCCTTGGTTTTTTTTAAAGTTCTACTCAGTTTTGCCCTTGGTTCTTAAGTGCTACTCAGTTTTCCCCTCTTTTTGTATCCATCTCTAGCACCTGTGCTCATCTTTGCTGCTACGCTCTGATTGGTCAAGACAGTTGTCATACGGATCGTGCCCACCAATCGTTGATCCTCTGTGATCTAGCAGATAGGATAACCCATATATCTGTCGGGGGGCACCCCTCTATCCATGCAAAATAACGAGTATGTCACCGGTACTTTAACTCCATAAACAAATAAACCTGAATATAATTTGAAGGGAACGTGTTTGAAGGTGTATAATTTGTGCATTACATTCCACTCTATGAAAATGATAATCTCTCAAGATTTTCTTAGCACAATATTATCATGTATTAAGTGCGATTTCAAAGAGTTCAAATGTGTATAATTTTCGTATATATAAGTTTATGCATTATATTCTACTCCACGGAAATGATAAATGATCAGGATTTTATTAACACAACATTATCATGACCTAAGTGCGATTTCAAAGAGTCCAAAGGTGTATAATTTTCGTATATGCTAGTTTATGCATTATATTCTACTATACGAAAATGATAATCTCTCAAGATTTTCTTAGAACAACATTATCACGTATTAAGTGCGATTTCAAAGAGTTCAAAGGTGTATAATTTTTGTATACCCAAGTTTATGCATTATATTTCACCCCATAGAAATAGTAATCTCTCAAGATTTTCTTAGCACAACATTATCACGTATTAAGTGCGATTTCAAAGAGTTCAAAGGTGTATAATTTTTTTATACGTAAGTTTATGCATTATATTTCACTCCATGGAAATGGCAATCTCTCATGATTTTCTTAGCACAACATTATCATGTATTAAGTGCGATTTTAAAGAGTTCAAAGGTGTATAATTTTTGTATACGCAAGTTTATACATTATATTTCACTCCATGGAAATGGTAATCTCTCAAGATTTTCTTAGCACCACATTATCACGTATTAAGGGCGATTCCAAAGAGTTCAAAGGTGTATAATTTTTGCATATGCAAGTTTATGCATTATATTTCACTCCATGGAAATAGTAATCTCTCAAGATTTTCTTAGCACAACATTATTATGTATTAAGTGCGATTTTAAAGAGTTCAAAGGTGTATAAACTTCATATATGCAAGTTTATGCATTATATTCCACTCTACGAAAATGGGGGAGAAAATAATAATCAGTCAAAATTTTGTTAGCACATCATTATCACGTATTAAGTGCGATTTAAAAGTGTTCAAAGGTTTATAATTTTCGCATATGCAAGTTTGGGAATTACATTCCACTCTATGAAAATGATAACCTTTCAAGGTTTTCTTAGAACGACATTATCACGTATTAAGTGCGATTTCAAAGAGTTCAAAGGTGTATAATTTTTGTATACGCAAGTTTATGCATTATATTTCACTCCATGGAAATAATAAATGATCAGGATTTTATTAGCACAACATTATCATGTCCTAAGTGCGATTTAAAAGAGTTCAAAGGTGTATAATTTTCGTACATGCATTACATTTCACTATATGAAAATGGAGAAACGGCACGGGCACGGGCGCGGGGCTGGCTCGGGGTCCCATCTTGCAATGCCAACCTGGGTAAGCTGTGGATCCGACACTCACGTGGATAAGCTATGGGTCCGGCACTCACATGGATAAGCTGTGGGTCCGATATTGATATGGATAAGTTGAGAGAGGTGTCCACTACGGGAAACGACTGAACACGGCCCCACTTGTCTGCATGTAACGGCAAGGGTACACTACGGGACCCGACAGAACGCGGCCCTACTCGTCAGCACGTAATGGCGAGGGTCCACTCTGGGACCCGACTGAACACGGCCCCACTTGTCAGCACGTAATGGCAAGGCTGACGGACGGCGACTTTCAGACCATGTGAGAGTTTCGTAAAAGGAGATGGGCAAAAGTGAGGAAAACTAAGCGGCTGAGGAAAACTGAGTACAACTAATGAACCGAGGTCACGAAAATAGAAATCCCTCTGGTATATTAGAGACGCAACTACTATGTTGGCTATTAGCAACGACGTGTTATTTATAGGGCACGCCACTAAAAAATGACTACTATAAGGGTTTTTCTACTAGTGCTAGATGAACCATGAAAAATCGCATATATAGAAGAGCATGCTAAATTATTTAGGGGCACACAAAATTTCTGCTTTTCGAGAATGGCAGGGTGGGGGATCCCCACGGCTCGCTGTATTAACCGAAGCGACTAGAAGATGAAGGAACATACGGGTCACATATTCAATCACAAGCACCATTTATGGCTTTCCACTTGTTACATATATTAATGGAACTAAACCATATACATGTGAGATGGCCGATTGGCCGTGAAGGTGCTTTATGAAAGGCAGCCACCTTATGATAATGACAAGGTGTCCGACAAAGAGTTTGACAACCTTACATGTCTCCAACAACCAAATATTGTGCTTGGCTATTTCCATGAAACCCATCGAGAATGCATGCCTTACCATGGAAAAAAGATTTTTGCTGACCTGACAAACAGGGCACTGTGCTTTGATTATATGCGTAATGGAAGCCATGGCAAATTTCTTTCAGGTATGATACTCGGTGTTCTGTTAGTATTGGGAGGTGCTATGACAATGAATCAATCATATCCAACATGTTACAAGGATGTTCTTTGTTTGTTGCTATAGATGATTCTACGGGACATGATTGGCACAAAACGTTATGCAATAATTAAGGGGATTTGCATGGGTCTGAAATACCTTCACCGGGACTGGAACCTCCTATTTTTCATTTGGATTTAAAGCCAGCCAATGTACTGCTTGATGAGGACATGCTTCCGAGAATTGCAGATTTTGGATTATCGAGGCTTTTGGGACAAGAACGAACTTATGTGATTACAAGGTTGTTAGGAACATTGTAAGATGAAATCTTCATACGAACTGGATTTTTTCTATAACCAAGTGTCCGTGTTGTACTCTATAACATATATCATTTTTCATGCAGTGGCTGCTTACCACCGGAGTATAAGAATAAGTAATTAATAAGGTTGCGGAAGTGAAATGTCAAATCCTAGTGGGATTGCAGCATTCACCCTCCGCTATTCTCTGTCCTTTATGGAGGTAACTATGGATCCAATGTAACATTTTTTTTTACAACGCGGATATATTAATATTGCCAATATACCAATTACACCTAGTCTCTACAACAGAGCATTACAGATCCAATATAACATAAACGATTGGTAGTTGCACATCTACCACATTCTTTGTTAAGGTTGTGTTCAACAATTCTTGATAATCAATCTCAGTTTCTTCCGATGCCAGGTCTTGGCTGACGAAAGTGCTCTGAACAAGGAGCATGTCATGGCACCGCATGTTGGGTGGTTCATTTGCCTGTGCTTCCATCGTCACAACGATGTAACGCTTGGAGCATGGTGGCATTGTTCCTTTGCTTGGTCTCGCACGGTACTTGTTTTGGTTGATCTTTACATTGAACGCAATGAAGCCATCTGTTTTGTTTGTTAGCTGCAGGCAGCATGATACCTCTTTCCTTGGCTCGAACAGGAATCGCAGCTCCAGGGTTGGATCCACCGCGATAACATTGGAGTCACAGCTTCTCTGCAAAGAAAGAAGAAGATAAGTGATGAGATCGACCCCCAATATTTTTTCTTAAAAGAGTAAACATAATTTCTACACATACCTGGACAGTTAGGTCTTTTGACAGGTGAGAAGTCAGTGACATTTTCGTAACCTTAGCTTCTAGTTCCTCTAGCTCTTGCACAATATCCAGAACACAAGGCCGTTTTTCTCGGTCCTTGTCAACACACCTTAATGCAATCTCAGCACACGTACCCACTTGTAGGATGTCTATTTCGTGTGATGAATATCCGGGCTTAACCAGCAACCTTTTCTTCCAGCTTTCACATACCTGCGTGTAACATAGGTACATATAGAACTCCCCGGAAGATACCAAATAGTTTGACACTGAAAACATAAAGCAAATACGTACTCGTACTATGTGAAAAAAGGCCTATATATGTTTTCTTACAAGCTCAATAAAGTGTTTGGGGGACAACTCAATACAACGGGAGTAGCCCATATTTCCCGCCATCATTTTAATAATTGTTACGCCCAAACTGAACACGTCAAACTTCTTTGATATAGACCCGCTGTTTACATACTCCGGTGGCATGTACCCGTTGCATTGAATGGTTAGTCGTCAAAGAACAAAACTATTGTAAAAGCCTTTTGACAATAAATGGCTCAGGGCATGCATGATCCACCAACTTACGGTGTTCCATTGTGAATCTGTGTTTGACATGTTTTTGTTGACGCAACAAGTCTTGACAAACCAAGATCAGCGATTTTGGGCGTCATACTGTTATCCAGCAAAATATTACCAGGTTTTAAGTCGAGATGGAATATAGGTTTTTCCTGTGAGCTATGAAGGTGATTTAAGCCCTCACAAGTTCCTTTAATAATTTTGTAACATGTGGGCCACTCGAGTCCGCAAGATTCATCTGCAATTAGTATGCAAAAATATAAATAAACAATTGAATTATACATCTTGACATGAAAACTAATATATGTAACCAAGTGTTGATCAATATATATTATTAGAGAGCAGAGACATATATTGAATATTTGCGGCATATCAGACTACAAATTAAAGAGTTCAGCTCCCGTCCTATGCATACAAGATACATGTTTTCACATTAATATATCATTACCTTGAATGTGTTTTTCAAGGCTTCCTCCCGTCATATATTCAAAGCAGAGAACTCGCTCCATTGTTTTTGCAAAAACAAGTGCACCCTCGTGTTCAACATAATGCGCCGTGATTCGTGGCAGTACCCTATTAACCGTACAACATTTTTGTGACAGATCTTGGAGAGGTTACGGAATTCATTGTCAAATTGCTTATCATCAAGTCCTTTCAAGGGATGAAGCTTCTTAACAGCAATCTCTTCCCCATTATGCACCGCCTGTCACAATATATTTGTTACGATGATAATGGTCTCCTTGTTGCCAGCAGTAATAGCTTCTGAACTACTCCTACATATATACAGAATATAGTGATTAACTGATTACTAATACCTTGTAAACATCTCCATACCCACCACTGCCAACTTTCTGGTCCTCTGAAAAGTTGTTTGTAATAGTTTCGATCAAGTGAAGTTTAAAGTTCATGCTGCGGTTGTGTCCCACCCAGGCTTATTGGACGATTGTCTTCTTCCTGAGAAACAAAAAATAAATGGAATCCAGCATCAGCGTCAGCAAAGAGTAAGCAATTAGCCAAGATTGTTGTACCACTAACCTGAGAGAACTAGAAGGCGAAAAATTCACAACATGCCCTTGTTTCCTCCGGGATGAACATCTCATCTAGCAGCATCATTATTTAAATCCGGCTGGGGATGTAATTGACGCGTTCTTTGTTGGTTTCACAGAGAAAAGAACTGGTGGACCAACATTAATTAACAACGCGTTTTGTCGACTCGGTCACAAAACTACATTATTGGAGGAATTAAAGCATGTGATGCCGACTCAGTCACAAAACTACATTATTGGAGGAATTAAAGCATGAGATGCGGACATCTCTAGCTAGTAAGACCATGTCCAATGGAAGCCGGTCCAAAGCAATAAAATTAAGTGAGCCTTTGACTTGGTAAGGTATATATTGCTCCGTTCTATGACTCTGTGAAAGTGATAGGCTCTGCAATTTCTTAAGCAATAAGGAGTACGTAAATAAATTTTAAAACCTGTGAACAGAAACTTCCTAGAAGCTCTCCATGACGCGTTTTTGTCGACAAAAGTCATCAGGAGAAAGGAAATAGTCATTCACTTGTTAAAGTAAGAAACAGTTAAAGGTCCACTTAATCTCCGCTTGAATTTAATCCAGAGTGATAGCAATGTAACTCTTACATGTGGGCCACAGGGTTGGGTCCATCCACGTTTCTATATATAACCGATAAGTGATACATAAAGCTAATAACTAACTACTCCATTCAAAGGAAAAAAGCAAGCACCACCTTGTAGAGAGCACTGGCCATTGTTCTCGCAGAAGAGATTTCATCTCCAGGTCAGTGCTTTCCATTTATTTTGGAGTCCATGCATGCATATATATCATGTTTGATCATCACAAGTCAGTGTTCTCGTAGTAAATTTAGAATTGTTATCTTATAAATAAACTAGCAAAGCAACCTTGTTTTCCTACAGAAATGGATATGTAACCAATTTTATCGAGTTAGATCTGCATATTCTTCTCTATTTCCGTAGGAGATTTTCAATGAAAGAGGTCAGGCTTGTTGGTCGTGGATGATTTTGCTGTGTTCTATTTAGTATAGTTAATAGTTAGTTATTAGTTGTTTGAGATATTTTTGGTGTGCGAAAAGCGGTATAGAAGGTGTAAGGTGGATGAACCATCATGATAGCAACTCATGTTTAAAGAATATAGACAATATCTCTGCAAATATCATGTTTTGCAAACTTTTTCCTTTCTGGATTTTTGTGTTGTTTTTTCAACCGTGGTCATGAAATTGTCATGATTATTTCACATGTAAATATAATAATGTAATTTCTCTCACATCATATTTTTTCATTTTTCCTTTTTTACTAGAAGATCGATATCATGGACCATGGAACTGTGATCTCAGGGAGTGTAAGGTTCCATATATTGGAAGAAATGACGAATTGTTTCAGTGAAGACCGTGAACTCGGTCACGGATCATATGGAAAAGTTTACTTGGTAATTCAACTTGAAATTTTTTTGTACAAGGAACAAATGAGAGTCATTGTATTTTTAATTCCATCTGTTATTGAGAGGTTCACATGACATAAAGGGACTTGTTTTTTTTGGTTCATTAAACATTTCAAAAAGTAAAAACTAGTGGTATCGCTTGTTTTATAGATGATGCAAATAAAACAGTAACACAATTGACATGTTGAATAGGGAGAGAACAAACATGGTGAAAAGATTGCAATCAAGCTACTTGATGATATGCTAGAACTCGACGATAAGAAATTTGAGACGGAGTGCCTCAACCTCACAAGTCTTCGGCACAACAATATTGTGTAGTTAGTTGGGTATTGCCATGAAACTATTCGACAATATGTAATGTACAATGGAAAATATGTTCACTGTAATTCGATAAAGAGGGCACTTTGCTTGGAGTACATGAATAATGGAAGCCTTGACAAATGATTATCTGGTACAATGGTGCTCCAACTATATTATTTATCAATGTGAGCAATCCTTCCAAAAATTTATGTTCCATTCTTTTTTTGCAGATGAATCATGTGGACATGATTGGTACACACGCTACGCAATAATCAAGGGAATCTGCAATGGTTTGAAATACCTTCACGAGGAATTGAAACCTCATATGTATCACTTGGATCTAAAACCAGCTAATGTATTGTTGAATGGGGATATGGTTCCCAAAATCGCCGATTTCAACCTATCACGCCTTTTTGGTGATCAACAAACACAAAGGACAAAAACCATTAATGGGACATTGTAAGCTTGCTCTTTCTGTTCAATTAGAACTCTTTGTTACGAGCATGTGGAATTTTTTTCATCATACACATGGTAAAGTAACATATATGATGTATTGTGCAGTGGGTACCTACCGCCAGAATACATTGAAGCAGGAATAATCTCAATTAAGTCTGACATATTCAGTTTAGGAGTTGTGATCATAAAGATAATGAAAGGACCTGATGGCTACTTCAGAAGTTTCGAGATGTCTTCCCAAGAGTTCATTCACATAGTAAGAACATCATTTCGACATCTTCAACAAATAAATTTTGTTATTATTCCAAATGCTCCAAATTTGTAGGTGCACAAAAACTGGAGGAACAGGCTACGTGCCACTTCTGTGAGTGAGTTGGAATCATACTCTAAACAAGTGAAGACATGCATCGAAATAGCTTTGAGCTGCTTGGAGGCTGATCGACACAAGAGGCCAATCATAGGTGATATTGTCAACAAGCTGAATGGGACAGAGACTATGCTTCAATTTGGAAGTGTATTAACAAAACACCCAGGGTCATTGATGGCATCGATAGAAAAGGTGTGTTCACTAGTGGCACAATATATACTATGGTTTTTTACAATATTTGTCCAATTTAAAGAATATATTTGATCCATCGGGCAAAACATTATGTTCTGTCTTTAAGACATGGTTTATCTTGACAATGACACTATATTTTGGATAAGCTTAATTATAAAAATGACCACTGCGACAACGGGAATAGGTTTTCAATACTCATGGCATGTTTTATAACTTTCAATTACTCAACTTGCTAATGCATTCTTCGCTACAGAAGTTAAAAATAACCGATATATAGACAATTATGTTATAACACTGCAATACCTATGCACGCCACACAACAAAACATGAACATATTGGTCCCCGACAAAACATAACCCTCTCAACTCCCCAAAACCATGTAATTGACCCCTACCCCACCCCCTGCGGTAGTTTTAAACAAGGGCTTTGCTGACATGGCAGAGGTAAACCCCCCGTGACCATCTCGCCGGCGGTAATGCATTATAGCCGGCGAACCATACGATTCGTCTGCGATAACTGACAATACCACCAGCGAGTAGCCCATTCGCCAGGGATAATGTCCCCTAACACTAGCACACATCCCTTCGCCAGGGGTAATACAATTTGTTCGCCAACAGTATTATGTATCAGAGCAAAATAATAATAAATAGACAGAATACGCAGATGAATACATGAATACACAGTATACAGGATAATGACAACAAAATACATATTAACACAGGAAACAGTAGCAGTATCCACCAAATGTTCAGTATAGCTGGGACATTGGTTCATATTGCATTATCTAGAGTTCACTCATTTTCACCCTCGTCGGAAGAGTCGGGAGGAAAGCAAGTGAAATTGATGATGCCATAAGTATGACTGAGCAAAAACTTGAACTCCGCCCCTCTTTCATGTCGTCATACAAGATGAGGAGTCTGTTCCATCCAGGACCACTAAAATATGTTCGGGCCTACTCGTTGGTGACCCTAACCTGGTACGTCCTACCGTAGTGATTATGATGCGTCAAAGTGACAATAAACACGGCAATCTCATACATGCTTCTATGGAGATGGTCCATGAAGCCATATCGTGCACCACAAGAGATTGACTGAGTAAAATCATAGGACAGAACAATTAGTGGTGATTTTCATTGAACATATATATTTACATTCTCCACATGAATTTCAGAGAACATACCGTTCTAACACCAAAGTTCACAGGGAGCGGTATGGTGATCTTCCTGTCCATGCAATGCCAACTATGTTGACCACAATTGTCGCACCTTCTTTTATAATCCAATCTACATATATTGAGAAGAAGTCAAAAAAGAATGCATGTATAGAGTAAACGACATATAAGGATGGTCTCAACTACATAGCTAGCTTACTATTGGATATCATCGTCAGGGGGTGTGTACATGTAGTAGATTATGGCTGCTTGATGCATGAGAAAGATCTTTACCTTGTCTCCTTATTGCATGTCATGATCATTCAAGAAGTTTATCCAGCGAGGTCCACTGAAAGATGTCATGATCGCTATGTTGGTCACTATAACCACATAACTCCTGTCGAGATCAACATCTAACATCAAAGTGACCTCAAACACGACATCGTCCATGGTGTTTTTATGAAAATGGTCCATGAAGTCCTGTCACCAAGCGCAAGGGATTGACTGAGTAAAACAATAACAATACAACAAAGTCCATGGTTTATTTCAATTATATATATATACATCCATGATACTGTATATCTCACAGAGCACATACCATCCTAGCCTTAAACCTGACAGGGAGCACTATGGGGAACTTCTTGTCCAGGCACCTCCCCAATGGTTGTGCACAATTGTTGCACACTTGATCTATTTTATATATTTATCTAGAAAGAAGACGAATCATAAACTTAGTTATAAAGTAATTAAGTAGCAGGATAAGTAATATATATATGACAAAGTCTAGCAGGATAAGTAATATATATGACAAGTAGTTGATCCACATCTAGCAGGATAAGTAATATATATGACAAAGTCTAGGAGGATAAGTCTAAAGTAATATATGACAATGTATAGCTATATCAGGCGGCGTTGTCATCGTCGTCGGACGACAAACCTAAGGAACCTAGGGAAGTAGACGACGTGGGTGTGACGGTGAAGTCGCCTGGGCTGAACCCGTCGTACGGGCCCTGAGGGCGTGTGGTAGAGGAACCCACGCTGTCGGACCTAGAGGGATCCGCCTCCTGGACAGGCTGCTGGCGCGTAGTGGTCGTGAAGACCTCGTATTGTTGCGCCATCACTGTAGGATCCGCGCGGAGCGCCTGCACCAAGGGGTCAACAAGCTATCTCTCGACCAGTCGGTGCTCCTGCACCTCCGCCATCGTGGCGACTCTCATACCCACGGGCCTATTCTGAATGGCCCTAGCTCGATCCTCAGGGAAGTTGAGGGTCGCCCTAGCCCCTCTGTGCTGGACTGCCATGCAGTCATAGGCACGTGCCGCCTCCTCGGGGGACTGCCATGTCCCAAGGTGGCGCCTAATCCCATCGATGGTGATCTTAGCCTCCCAAGTGGGGATCCTTGTCGGCTTCTTATACACACCACGGTACTTCAGCTCCCACTGCGCCATACTACTTAAATAGACAAGCAAACATATTAGCAAAAATAGTGTATAAGTAACTGAATCATATAGCTACCTTTTCTGAAGTTCCCATGTTTAAGTACAAGTGTAACATTGTAATTATTCATTCAGTACAAGGAAAACCACTAGCTAATTTAAACAGCTACTCATGAATTAAAACTAGCAGCTAGGTGGTCATCATTTTAATTCCAATTAAGAAGCTACTTATGAATGTAAAAGAAAACTAGCAAAGTCATCATTTTGATCCCAATTAAGAAGCGACTCATTCACACGATTGCACTACTACTAGCTAGATTCAGAGATTGTTGTTCTACTGCAAACAGCTCACACGATTCAGAGACTGCAACACACGATTCAGAGACTACAACACAAGATTCAGAGACTATTCTTCTACTGCAAACAGCTCACACGATTCAGAGACTGCAACACACGATTCAGAGACTGTTGTTCTATTGCAAACAACTCACACGATTTACTGCTACTAGCTAGATTCAGAGATTGTTGTTCTACTACTAGCTAGATTCAGAGATTGCACTACTGCTAGCTAGATTCAGAGACCGCAACACACAATTCAGAGACTAGGGAAAAAACAAGCACATCGACGTGTACCTCTGGATGGGGGAGGGTGGTCTTCGATGAGGTGGCGGCGTGGATGGGCGAGGTGGTCGTCAACGAGTTGGCGGCGGGGATAGGGAGGTGGTCACTGACGAGGTGGCGGCGAGGGGGATCGGGACGACGGCTTAGCGTGCGAGGGGCTAGGGTTGCGAGCGAGCAGAATTGGGGATCGATCTATTGATCGGATTTTCCTCGAGTAGAACAAGGGTTACGCTGCCAGACCCCGGGCGCCTACGGGCTCTTTCACCGGGGATAACTGACATTTTCGGCCCGGGTGGCCCATCCTAGCCCGCCATACCCCTGGAGCCTAAGGTCTTCAATCGCCAGTGGTAAAAGCCGGCCCATCCGGGGGCACTCAACCCACCACAGCCCTGGCGCGCGACAGACTTGTTCGCTGACGATAACTGGGCTAGCCCCGGTGCTGACTGTGTCCTTTCGCCGGTGGTAATGGGAGGAAGGCCTTTATGGCCTTACCGCCGGCGACCCCAGTGACCACTTCGCCAGCAGTGAGGAATCCGGCTATAAGATTTTCCCTACTAGTGTAATATATTATTCAAAATATTTAATACATTCTCTAAAAGAAATATTTAGTGCAACATAGAAAAGGGGCGTGCTGAGCGTCCCCCAGGGGATCAAATCCCTGGATCCCCTGGGTCGCCAGCCGTCCAATTAGGTGACTTTTAACCGTTTGATCAGGTTGTCTGTCCCCTCTCCCGCTTTTGCTTCCATAAATCCGGAATGTAGCAAAATTAAAAAATGATTGTAGCAAGAAAAAGGGTTGGCGAGACAAAACAAAAAATTGAGATCTCACTGGAGACCTTACCGGAGATCTCGCCGGCGACATCGTAGCAAAAAGTGTATGCTACTATAGAGAAACCGATCTAGATTGTTACAAAAAAGGGTTCACTACAAAAAAAACCCTCGTCGGAGATCTCATCGGAGACCTTGCCAGAGACATTCTAGCAAAAGTTATGGGATATTGTAGCAAAAGTTATAGGCTATTGCAGCAAAACCGACCTCGCCGGGGACAATGTAGCGAAAAATATTATGCTATTATAGCAAAACCGACCTTACCAAAGACTCTCGTCGGAGATATTGTAAAAAAACTTTGAACTATTTGTAGCAAAACAACCGACTCCTTTAATTGAGACTAGAGGAAGGAATTAATTAATATACGAATCCTGTAAAGGTGACCTCCGGCTTGGGCACTTCGGCCCACCACCACATCACCGATCCGAAACAGGACGCATCTCAGTGCTCCATCGTATCCTTGATCGTTAGGGCATCTCTACCGGGCCGACCCAAACAGGAGACCCAAAACATTCGTTTCTGTTCGTTTGAGTCGGGCCCCATGGGGATTTGGGTAATGGTCTAGCCTGTCCGGCCAACCGCGCCTAGCGGCGCCACTCATATATCTGCGCTTGGCCAACAGGACGAGGGCAATTTTTTAAAATTCAAGAAGAGACAATTACACGCTCAAACTGGCAAATTTCGTACTTATTCATATATAATTTACATTTCTATACCGAATAATAAAATACGGATTGTTTCTCCCGGTCCAACATTTTTTTAGACCCTTTTATCCTCCCACCGAAACAGTTAATACGGTTCCAAGCCACCGTACCGGTTAGCCTATCCTCGCGCGATTGATTTTCTCCGTCCTATTGGTTCCGTGGAAGAACGAGTTCTGATTAAAAAATCATACTAGCTAAGGATACCGCACGTCCCTTGAGGAGAGTCCGATCACCAAGACCTCCATCTATTCAAAACGGACTTCTCGATTCGATTGGGTAGATATAATCCACCGCCTCCCCTCTCTCGTTGCACCACCCAACCCTAGCCAAGCGCCAACAGCTGTGTGGAGGACGGCTGTGCACACTGGGCGCGTCCAGCTTCTCCGGCGAACATACATATGGGATCAAGATCAACTGTAAACTGTCCAGTCTGTTCGATTGACGTGGAAGACTTGTGTCACATGCTCTTTTCCTGTCAGGGGCTCAGGAAATTTGGTGTGGGCTCGATCTAGGTGATTGTGTGAACGCTGCCTTAGCAATGGATCAGTCAGGGATCAATGATTCTTGAGGAATTGTTGTGCCGAAGAACACCGGGTGGGGTATACCAGCTACCGCGCGTGTTATGATAGCTAGCTGGTATTATATATGGTGGTTGCGACGGCAAATCAAAAACAAGGACCAGGTTCCTACTACCGAGAGGTCGGTGATTAATATTAAAGGTATCGTTGCTAATTATAACTATGCTAAAGTAAGGGGAGCTGGAAATATAATCCGATGAGGAGGATGGAAAAAACCTGCAACTGGGGTGTATAAATTAAATGTAGATGCAACCTTCAATCCAGACTCAGGGAGTGGAGCTCCTAGGGCAATCTTAAGGGATTCTGGAGGAAATTTTCATCACAGCGTGTTGTGATTTTACTGACTATGCGATCGACGCGGCAGCAATGGAGGCATCAGCTTTGCTAAGCACATCTCAAGGTGGTGGGGACGAGACACATACAATGTTGGCACCTCCTTGCGGATGGATCTATGAGAAACGACACACTGCACGACGGCCTAAGCTGACGAGATGCAGGCCGGCGGTCGGAATCCACTCGATTTGTGTATGGTAGCTGCCCGGTCCATGGACAAGAAGGTCATGGCAGATGACGGCGTGAGGATATGCGAACGGCGAGAAGGAGCCAGTGCGGAAGGAAAGGGCACGGCTAGAGGTCATGGGGCACGACTTCAGCTCCATGGATCCACCTCACATTTGGACGATAGAGGAAGAAGAAAGGTACATGAGGTATGCGATCAGTTAGGGTATGTATATCCTTCGTATTTGGATTTCATTTTTATTCTGAAAAGCAAGTGATGGGTGGAAATGCGAGATGCTGGTCACCTACCCCTAGCGCATAGATGGGCACGTGCCCGGGGCGCAGGCAAGCCACATCCGTGGATGGACATGTCGTGGGATGGGGACGACGAGGTGGGGCCATGTAGGATGGGGCCGCGGTGGAGCAATATGCGACGCCACAGCCCAATCCAACTGCGGATGTGAAGAAGCCACCCGGGTCCATAGTGATCAATTACGGTTGGAGGCGTAAAGGAACCACCCGGCAGTGGTGGCAAGAGATAAGAGTGTCACCTATGACTATGAAAGAACTAGCCGTCGTGGGAGATACCAGAGACACTAGGGTCACGCGATATAGTCAAATTATAGAAGTCAACCCGTAGCAACGCATGGGCATTTGTGCTAGTAAAATATAAAAACCTAAATCTAAACTAGCCCTAGCTACTAATCCCCGCCTCCGGCGCCGCCCCATCCATCTAGGGGTCAAGGTCGATGTACTCCGGCGGTGCCTAGAGGTGTGTCGGTGGCAGGGCCGGAGCAGGTGCGGGCGTAGGCTTGTCGACCACTTGCCCATGCCAGGTGCCTACCCCAGCTTCACCCCCTTCTTCGGCACGATCGGCGGCGGCGCTGGAGGAAGCTACGCATTTTCCTGTGCCACTAGGCCAGTGAGCTGAATGGCCTCTTGGTAGCCACTCTATAAAGCGTCCTCATCCTTTGCGCTGGCATGGCGACGTCATCGTCGTCGCCGAGATCGCTGTCTGAGTGGCTGACGGTGTCGTCGTCGTTAGGATCGAAGGCGGGGACATCGTGGACCTCCCACGGCTCGAACTCTCCGCGGAAGGTGCTCGCTCACCGTGTTGTGTGCTTCTAGGCCAAGAACTATTTCCAGAAGTTGTTTCTCTGGTAGCCGCGATCGTACATGAAGGCCTGCACGAGCTTGCGCATGCGGCAGAGGATATCCTCCTCGAGCCCTTTGCCCTCCTTGGGAATGGGCGTCACCGGGACCCGCTCTCAGTTGAGGTGCCAACCCATGGGGAGGGAGACATCGCGGTGGGAGATGCCTGCTCCCCCCTCCATTGCTGTCGCACTCCGCCAGGCAGAAGTAGTGACGGTCGCGGTCGCGGCATGCCTCCTCCACCTAGCGCAAGGTGGGGCGGTAGGCGTAGTCCTGTGGGCGCTGCGGCATAATGTCGCAAAGGAAGGGCGGCAGTCTAGAAGAGTGGTGGGAAGTGTGGCATCGACATGCGTAGGGGATAGCTTTAAATATCCCCTGCCCATGCAAACATGCTTAGGTTCTCGCGCCTTCGCCTTCAATGCGCCGCGGGAACTCAGGCAGCGTCCCATCAGTCAGTGTCATCCCGTCGGTATTGATGGTGAAGGCTGCCTCTGAATTGTTCCCGCCTGCGCCGGTAGATGATGGGTGGGCCAGTAGCACGCACGGGAGGACACACTCTCGGTTAGCCCGCATCCACGCCCAACGCATCGGCCATGCAAATTTGGTGTGTCGATGGGTCGAGTTGTACACGTCGGTCCGGATGGGTCGTGCCGCTGGAGAGGCCATGCATGTCCCGCTTGTCCGCACGGTGTCGTGTCGTGTCCGGAGGTGTCGTGTCCGGATGGGTCGTGTCGCTACTCCTCGACAATGTCGCACTCGACCTCCACCACTTTCTTGCAATCCACCAAGCACATGTTGAGCTCGCCGTAGTTCTTCACCTCTATAGGCAGCCTCGTGCCCGTCGTTGGGACGTGTCGACATCACCTGTGTAGCTTGGAATCCCCAACCTCCAGCCGAGTCTCCGATGCGCCAGAGATCAGGACGTCACCGGTTTATTATGCTGCACCAGCTTCCTACCGAGGAGCCATCCACGATAGCCACATGCCCTTGGCTCTGAAACGTACCTGGCTTGCAGCGCCTATGACCTGTTCGACCATTTGCATGGCTGAAGCGATGGCAACGAGCTCCAACTCAAACAAGTTCTTGTAAGACAATTTTGTGGATACATCGTCCGACGATTACTTCAACAATGATACTAAGTTCATGATAGTGGAGATGATGACACTTACCGCCGACCATGATGAGAGCATGCAGATCGTCCATGGGGGCTCGGTAAAGGGACGCGCGATGAACTTGCCACATGAATGATAAGGCGAGCATGACCGGCTGTTCAAGGACTAGTTCTATCGGAGGAACCCGCTCTTCCCGGAGCACATATTTTGGTGTTGGTTTCGCATGTCAATGAAATTGTTTGATAATTGTTTTGATGGTGCCAGGGACTACGATAGCTACTTCGAATTTAAGAACAACTTAATTGGTAATATTGGCTTTAGGTCTTACCACAAATGTTGCTCTCCTATTTGAATGCTTGCATATGGAGTGTTCGGTGATCTTGTCGATGAGTACATGCACATAAGCAAGCGAACCTTCCTTGAGGCAATGTACATGTTCGGCAAAGCGGTGATTGCGATTTTTTTGGTGAAGTCTACCCGAGAGAGCAAATCTCGAAGACACTTCCCTTATGTTTTCCATGAATGACAAAAGGGGATTTCCAGGTATGCTAGACAACATAGATTGCATGCATTCAGAGTGAAAGAACTGCCTTTTTTCCTTGGCAGAGCAGTATAGTGGGCATGTGGATGGCTGCACAGTGATTCTTGAGGCAGTTGCATCTCAAGATCTATGAATATGGCACTCTTTCTTTGGCATGGCAGGTTCTAACAATGCCACCAGTGTCTCTAGCGCTCCCAGGTATTCTCTAGGCTAGTGGAAGGCAATGCTCCACATATTCACTATGGGATCGGGGGTCATGCATATGAGAAATGTTATTACCTCGTCGATGGCATCTACCCACATTGGGAACCCCTTGTGAAGAACCCTTGCCTCTCGTTTTAAAAATACTGGGAGGGGTGACGCTACGGCGTGCGGCTAATGAGTGCAACCAACTTAGACTTTTCCTTTGATCTTAGTTGAGGAGAGAAGAGGAGAAGGCTCGCTGGTCATTATGCGTGAAGATGAGGATCCAGTTAATAGTCCCTTGAAAAAGGTAATAAATTTTGATTGCAAACACCCCTGGATGTCAAAAGTAGCATACTTAACCATCTCATGATGGACGTAGTGGGGAGTAACTTGGACTAGTGTCATGCACATGACACTAGTCTAAGGCTAGTCATAGTGGGAGTAACATTGGTAGTAACATACAACCACATGCAGTGCCAACTATGCATTTTGGTGACATGGCAGACCATTTAATGATGAAAGAGTGGGTAGTGGTAACTAGCTATGTTACTATAACATCACACAACCCAATGCAAAATGAGTCTACAACATAATAAATAATACTTTGCATGATACTAGACATTAGTTGCTATCGACTATGAAGGTGATAACATAAGCTGGTAACATATGCATGACACTAGCATATGTTACTACCCACTATGACCAGCACAAGTTAGCACCTCCATAGTGCCTAGTAACTAATAGGTAGCATCATAAATGACTATTAGCTTATAAACTCATTTTGTCTATAGAAAAGAGTGATGTTATGATAAGGTAGCTAGTTACCACACCCATCTCTCTACTTATTTAATAACATGACATGTCATCAAAATGCTTACTTGACAATATATGTAGTTGCATGTTACTACTTATGTTACTCCCACTATGACTAGTCTCAACCCCCCAAGAACATGTAATTGACCCCCACCCCAATAATGAACAATGGTCCTGCTGAAAGAGGGGAACATTCTAGGGTGACGTCAATGCTAATGTATTATTCAAAATATTCAGTGCAACCTCTGGAAAAAAACTAGTTCAAGAAACAAACACAACAACTTAATTAGGGCATATTCTAGATTTATTATAAATTTGTGTGCTCACCGGTAGTTTGTAGATTTAGCTAAACTCATATTCGGTACGTGATAAATAACCAGCACCACTCCTAGGTCATCCCCGCGCGGCGACCAGGGGCGGTCTCCTCCGTCCTCGACCCCACCGCCGCCGGCGGGAGCCGACGGGCAAAGCCTGCTCGGTGCTGGCGGCGGTGGACCCCCTGGATCCCGTTCGGGAGATGGACGGCGGCGGGCGTCTTCATCCTAGCGGAATCTGCATCAACGGGCCGCTGCGTTCTGGGCGACTTGGGATGGAGGCGGCGGTTCTCCGTGGTGGCGATCTGGTGGAGGAGGAGTTGGTGTTGGGATTCCGTTTGGAAGACCTAGATGGGCTCTCTGACTCTAATTGTCGACGGGATCCTGGCGAGGCCATGGACCTCCTGGCAATGGTGGGCACAAGCCAGAGCGTCAAAGTGTGGTCATGGGGTGCGCAGCGAGATGGGTTCGATCTGGACCTTGATCCGATCTGGTACTTGTCTCTAGCATTGCCTTGCTTTCTCCTTCGTTATTCTGATCAGCGGCGTGGGGGCCTGCTGGTGTGCTTGAATAATGGAGGCGGTCCTAGAGTTCCTCTAGCGCGAAGATGAAGATCTGCTTGATGCTGGCCCTCGTGGATCTGGTCGGAATGGTGAGCTCCGGAAGGCTCCGTCGGCGAACTCCCATGGGTGAATAAGACCTGGAGATTGCCGGATTGGAGGGATTCGGTCGTGCGCACCCATGTTTTACTCTGACCGTTTGGGTTCAGAGGGAGCGCTTCAAATATCTGTTGGCTGTTAATATCATGGGGAATGTTCTCGTTCCATGGTGCTGACGGAGAATGTCATGGAGACCGGGTTCAGAGGACTCACAATGGTGGTTCGAGTCTGGGTGGTAATGAGGAATTGTCTTGGTGACTCGTGACTTGGAACAGTGGCATGCAAGTGGGGCGACTGCACAGGAGATGTTCATAGTCCTACCTTTCAGGGTGAAAATCTAGGGTCTGGCCTTAATTGGTTGTGCCTGGCAATGACTTTGTTGAAGGTATTGTTTTGAGAGCATGAACTTTCTTCAGGATGAAAACCTAAGATCTGTGATCGGGCGATGACGGTGTTTGTGCACTGTTCCCTTCTTGGAGGCGTCGTTTTTGGAGAAGTTGGACTTCTGGTGCTGTCTTGGTGGTGGTAGTACTGCATGCTATTCCAACGAATGGATCACCGTAGCGGGACTTTTCTTTTTCGTAATTCTTTTTTTCTGCTGTGTGCATCCGTATGGCCGCTAGGGCAATGTGTTGTTGTAGAGGCTGGTTGTAATTGGTATCTGCTGATATTAATATATGCTCCTTTTCAAAAAAAATACTAGCGGCCTTTGTCCACACAAAAATACAACCATTCCAACAAGCAGACAATCTCAGCGGAAAGCATTTTCAAGTATGATCATGGAAAATAATTTTGATAGGTTAAATTATGCCGAGAACTAAAATTTGGGGATGAAAGGAACAAATAAAGTAAACATCGCCCCAACTAATTGGACCATCCTAATTAGCTCTTGTTTCTACATTGCAGATGAGTGTCGCGGGGGTTGGAGGCTGTGAAGACAAGGATTCGGCTTGCCGCGTCAGAAACATAGGCTGGAACAACAAAAGTGTGGCCATGCATTATAGTGCTGGACGCTGCCATGACAATGATCAAGGCTGCCATGACAACATCGATGGGGCTCCTGCCTGCCAAGACGATGACTCTTCCTGTAAAGGCAGCTGCAAAGAGTGGAGGGCATTATGTCGTGACACCACTGATCCTTGTCATCATATGCGTCCTTCCTGCCACTACAACAATAGAGGCTGCCCCAATACGGAGTCTATTTGCCGCATCTACAATGCCTATTGGCGCAACAAAGAACCATCTCCCTCCTCCTCGTATGGAGACATTCTTTCACTAGTACAGAAAATAGGACAACAAAACCCAGCTCACTTACTGACCTTAAGGCCGCCATCACTTCCGAGTCAGAATTATGGCCAGTCAGCACCTTCGCCAGTTAGTAGTGACTTGGACCAGTGAAGGGCCTGTCATTAGTTTTCTGCGAGGAAAGGTGTGGCCTCCTGCTTGAACAAATCAAGTGATATTTTCTGCTTCAATAGATTGCATTCTTAAGTATATTCCCAATTACTTTTGCGCTCTCTCCCAATTTTTTCAATGTAGAATACGAATATGATGTATTTAAACCAGTTATTGTGATGTAATTCCTTCAGTCTCTTCTCTCATATGCATCTGGCAAAAATGTGGAGCATTAAGGCTTAACCTAAGGTGTGATTTTTTATACGGCTGCTATCTCTCAATCATCTTTGGACGTTGCACAGACTTCAGGCTAGAGGATGGTCACACCAAGACCCCTATTGTTTCCATGATCAGGTGTTGGAGTCAGCCGCGCATCTGTTTCATGTGTGCCACTTTGCGAAGATGATCTGGCTATTATTCGATACCTCTCCATTGGATGTTGCTAGGATTTTCTGTATTGACTGCTTCGGCAGAACATATTGGTTTACCGGGAGCTTAGGTCCCTTAATTCAGAAAAGGTAACATGACCTGTAAGCAGTTTTCACTAGATTGTGGACAGGTTCAGTCAGATCAAAGCTTAATCAATTTATATAGTAGTTGAATGGAGGTTTAGTTGTAACCTTTGTCTTCCCATTTATTCATGTCATCCAGTGACCTTATTCTTTTGATGGAGGGTCGACCCCCCCTTTAACAATCTTGTGTTTCGCCGTTAGGAATTGGCACATATGCAATGGTCATGTATTTCTTCAGTCCTTGAAGCTATGCTAACAATCTTCCATATTCTCCTATATTTAACCTTGGACATTTTTTTTGGAAAAGAGTATATATTAATATCACAGGGATACCAATTACACCCAGCCTCTGCAACAACGCATGCCCTAGCGGCCCTACAGATGCACACAGCCAGAAAAAAGAAAAAAGAATTACAAAAAAGAAAAGTTCCGCTACAGAGAACTAATACTCAAAGCAATAACACTGACACCATCCGAACAATACCGGTAGTCCTCCACTCCAATAACAACACCTTCAAGAAGGAAACAGTGCCCAAGCGCCGTCGTTGCCTGATCAAAGATCATAGGTTTTCACCCTGGAGAAAGTTCTCGCTCACAAAACAATGCCTTCAACAAGGTCATTGCCAGGCACAACTAATTAAGGCCAGACCATGGATTTTCACCCTGCAAGGTAATACTGGAAGCTCCCCTGTGTTGTCTTCCCGCACCAGCAGTCACTGCAACGAGTCCCAGATCACGCAGCCAGTTCTCCATCGCCACAAGAACTAAAATCACCATCGCTACCCTCATATTTCCACTTTCCTGAAATTCTCCGCATATGACTTCACCATGGCTCAAAGAATGGCACTTGGTGGGAACAAACAACAGAGCTTCGCAATGCTCTCGCTGAAACCAAACGGCCAGAAAAACAAGGTGCGCACGACCGAATACCTTCAGATCCAGCAATCTCCAGGCATGATACGGCCATGGGAGTTCGCCCGCGGAGCCTTCCGGAACCCGCCTCTCCAGACCAGATCAACGAGGGCAGACATGAAGCAGATCTTCGTCTTCGTGCGAAAGAAACCAAAGGACCACCTCCTTTATTAGATCCGACGCAGCGATCCCCACACCGCCGGCCGGTTCCCGGAGAACGGATCGAGCAGGCAATTAGGGATAGAGAGCCGATCTAGGTCTTCCAACGGAATCCCATCGCCGGCACCTCCTCCACCAGATCGCCACCCGCTCCACGCCGGTAGAGGCCGCCGCCTCCAGATCCAAGCTCCCACGAAGCCACCGCCGGCTGGAGCTGCGAAGACGTCGATGATGAGAGGGCCCTGTCCAGCGCCGGCGTTCTCCTCCCTACTGCCGCGCTGGGGCCGGGAGGCCAGATCCCCGCCGCCCCCATCACCGGCGCCGCGCACTTAGGCCGGCGGACCTCCAGGGGCGACGAGGAGGGAGATGGATGGAGGGGGAGGAGGTGGCAGCGGGGTTAGGGTTTGGCCCCCTCGGTTGCCAGGAGGGGGCGACGCGAGGGGGAGGGCGAGAGGGCGCTCAATCTTGGACATTTAGCAAAGGTATTTGTTCATCAATAATTTTGGACACCATCTACGGTCACCCTGGGTTCAAATTTCAACAAATATGCTTAACTACTCTATACTATTGGTTAAGACAGTGTGCGTTACGTGCGTTTTTCTTTTTCCCCGTGATTCGTAGTTTTCAGAAAGCTTTCGGGATGGCCACTACCCAGCGCCCACACTGTGCTAGGTACGGCCTTTGAAACACATAGTCCACCGTTTTCTATCTACAAAACGTTTATCACAATCCCTAATAGATATATGTACCCCCTTCCTCTCAAAATAGATGTCGGAGGTTTGCAAAATTTGGATTGACAAACCTCTGACATATATTGTATACACCCTCCATCTAGAAATAACCGACTTGAGTTTGTCTAAATTTGAATGTATCTAGACGCATTTTAGTGTATAGATACATTCAAATATTGACAAACCGAAGTCGGTTATTTCTGGACGGAGCGAGTACTATATATCCTCTCGGGTCGATATTAGTCGTTGATAAATCGAATATAGCTAGCATAAAACATGTGTAGATACATCTAATTTTGTACCAATAAATATGGGAGTAGGATATATGTAATGCAACACACCCAGTTCATCGCCTAGTTTAGCACATCCTGTACGTAGACATATTACCAGACCAGCCCCATGCAGGCGCTCTTGAGATGGCTCCGGGTGGGTGAAGGACATGCCGGTTCTCGCGTTCAAGATCAAGGAGAAGCAATGTGTACTTCTGCCCCTTGTGCTGGAGGAATCTTGAAACAACAAAACACCTTTTCACCGAATGATGCCCCTTCAGCAATGAACTGTGGAAGATCATGGCCACTCGGCTGCGGATCCCAGCAATACACCCGAACCAATGGGAAGACAAAGAGCTTACTACTAGCGATTGGATATCCCTCATCATATGCCAACAAAACATGGAGCAAAGGAAGACCATCCTCCCCTCAGTGAACCTCATATGCTGGGAAATTTAGAAGGAAAGGAACAGAAGGCTCTTCGAAAAGAAGGAGATGTCAATGGCTGGACTAGTCGGGAGGATCCTTGATGAAGCCAAAGCTTGGAGTATGGCAGGGGCAACACTCCCACTAGTAGACCGGTCGGGTCGCACTCCGTTTGACCCTGGCTAAATCTAACCCCATCCTTCTTTTCCTTCCTGTTTTTTCGCATTCTTTGGAGGGCCGCTCTGGACCTCCCTTATCTGTCCCCCCCCCCCCCCCCAAGTCTTGCCCCTTTCTTTCTTGGTTTTCAAGTAATCTCCTTAGATCCTTCCGAAACCTTCTAGAAACTCCATACGAATACTCCGGAACTTTTCCAAAACCCAGAAAGTGATCTCCATTATATGAATCTTATTCTCCGGAAAATTCCGGATCTTCTCGTGATGTCCTAGATCCAATCCAAGACTACGAAGAACATTCAGTCTCCAACTCATATTCCATATCTACCTCAACAACATCGAACCTTAAGTGTGTCACCCTACGGTTCGCGAACTATGTAGACATGACCGAGACACCTCTCTGATTAATAACCAACAGCGGCACCTGGAGATCCATAATGGCTCCCACATATTCAACGATGACTTCATGATCAAAGAACCATTTACATATGACACCGATTCCCTTTGTCACGCGATACTCTACTTATCCGAGGTTCGATCATCGGTATCTCCATACCTAGTTCTACCTCGTTACTAATAAGTACTCTTTACTTGTACCGTGGCATGACATCCCTTGTGCCTAGTCACATGCTTGCAAGCTAATTGGATGACATTCCACCGAGAGGGCACAAAGCATATCTATCTGTCTTATGGATGGACAAATCCCATTCTTCATCTATGCGCTTCAACACATACTTTCAGAATACCCAATGCCACATTTATAATCACCCAGTTACGAATTCGAAGTGGCATTTGATGTCATCAAAGCATTCATCCGGTGATAGTGGTTAACATAATCTCATGGTCGACGGATTAGGTTACTATGTATTTGAAAGCTTGTAGCAAAACAAACTTAATGTCTTGATCTTATGCTATGCTTACTATGGGTATATGTCAATCACATCATTCTCCTAATGATATGATCTTGTTATTAATAACATCCAATGTCTATGACCAGGAAACCATGATAATCCATTAATCAACAAGCTAGTTCAACAAGAGGCTTATTGATACCTTCGATCCGGATTACAGATGTAGTATAACTCTTTTTCCCTAGTAGATCTAGGTTATCGAATCCACAGGACGCGAATGCGTAGTGAAGTTACTTTAACGGACCTTCGGGAGTTTTAGAATTCCTTTTGTGTTTTTAGCGGACCAGTAGCTTGCGTCTTTTTGTTGTTGTCGATGATGGAGAGAGAGGGCGTAGGGCGTTCGGTTTCACCTGTAGCTGTGCAAAAACATCTGGCGGAAATAAAAGATAGAAATAAAGTATGCGTGTACTTGTTAGAGAAAGATAAATTATATGTGGGCAGTGCATCCATAATTGCTATTGCCTCCACAATCTCTTATAGCAATAACCTACTAGTCTCATCCATCGAAGAAAGAGAGCTAATGGTATGCATAGTGATGTCACCGTTAATTCCAAGCAAATCCCTCACATACAGCCGTAGTACCCCTTCTGTCACTGGGGTTCCCAACCTGCAGATCAGTCATCACTCATACTCCCTATACCTGGCTCAACCCTCGGGGTCTTGGGTACGTGACAAGTCCTTGGATTGAGGCAAGAGAGGATACACTAATCAGCATGTCATACAAACTAATACATGATCCCATCTATGATAAATCACATGCACAATTGCTACATGGCTAGGCCGAAGCCCGTAGCCCAAGGAGAATTACTCACACATAGAGATGAGATCAACAATTACAAACATTGTAATGAAAATCATAATATTGATAGCAATAGTCTTACAATGTCGCGAATCAAAGAAGAGATCTACTATTACATGTGGTGGAGTATGGCTATGGAGATGGAGAAGGGTTTGGAGATATGGAGGCGGCTTTCTGGCGAGGTATGGCTTCTTCGTGGTTTGGCGGCTCTGTTCTCACTGCCCGAGGATTCTTTTTATAGGGGTCCCTTCACGAAAGTTGTTCTGTTTGACCTAACGGTGGTGGCGCCAACTATACGACCGGAGCTATACGGTCGGAATTTTTGCGCCGGCCGTATAGTTGGTCGTTACGGCGTCTGCCTCCGTTGTTCAGCTCCTAGTTTTTTCTGGTTGTTGGAAATCTCGTATCTTTGACTTTAATGTAGTGATTCCCTCCTTTAGACGACATTATCTGCACAGGAAAAATACAAGAACAAATGATTGCATGCCCCTCTGAATATTAGCATTAGTGGAAGGGTTTAGACAGATATTTCATCAAAAATATGATTAATATCCAGTTTAAATGTGGACGTAGATGGCTATATTTCAGAGCCATAGCCCTCCCCAAGCTTAAACTTGAACGTCGCGAGCAAGAAAACCAAAATCAAAAAGGAACTCAGCATTTAAACTGAAACAATGAGATGGTGATCTTACTCATGATTAATAGTCTCATGTTTCCTCCACTTCATAAATCTGAAGAACTTCAGAATGGATAGAGTAATGGCAAGCATATCATACGGGTTTCATGCATCCTTATAGCACAGCAAAATTATTGTAAACATGGATGATCCAAATGAGTAAATTTTATTCCATGTCAAGTAATCAACTTATAGGCTTGCCTTTGAACAACAAAGTATAATCATGTAGATTAAGAGTGTGAGAGTTGTCATGAAAAGCATATATACTAGAGTATCTCAATTCTCTCACATCAATGAATCAAGAATTTGCAAGCACTACTTTCTATTCATTGTCCTTCAAGAATTTCAGTTTTTAAGTAATTGAGAGCATGCCAAAGATTTTTATTAGTTTATCGGGCTGTGATGGACACTCATGGCATCACTAAGGTTTTTGTTCCTTTTGCATAATGATTACTCATAATAGCCAGAGGAGTGATTCTATCATGATTACAGCTACCCGGGAGTGCCAAGAATCTTACCCACTATAACATTGCTGCTACAAGTGTTTAATCAACTCATAGCCAAAATCTAGGAGTTTTCTCTGTGAAGATCGTTCGTAGGCTAGCGAAGTTGTTGGCATCCCATGAAGTTTGACACGCGTAAAGCTATATCATTCTAATGATTAACAAGTCAAACTTTCGCATACTCACAAAAACCGCTAAACATTAATTGATCAAACAAATCCTTTCAAAGAGAGCTATCAAGTCAATCAACATTTTCAGTGGTGTCGAGTATCTCTAGAAATAAGCCTTCAAGACTAAGCACTACAACACCCAAGCCTTCAGTTGTGAGACTTTTCCTTATTATAATTGTTTAGCAATTTTTAGGAAAGACTTGGTTAATTACGAGAGCTGGAACAAAATGAGCCCAATTAAATACCCATGCAAACGACAATATTACTATGATACAAAGACTCACTCCACCAATATAATATCTAAACACTTACTACTAACTAGCAAGTGTTTTTCAAACTTCAAAAGTGGGGAGTCATAAGGCCTACCTCTCATGTTTGGTTCCACTTCTCTCTTCCTTTTTTTATTTGTTTCTTGGAAACTCAAAGTCAATCACTCTCCTGCAAATATACGAAGACCTCAAGGCGGAAAGAAAAGAAAGAGGGAAAATAAGGAAAAATGGAGAAATCTTTTTGTGATTTTTAATAGAGGGAATTTAAAGAATAGAAAATTGGCGGCAAAGCTCGGCTAGAAAATTTCGAAAGAAAAATAGAAAGAACTAAAGATAAAGTGTTGGGGAAACCAACACGAGTGCTTATAACTCAAAAAAATGTAACCTCGAAATAAATAAAATAAAATGAATGCCAAATAAAGATACATGAGGAAACTTCCCCAAGCTTAGGCTTTTGTAAGCCCTTCAAATCATTGTGGTGGCGGGAAAAAGTCTTTACTCCAGTTCACAAATTGAGTGGAGAGGTTACTTGTTGATTCTCGGAGGTTCAAGGAGAGGTTGTGCATCCTCTCCACAGTCCCTCCAAGTCCTTGGAAATCTTGGTATGTGGCGAACCAGGTTTGTGGCTGCTCCTCTTGATTAGTAACTTCTTGCTCCTCCTCTTGGTCCTCATCCTCTTCAGGAATTTCCTCCTTGGGTTGGTGCTACTCAACCTGGACATCATATAGCAAACATCCTTCCTTGATAGAGAAAAGACCATTAGGCAAAGGAGCGGGGTAGATACGCCCAAGTCCAGCAATATGCAGGTAATAAACACCACCTCTCCTATTGAGCATTCCACATGCCCTCAAGGTGGAGAAACCAACACGCGTCTCACCTAGTACTAGTTGCAACTCACCTAGATTGATGTCTAGGGTAGTGGCAAGCACAGTAATGACGTCTCCTCCTATGATTGGTCCTTGGCTTTGGGAGGCTTGCTGCTCCAGGTAGCGCACAAGGATGGTGCCTAAGTTGAGTAACAGGTTGCAGTTGATGTAAGAAGCCTTTGCGAGGACTAGGATGTCCTCCTCGTTGAGTCTCGTGAACTCATTGCGTGCCTACAAGGTGTTAGCAATAACATAGAACAAATAGCGAATTGTAGGATGTTGAATATTCTTCCCCTTGTTCACTATACTAGTGAAACTCATTCCATTATAGTATTGATCGAGGGAAGACATTAAGCCAGTAAAGGATGCGCGTAAAGCATGAATATCATTGTTTGGAAAATTAAAGCATGCGCACCATTCATCTAATGTTAAAGTGTAGTTGTTGTTCATCAGACGAAAACAAATAGTATCCTCTCCTTGCCACAACTTAACAGTGCTTTGCAATGAACTTAGGAATTCAATGGTTAAGCGGTGATAAATACGTACATCATTGTACACAAAGTTTTGCAGGCCCCATCTATTGCAAAGTAAATTAAAGTCATCAGAAATACCGAGTTGGTTCAATATAATGGGGCAAGCCCACTTGGTGGGCTTCACTTCGCGGTTCTTGATCTTGTTGAAGCGTTCATGATGGGCCTCATCCTTACCGTATCCCCATGCGTTCCTAGGTGATCGCCCGAGAAGCGCTAGCGGTGGCACAAGCACGAGTTTGGCTCCTTGTGTTTATCTTCTAAAATATTGAATAAAGGCAAAAATAAAACTTTTTGGTCCAACAATAGTAAGTATAATATATTCCTCATCTAAGCACACTAAAGAATCTCCTCAAGATAATAATCTAGGCAAGAAAATCATGGCAATTGGTTCATAGTAGGTCTCACCCTAGATTGATAATAACAATAGATCGAAGATGAATTTGCAAAAAGTAATTGGAGGATTGGTGAAGAAACATACCGTAGATCACTTGTGTGCGAGGAAATCGAACGAAATTGAGTAGAGATGCAGATCCCTTGAGGTTTTGAGAGAGTTTGGAGGTAGAAGAAAGAAAAAGGATTGAAGTTTTGGAGTTGGGAGTACGTTCCCATGCGATTTTGTGGTCGGACGCAACTATACAGGCGCAACTATACGGTTGGAACATGCGTTCCGGCCGTATAGTTGACGTTCTGTCAAAATATTAGGTCTTTCTCCTTGCGGCACAGCTATACGGACGCAACTATACGGGCGGAACAAAATGTTTCGGCCGTATAGTTGGTCGTTAAACTGTCTGTCCCCGCGAAAGAAAATTTGCAAAAAGCATCGATATCTATACGACTGGAACTATATGGTCGGAATTTTTATTCTCGTCGTATAGTTGGTTGTTAAAATGTCTATACACATGAAAATAAATTGTACGGAGGCATTGATATCTATATAGCTGGAACTATACAGCCGGAATTTTTATTCCCGCTGTATAGTTGGTCGTTAAACTGTCTATACATATGAAAATAAATTGTACGGGGGCATTGATATCTATACGGCCGGAATTTTTATTCCCGTTGTATAGTTGGTCGTTAAACTCTCAGTACATATTATAGAAAAAACATTGATTGCAAAGATAACTATACGACTGGAACTATACTGTCGGAATTTTTATTCCCGATGTATAGTTGGTCATTAAACCGTTTGTGTACATCAATTTTTTTATGTTTCTTCGTAAACTATTTATTTTCCAGTAACTTAGTGATATACCTTGTTTTTGCCAGAAAATTGATAGTAAATATTGTCGACCAACAATAGTATGAATAATGTAGAATTTTAAGTACTACCAAATTTCTTCTCCTCAAATGGAGTTTTCTAGCACTCTTTATTAAACATGAACTTAAACTAAAACTAAAAACTTAACTCAAACCTTAATTTAACATGCGTTGCCTCCCATGGAGCACCCTTTTATGGTCAATATCTTGACCTTGATGATACTCACTTGGACCAAATGAGTGGAACACCCACTCCAAAGTAATTGACCTTCAAAGTGATGGCCTCGTTCTCGTCATGTTTGGCTTTCTTCTTCTTGGGGAAATTAATAACAAAAGAATCCCGCGTAGGAAATTGCAACTTCACGTTCCCTTAATGAAGGTTAATTAAAGTCTTTATAGTTCTTAAGAAAGGACGGCCTAGTATTATAGGAGCAATAGTATCTTCAGGCATGTCAACAATAACAAAATCAATTAGAGCAGGACAGCCTTTGATGTAAACTAAAGTGTTCTCCTTAATCACTACAGCTTGTTTGTAGGTAGAATCTGCTAGATGTAATTTTAATTCAGTAATTGCAAAGGGGCCAAGATTTAACTTGTTAAAAAGACTCTTTGGAATTGTTGAGACGCTTGCACCTAGATCACAAAGTGCAGCTATCTTATTGGTTCCAATCTTTATCTTAATAGTAGGCTCAAATATGTCATCTAGTTTAACAGGTAACTTTTCAGCGATTTTCTTGTATTCCTCTTCAAGCTTGCGTACCTTAATTGCTACTTGATCAACAAAGTGTTGATACATGGCTTCATCATTACCTTCACTTACCGGAATTTTGACGTTGATCCTCTTTACGAGATCTTCGATGGTGTAGCTTGGTGAAGGGGAATTACTATAATCAAGTTCTTTAGGCTCCTCCCTTTGGATCCTCATCATTTTGAGTTCTTCAATAGGATTAGGCTCAGCTTTACCTGAAAATTTAGCTAGAATGAGAGTTTGACTCTCGGTTATCTTACCTAGTTGTGCCTCAACGATTCTTGTTCTTTCTTAAAGGGCCTGCAAATCATTTCTCAAACTAATAGCTTTGTTAGATAATTTTCCAAGCATAGCATCATGGTTCTCCATAATTTTGACTAGAATATTATTTTGTTCATTTTGTGAGTCTATGAAAGACTTAAGCATTTCTTGGAGACTACCATTACTAGTTCCCATATTATTATTAGAGTTATTTGTAGGACTAGCATAATGTTTCTGAAAATTAGGATTGTCACTCTTCTTCCAAGCAGGATTATAATCATTACGAGCTACAAAGTCTATTTATTCTATATTTGTTTCAGGGGTGGATCTTACCCGAGTTTCCTTACCTTTTACGGCTAGTATGAGCTCATCTAACTTAGCATTGAGATCTGCGTTCTCTTGTGGTGAGACATAATTCACCTTCTTCGTGTTTGATCTTTCCACATGCCATTGTGCATGGTTGTCTTGTATATTATCTAGCAGCTGCTTTGCTTCAGTAATATGTTTACCCATAAATGTTCCTCCAGCTGTAGTATCAAGCATAGACTTAGACATAGGATTAACAACATTATAAAATAAATGGAGGATTAACCAATCTTCCATCCTATGACTAGGACAGTTTCTTAGGCATTCTTTCATCCTCTCCCATGCAAGCGCTAGTGGCTCACGCTCTTCTTGTCTAAAGCCAGTAACATTAGATCAGAGTTGCATAGTCTTTACAGGTGGAAAATATTTAGTCATAAATAAAGAAGTACATCTCATCCATGATGTAATAGTATTTTTAGCCAAAGATAGAAACCATTCTTTAGCTTTTCCTCTTAGAGAGAAAGGAAATATACGTAATTTGACCGCATCAGGGTCAATGTATTTTATACGCATCATATCACATATTTTAGTGAAAGTATTTTAGTGTATACGTGCGTCTTCAATAGCAGAGCCTCCAAATTGATTCCGTTAAACCAGACTTAAGTAATGGGGCTTAATTTTATAGTCATCGACAACGATTGCTTGCTGAGTAATAGGAGTACGCAAATAATCATTGTTGGGAGTAGCAAACTCCCCAAGCTTCTTTTCAGCCATACTTCCTATGTTTTTGAGTTTTCTTAGATTAAAAATTATAATAGTAAAAACAAGAATTTATAGACTAACTAGTTTTTTTGGTTTATCAAATAAAGACTGAAAGCAAACTAAAATAATTAAAAACAAGAATTCAAACTAGCAAGGTTCCTAATAACCTTACCAGGGTAGCTATTGCTTCCCTGGCAACGGCGCCAGAAAAAAGGTTGATACCTTCAATCCGGATTACAGATGTAGTATAGCTCTTTTTCCCTAGTAGACCTAGGTTATCGAATCCACGGGAAGAGAATGCGTGGTGAAGTTACTTTAACGGACCTTTGGGAGTTTTAGAATTCCTTTTGTATTTTTACCGGACCAATAGCTTGCGTCTTTTTGTTGTTGTCGATGATGGAGAGAGAGCGCCTAGGGCGTTCGGTTTCACGCTATGCAAAGACATATGATGGAAATAAAAGATAAAATAAAGTATGCGTGTACTTGTTAGAGCAAGATAAATTATATGTGGGCAGTGTATCCATAATTGCTATTGCCTCTGCAACCGCTTATAGCAATAACCTACTAGTCTCATCCATAGAAGAAAGAGAGCTAATGATATGCATAGTGATGTCACCATTAATCCCAAGCAAATCCCTCACATACAACCATACTACCCCTTTTGTCACTGGGGTTCCCAACCTGCAGATCAGTCATCACTCATACTCCCTATACCTGGCTCAACCCTTGGGGTCTTGGCTACCTGACAAGTCCTTAGCTTGAGGCAAGAGAGGATACAATAATCATCATGTCATATAAACTAATACACGATCCCATCTATGATAATTCACATGCACAATTGCTACATGGCTAGGCCTAAGCCCTTAGCCCAAGGAGAATTACTCACGCATAGAGATGAGATCAACAATCACAAACATTGTAATGAAAATCATAGGATTGATAGCAATAGTCTTACAATGTCGCCAATCGGAGAAGAGATCTACTATTACATGTGGTGGAATATGGCTATGGAGATGGAGAAGGGTTTGGAGATCTGGAGGCGGCTGGTGATCTCGGGGAGGGACTTATGGATGGTGTGTCTCTTCTCGGCTCTGTTTCTCGGTGCCCAAGGCTTCTTTATATAGGGGTTCCTTCACGAAAGTTGTTTTGTTTGACCTAATGGTGGCTGCACCAACTATCCGACCGGAGCTATACGGTCGGAATTTTTGCTCCAGCCATATAGTTGGTCGTTACGGTGTCTGACTCCGTTGTTTAGCTCCTGGTTTCCTCTGAATATTAGCATTAGTGGCAGGGTTTAGAGAGATATTTCATCAAAAATATGATTAATATCTAGTTTAAATGTGGACATAAATGACTATATTTCAGAGCCATAACTTACTAGGGACTCTTTTATGTTTACAAAACACACAAGTATTAGTGTTTCCTAATAATACAATTATAGCATAGGATGTAAACATTTATCATAAACACAAAGATATAATAATAACCACTTTATTATTGCCTCTTGGGAATATCTCCAACAACAAGGTGGTCCTGCTCCTCCGCGCCTCACAGCGTGCTGACCTCAATGTTGTTACCGTGTCCTTTCTCGTCGTCTATGGAGGCCCCGGACCAACATTTACCAGGAGGCCATCCAGGCCGCCCGAGCGGCGTTGGACGCTGCTGGCGCGCAAGGCATGCTGCCCATGCGCGTCCTCGACATCAGTGGCGGCTTCACAACGATGACACTCTTCGACGAGATGGTGTCCTAGCGCAACACTTTGGGGACCTCCTCCCTTGTGTGGAGGTAGTTGGCGAGCCGGTCAGGTACTTCGACGAGGCACCGTTCATGCTCGTCATGCGACTAATCAGAGTCCTATTAAATACAATTTAGTATGCACGTAGAGTTGTATATGTAGTCCCGTACGTATGTAATTGTTTCCTGATCATCAATATATATGTGAGACTGGTGTGTCAGATTTTTGTATTTCACCGCGCCTACGCGCGTTATATCGTTTTCTTGTTTCAACAGGATCCCAAATCATGGAGTCATATATGAACATATCAATTAGATCTGTCATATTGTGTAATTATATGATATTTCTAAGTGATAAAAGTTATTTCATGAATTTGCCTTCGCTTCTGGAAGAATACCAATCGCAGAGGAGGAATCAACACGGTTAACGACCAGTGGTACGGGCGGAGCTTGCCCTACCATCCACCCGTACCTGGCGTAATCGCGACCACCCGTACCAGATGAGAGAGAGAGAGATCGAACATTCACAGCCACCAGAAACCACAAAACACCACATCCGAGAGGGATCTAAAGGAGGAACTTGGGCGGGATAAAATCCCTGCTGATCCACAGATCATTGGAGGACAACACATCATCCCCTTCATCATCAACCACTGCATCTTCATCACCACCATTACTCTATCTTTCATCTATTAGATCTCTTTGTAATTCTAGATCCAATTGTGGTTTGCATTAGATCTACCTCCGTAGTTTAATCCATTCATTTTATTATGGTGATGTTGTTGATTGCTTCCATGAGTGAGTAGTTCCTTTGTTCTTGGGGAGATGGAGAAACCCTAGCACAATTATGAACTTGTAATAAAGATGATCTATTCTTGTGCCCGTATGACTTTCTTGTCTATGATATAATTATGATTTGTGTTTGATCTCTCTCTTTAGATCGTATGCGTAGTCGGCCGCATATCATTTACCTTTGGGACTAAAGGGAGGGAGAAACCCTTTTGATGTGTCTTGGAAGCGTACCCGGAATGCCCCGTGACAGATTGGCGTTGGCTCGTAACCTACACGGTCAAAGGGTGATTAAAGAGGGACACCCTAAGCTAATTACGATATCCATGGGGAAACCCTTAATTGCAGTGGTTTGTATGGGTGATTTCTCTTAGACATGGCAGTGGTTATTTAGAGGTTACCTCACACTTGGCTCAACAAAGTGGCTTCCTACGAGCCTTGTCGTGAATTTCTCCACACATATCATGACACAAGGAGTATGTTATCTTGATTACATATATAAATAATACTATGCTAGTGGTGTATCCTACATCCCCGAGAATGTTTTAGCCCTATTGAGTTCAACCACGCTTTTATACAATCTTGTTACTTGTGTTAATTACTTTTATGCAAACAAGCATAAACCTTTCAAACACTCTTTACTTGAGATGAAAGACAACATATAAGTATACTTTCTTAGAGAGTAACGAGGGGCATAAAGACCTTTACCAATAGCTATCCGTGGGTTCGATATCTTTACTTCTAAACTAGCTACAATTGGTCTGTGCATTTGCAGTCATCAAGCTATTTTCTGGCGCCGTTGCCGGGGAGCTAAGCGCTTTTGGTCTTTGTTCTTAGTTACTTATGTTACTTATCGTTTTACTAAAGTTATTTATTAGTTTCAGGTGATACATTATGGGTGAGTACCAACATATCATATAGCTTGAGGCTGTGAGGAATTCTGGTCCACACATGGACGCTTATTTAATCCAATAACCTAAGAGGGTTTGATATTAACCCCATGATTTTGGATCTATTGCATGCAAAGAAGTTTGAAGTAGATGGTACGAAAGATCCGTATGAGCATGTAGGGTTCTTTGAAGATATTTATGGGACTTTCCACCTCAATTTACAAACTGAGGAATAAGTTTGCCCTCTTTGCTCAAACTCTCATTGATGAGGCCCATTCTTGGTACATTCAAAGTGGTGAAAAAATTACTAACTCCTGGGAGAGGTGGCCTCTCTATTCTTAGTTGATTTCTTTCCCAGGATGAAAACTCTTGGTGCAAAGCGCATGATTAGGAATTTTAAAGGAAGACCTGAAGAAAGCTAACATGAAGGGTATACAAGATTTCGAGGGTTGCTTGATCGCTATCCCCATCATAATTTCCCACCTTGGCTAGTGATACACACCTTCTACGCAGGTTTGAATGATGATAATAGAAATAAACTCGATTCCCTTACCAACGGGTCGTTCACCGAATTCAGTATTGAGAGGGCATGGAACTTGCTAGATACGGTGAATAGGATAGATAAAGCCTATTGTGAGGCAGAGTTTAACAAGGAGAACCCCATAGAGTATATTGTTTAAAAAGATTTCTAGCTTTGGGAAAGGTAGAAAAATTGCTTGGGAATTTTAATCTTGACCATCGCATGGTTATTCAAATTATTAGATCTTACGCTGACTACCTATGGATTCCAAAAGATTGGGAATGCTATACACCACCTGTAGAAGAAAAAACCCTCTAAAACTTGCCACAATGATAATTATTCCAAAATGCAAAAGAAAATATTAGCCGAAGAGGAAACTATTCTAACTAAGGTAATGGATAGTAGGGGTGAAGGGAATAAAAGAATAGGAAAGTTAACTAGAAACTTGGGAGCCATTAAAGAAAATATTGGGATATTAAAAGAACTTTTGGAACCAGAATTGTTCAATGAAGAAGTAATAATGGTGAGCAAAGAATCCTCCGAAATGATAGGAGGCAAGTTTGATGATAAGAATAAAAGCCAGCAGGAAATTCCCTTTTGTTTAGGAGGGATCACTGATGTCTGCAAATGCATAGATCATTTGTAGCTAGTTTCGAAGTATAGATATCGATCCCATAGGGAGCCCAAAGGTAAGTGTTTATGAGTGAAGTCTCTGACACACTCAAAGTTGTCACAGGTCTTCGAGAGAATTGACTGCAAGTGTGGATAAGAATGAAATTTGGATTAAACTTGATGTATTTAAATAAAACTAAAATGTAAACTTCAGGAATAAAAAGCATAAAAGTAAAGAGCGATTTGATTGTTTGTGGTTTTCTGCAGATGACAAAGAAGGCGCAAGGAGATACAGTTCATGGTGAAAGTGACTATGCCAGGTTGACGAATGATAAGTGTAACAATTATAATCTTATAAATATATGTGTAGGTGAGTAAACCATAATTAGCCGAAACTCCTCTTGGTAGATTTCATCCCAACTTCAATAATCCTACTAGCCTGTTACCAAAACCATGGTCAGTCACTAGATGATTAAGATCCTTCTGGTTGCTTAGTAATTAAGCTCCTTGGATCGGACTAATGCAATAAGCATAGTGGTTCCTCGTGATCCTCGAGTCAAACTAGTTTCCCATTGATATCCCCGTGTCACTCAGGGGTCACTGGTCTGCTAGCAAACAATATCCTATCTATGTAGAACAAAGCATCATGTTGTCTGGGCCCTTAATTGGATAACAAGCATTAGGCATCCCACAGATAGTCAAGCACACATAATATAATGATTAAAATCAATCACAAACTAATGGAAAATATATGGAGGCACATCACATCTCACCAATCCCTTACATCTCTCACGCCCAAGGAACTTACTCACAGATGAGAGAAGAAAGCATCATCGATATAATTAAATAAAGGGAGTTCTTCTCGATATTACCATGTAGATCCACAATAAGAATAGAAAAGTAATCCAACACAATTCAAGATAGGAAGAAACAATCTCAAAACCTAGTCTTGCAAAGTGAAGATCTATGTCTCTCTCAAGTACAAGTAATGGCTATGAGGGTGTGGTGGCTACGAGGTCAAAGATCGTGGAGCGAGATGAAGAACGTCTTCCCCTTCTTCTCTGGATCTCTTCTTTTTCCTTTCTAGATGGGATGGCGGCTGCTGTGTTATGATTTTGTGTTTGGCCTCTTCACAAAAGTTGTCCCTTTTGACAAGACGGAGGCGGAGACAACTATACAATTGCAACTATACGGCCGGAAAAATATTCCCGCCGTAGAGTTGCTCGTTAAAGCTTATGTATGCCTCCCTCGATTGCTTCCAAAAAGAGACTTGCTTGTTTTTTCCTGAATATTGTGTTTCTCTTGTTAAAACCTTCTGTTGATGTTCAGAACCTAAAACACAAATTAAAAACCAAGTTTTCTTCGCTACCGAAGTATTAGCATCAGGTAAAGCTATAAAATGATCAAATCCAGAAGAAAACTATCAATAAAAACCATCAAAAATATGTCGAATCTCACAACTATCAACTCCCCCAAGCTTAGATGTTTCTCGCCCTCGAGTGACAAGAAAATAAGGAAGAATAGCGAAGATTCGATGCTGCAATAAAAGAACTTACAAGCTTGAATTGGTGTCAAATTCTTTTCTTCACAATTCCTGCAATCTTAAACATGAGCATACAAGTATTCACAAGATTCACTGAGTCCACTTTCCAACCACATATATCTTGCTAGCAAATAAATCATATGCCCGAGCAAGTGTCAAAATTTTAGCTATTAAAGTGAAACAAATTTTTTGGTGTCTCTCTTTGTTGAGAGATGAAAACTTTTTGCTCTTGTTTCTTTAATCAATTAACAGTACTCAAGTTGGTACCAAAAACATTCAATTTAAGAACGACTCATCTATTCCCATGTCAAAATTTCAATACCGTCAAAGCACCTTTTTCCTTTCCTTGTTTTTGAAAAACTTGAGCCCTTTCATAGAGAAATCATGCCACTGTTTTGAATATGTTAATTGGGACTGTGTTGCGCACTCATGACCATGCCAATAAATAATTTTTGAGTAATAGTGGGTCAGAGGAGTACTACAACTTCACTTGGAACTTGAAACCACGAGGAGACTAAAATTTTACCTGTCATAGCATTGCTGCTACAGACGCTTACATAACTCAATAGCCGAAATCAACTGGTTTCCCACATTTGGATCGTTTGTTGGCCAACGGAGTTAATAGTTCCCCATGGAGCACGACAGTGTTGTAATGACACGTGTAAAGAAATATCTTACTGTAATTATTAGAAAAGGCAGTGGCATAAGCTCTACTACTTCAAAGCATCCATTTTATCAGACAATTTCTTTCAAGGGTGCTATCGAGTCTATTTATATTAAGCTCAAATGGGGTTCGGTAGTTCTAAAATCAAATCCTTTGGGCTAAACATGGACTCAAGTCATCTTTTGGATGCTTTTTCTTTTTGAAAAAATGTAGGAAATATTTTTAACCAAGTTCATTTCTCATTATTTCAAAGCTAAAAAGGAGACACTAGCAAAGGAATAGAATTTATAGGATAGCAAGCTAAGTGGGGAGTGACTCAATTGCAAGCGAGTAAATAATTGTAGGATCAATTTAAAGTTACAGAAAAGGTGATGAAAGGAATGTGATACATACTCTTGCTTTCTTTGTTCTCGTACTTGAGTCGAACCCCCTCTATATTTTCCTATTGCCAAGTCACCTGAAATTGAGCAATCTCTGAGAGAAACAAAGAAACGAATTTGGAATAAAAGTTACAACTAATTTTTCTTTGTATTTTTGGTTTAGGAATGCAAACTGAAAGTAAACATGCAATTTTGAAGAAGTAACATAAATCAAAAGAAGAAATAAAAATATGAATGCAAGGTTTGGAGGTTTTCAAACCTCCCCCAAGCTTAGGCTATTGCTAGGCTCAGTTGTTGCCGTCATTCGGTGGCTGGTGTGGATACTACTGGTACTAGTTGGGGAAGTGGGTCATGAAGTGACTAAACTTTTGAGTTAAGGCACTCACATCTTCATTCACTCCTTGTAGAGTGTGGTCAATCTGCCCAACGTGCTGGTTGAGCTGCTGAAATTCTTTATATGGGACGTAGTTGAACCCCTACTGCGGCTGATTGGGCCATGGGTCCCAGGATCCCTCTTGTTGCTGATGTTGTCCCTCCCAAGCATGACTGTATTCCCTCTCCTGTTCCTGCTCCTACTTCTCTCCTTCTTCATCTTCTTCTTGATCAGGCTGGAATTCAGCCATGATCTCCACCACTTAATCCTTGGTGAGGATCTAGTTCTCCTTCTCCACAATCGTGAAGTCTTGTAGACAGGAACGGAACCTGCTCAACCTGTGCATCACCAAGATAACCAAACTGATATGCTCGGAGCCTCTTGTTAGCTCGGTAAACACTGAGGAAACGACAAGCAGTTAAATATTTGACATCCATAAGTTTGGATCCGTCAACCAGTTGCATCATAGGTATTATAATGTTTAATGCATGGGCAAGGTGGGTTACCAATCCACCAATGCAAATGTCACCTTTATTTTTGGTTTCTCTGGTGACGAAAGTGCTGGATGAGTAGCGTCGCGGGATTGGGGCTTTGCGGTGCATTGGGGAAGAGTGCCTTGGCGATCATGGCCATGTCCACATTGGCCATGGAACCGGTATCTCCTCTTCCTAGCAGTGTATTGGCGAGGAACAAGGCATAGTAGCAAATTGTTGGGTTCAATGGTGGACATCTTCTTCTGGTAGAAGTCCCTGCCACCGTTAACAGAAATAACCTCCCAAGTTTCTCCACTTGAGACTCTATATAAATTTGTAATAGTTGACTCCCCATCGTGAGGGAAGCCAAAAACATCATAAAACTATTCGAAAGTTATTTCATAATGCTCCCGGTTAATGGTGAAGCTTACCGTGCACGCATGACCTTTCTCCCTGTGGTCATCATAAAAAGAGGCAATGAACTCATTGGTGAGCTCGTCATAGGTATTGTTGCTTGTGTATGCGAGTAGTGCTAGCCTTGAATTTGCACACATGAGGTCGAAGTACGCCCTCAACCCTGTCGCGGTGAGAAAGCTATCATCGGTCCAACGTGTGGGCATCGCCCTCCTTGATGAAACCATGGCCAACTTGGTGTTGAGCTTGGCCCGGTGCCCCGAACTCCCGCCACATTGGCACTTGCTTTTGTGAAAAATGCTACCAATTTTGTTCATCTTGATGCATTGAAAATTTTCACCATCAAACCTTAGGCATATAGTTTCTACATAATATATCGAACGATTCTACGTGGAAAAATGTAATCCTAATGTGAGAAATCAAAAAAAGGAAAACAAATAAGCTTGAGTTCATCCACTAGATCAATGTGAGAGTTTCAACCATGGAAATTTGAAAATAAAGCATGGATAGGGAGAGAAACATACCGATCTTTTGATTCCCCAACTCAAACGAACGAAATCTGCGAAGAAACAAGAATTCTAGGTGGGTTTGAGAGGTTTGGAGAGAGAATATGAGAGAAAAAGTGAGGAGGAAGAAGAACCCTAGCCGCCTCGGTGCGATTAAGTGGTCACGCTGAACTATACGTGCGCAACTATATGGGCGAGATATATAGTTCCCGTCGTATAGTTGCGGCGACATCGACAATTAGGGTTTCTTTATGCCAGAACACAGCTATACGGGCGCAACTATATGGCCGGATCATAATGGCCCCGCCGTATAGTTGGTCGTCAAAACTTCCGTGTTCTCGATATAAATTTTCTTGGAGAGGCATCGATAACTATATAGCCAAACTATACGGCCGAAATTTTTATTCCCGCCGTATAGTTGGTGGTCAAACCATCAGTAACTTCAAAAAGAAATTCGACGAAGGCATCGATATCTATACGGTCGGAGTTTTTATTCCCGCCATATAGTTGGTCATTAAATATTATGTACCTACAAAAGAAAATTTGTTGATGACAAAGATATCTATACGGCCAAACTATATGGCCGAAATTTTTATTCGCGCCATATAGTTGGTCGTTAAACCTTCAGTACTCATCAAAAATTTCTATTTATTTGAGAATTATTTCTTAACCTGAAACTTAGCGAAACACCTTGTTTTTGACAGAAAAATGATAGTAAAAATTGTTGACCAATAACAACATGTATATAGCAGTATTTTTAGTACTACCTAACTTCTTCTCCTGAACTCGAGATTCACTTTTTAATCTAGACAAAATGATTAAGCTCGTTTTTGTAGATAAAATTCAAACTTTTTTTATACTTATTCTACGCTTGTTCAATCAATATTTCTACTACTTTTTGATAGCTGCATCTTCACGGGCGCGCTTCCGCAAGAATGTCTGTAAAAATGTGATGCACACTATTCTTTAGTTTATTTTATTAATATGATGGGTTGACTCCCATTAAGCATTTTATTAAGAATGGTTGTTGATACATTGCAAATGTATCTATAATTTTTGATGTTCCATGCTTTGTTTTATCCACTTTCTTGTGTTTTGTTCCAACTTTGGAGTACTTTTCATATGATTTCTTGGACTAACCTATTAACAAGAGCCATAGTGCCAGCTGCCTGTTTTTTGCTATTTTTGGTTCCAGGAAAGTCAGAAAATGAATATTCTCGGAATTGGACGGGACAAAAGCCAAAGTGCCTATTTTTCCGGAAGTGATCAAGTGCCATAATACGAGACGGAGAAGGGCCAGGGCCGGCCACACCACCTGGCCGCGCGGCCAGGCTGGGCCCGCGCCAGGGGGTGGTGTGGTGGCTCCCGGCACCCCCTCGGCCTCTCCTTCCGCCTATATATTGCCCTCGGGACGAAAACCCTAAGTACCGGATCAAAAATCCACGAAAGAGTCTGTAGCCGCCGCCATCTCCATCCCTAGATCGGGAGGGATCTGAAGCTCTTCTCGGCACCCTGCCGGAGAGGGGAATTCACCCTGGAGGCCTTTTTCATCACCATGCAAGCCTCCGGTGTGATGCGTGAGTAGTTCATCCTTGGACTACGGATCCATGTAGTAGCTATATGGCTGGTTCTCCTCCTTTGTGCTTTCATGTTTAGATCTTGTGAGCTCCGTTCATGATCAAGATCATCTATTTGTAATTCTGCATGTTTTGTTTGCGGGGATCCGATGGATATTGAGATGCTATTTCAGATTGATTATTGATAATATCATGTCTTTGTTATTTGAGATATTGCATGCTTTCCGTTGTTAGTAGCTATCTTGGCCAAGTAGATGCTAGCAACTCCAAGAGTTAGTATTTATGCTCGATAGTGGGTTCATGCCTCTGGTAATCTGGGGAAGTGACATAAATCTCTAAGGTACTAGATGTGTTGTTGCTACTAGGGAGAAAACAACAATCCTTTGTTCATAGAACAATCGTATTGTTTACTTTACACGCAGTTCGTAAAGCAATAATCTGTTGCTTGCAACTTAATACTGGAGGGGGTCGGATGATAACCTGAAGGTGGATTATTAGTCAAAGATGCAGTTGGATGGCGGTCTATGTATTATGTTGTAATGCCCAATCAAGTCTCAGAGGAGTCAAGATGATTAGTATATGCATGTATTGCTTTTTTGGTGTTTGTCAATTGCCCCACTGTAATTTGTTCACCCATCATGTTATCTATCTTAAGGAGAGCCACCTCTAGTGAACTATGGATCCTGGTCCTTTACTTTACATACAATCTACAATCTGTTACTGCTTTCTGTTTACTTTCTGCAAACTTTTACTTCCTTCCATTCGATACGTTTAATCCTTTGTTTTCCGCAAAACACGGTCAGATTGACAACCTCATCGCAAGTTGGGGACAAAGTTCTGTGGTTGTGTTGTGCAGGTCTCCACGTTTCTACTAGCACCGGTAATGATCCCTGCCAAAGCTCAGCTAGTAACACCTTTGGGGTGTTTCCTTGCTCCTACTGGTTCGATTAAACCTTGGTTTCATAAGGGAAACTTGCTGCTGTGCTCATCATATCTTCCTCTTGGTGTTCCCAATGAGCTCTACATCAACACCACGCACCAAGCACTTTTCTAGGCGCCGTGCATTGAGCCATCAAGCGATTTTCTGGCGCCGTTGTCGGGGAGTCAAGGACATCTTCACAAGGGGAGTCCCTCATAACCAATCTCTTTACTTTGTTGTTTTTGTTTTGCTTAGTTTCTTTTTTCTTTGTTTGCTTGTTGTCTTTATTCAAAAAACAAAAATAGAGTTTTACTAGTTTGCTTTCTTATTTCAAAAACCAAAAAAAATAGTTTTACAAGTTTGCTTTCTTTATCAAAAACACAAAAAAATTAAGTCTCTTTTAGTTTCACCTCCCCCTTAGCTCACCAAGTTGATCCCTACATTCACCCTGAAAGACCTTCCAATTGGTAGTGGTTCTATAATTGGGAAAGACAACATTGAGGAATTCTTTAATCATGTTAGTAAGCATGAAGATACTGAGGATAGATCCCTTGTAGAACTTGATCCAAACTATGAGATTTCTGTAGCTTCTTTAATTCACATGTTAGAAGCTAGGTTTGTTAACCTCAACCCCTTAATGCAAATAATATAACTTAAGCTGAAAGACCCTGAAAAGAGGGATTTTATTCTAGAAACTTTGTTTAAGGAGTTCTATGATGTTGCTAAGGAAGCTAGAAAAGTTTTTGAACGTTTCAATATACTAGGCTCATGTGTAGATGTTGTTGGTACACGAGAAAAGATGAACAAAACCGAACCTAATGGGGAGGAACCTAAGATACCAATACCCTTTAAACTAGTGGCAATACATGATGCCATAGAAAAGAATCTTGATTGGATTGTTCCTGCAAACCCTTTTGATGAGAATAGTGAACCCAAGAGCAATGAGAGAGGATCCTCTAGAACTTATTTGGATGATATACCTTGCCTTGTTGAAAATATTTCTGGTATTGATCTTAATGCTTCTTCGTTTGAGAACACTTGATTCTTTCTTTGCTTCTTATGCCTAACTTAAAGGCGTTAAAGAAAAGTACTTATTGGGAGATAACCCAAAAGTTTTAGATGAGTCTTGGAAGTTATTACCTCTGTAATAACCTCTCCTTATCCTTTTTATTTGCTTTTTGTGCCAAGAGTAACCTCTAATGATAGAGAAGTAATGATTGGGAAAGTTGTTGTCCCGAAACAGATTTTTGTGCTTCACCGTAAAAATTCGTGCGAGAGCACTGTATGTCGGATTGAGCTGTAATTTTTGGTGCTTCTGCCCCAGGTTGTTATCTAACTTTCGTGAGTTCAACACTATTTGATTTGAGCAACAGAAGGTCTTCGAAAAAATTCGTATTTACCTGCTGGTCTGTTTTGACAGATTTCTGCCATTTTCTGCATTTGCTTCTTGTTGGTTCTTTCTTGAGTTCTTTTGGGGAATTGAGATTTTTGAGGGAAGTTCTACAGTAGCTAGTGTTCTAATGGAAATTTATTTCGTGTTAGAACTGAACCTTAAGACTTATTTATCTTAAGTGCACTAATGTTGATAATGAGATTGTGTGAAGTTTTGTATGAAGGAAAATATTTCAGGTGTATGGAAGGAATGAGTAATGAGATGAAGGATGGACTAAAGCTCAAGCTTGGGGATGCCACGCGTGTCACCCCAAGAAATATCCAAGAAGTACAAGCGTCAAAGCATGGGGATGCCCAAGGCATCCCCTTCTTCATCAATAAAAATCCCAGGTTTCTTCCAAACGCTTCATTTTTATTGTTTCATACACAGCATATTAAAACATAGTATAGTGGTATTCTCCTTTGATGCTTTATTTGGGTTGACTTGGCACATGCTCACACCATGTTATGACTATCTCAAGTCACCATAGCCTTTATGATCCTTTAGTTTTCAACTTGTAGTATCACTTTATGCTTTGATCAATGATGTTTTGTCGCTCTGCATGATTATGGCCATTATTGCTCTCTTAGTTTGTCGCTCCCAGTCTTTTGCTAGCCTCCACAACATAGTATGAGTTCCACTCATGCATACAACTCCCTAAACCAAGTTATTCCAAAGAGTCCAGCATACCTACCGACTAGCTTATGCTATTCCAAGTATATTCATGCTTTTGTTTACCTTCCAAATTAAACTTGTTATGAGAAAACTAGTGATTAAAGCTCTCACGAACTTGATGGCACACTTTACTTTTCTTGCCCTTAATAAACTTGAACCATTGTGTCTTCTATGTAGTATATGCTTGCACTTATTTGTTGGGAATTAGCAGAATTCATGGGGAACGCTTTCAACATTGCACTTGGTACTTGTACCTAGTTGATATCATGCTCTTTTGTATATGGATGTCGTCGGTGTGAAATGAAAGGGGAGCTTGTAAGTCCATGGAGTTATGTATATGTGTTAGAGAAACGCCTAGGCCGCTAGTCTAATCCATGCTGACATGGTGGAAGCCTGTAGCGTAACCATAATGAGCTGTCTATGAAGCATTCTTCTTATAAAAAAAGAGTCCTATATTGAAAAAAAAGGAGAAAAGAGAAAAAAAGAGATACTATGAAAAGAGGAAAGAGAGAAAAAAGCACCATATTCCCATGGCAAATAAGAAGATTGCTGAGATGCTCGTTGTCTGCTTGCCTTGTCATTTTGATATGGGGATTCTTCCGTATCATCGGGCAAGGGGTACCCCGTTGGCGGTTCTCTATGACACACATATACTTACAATGACAAGAACTTACCGGTGACTAAACTTGAGTAGCATGAGGAGCGGCCCTCGTATACAAGGGACATGAGATTTCTGACTTATACTTCGTCAAGCATGTACACCATAGTTTGTTCACTTTAACCTTAATCACTTAAAGATGCTTATGATAGGGGCAATGAGAGCTGAAAGCTATAAGTACCCTAATTTTTGGAAGCTCTTTATGAGACTTGAATCCCTACTTCCTTTTACAAAGGCCTTTCTTCCACCATTATATTGTGTCTCCACCTTCTACCTGTATGCACCTACTTTGAGAGCATAGTGGCCATTCTTAGTTCTATGTGCATTGTCCCAAGACTAGTTGATTGATGCATACTTTGATATTGCTTGTTTTAAACTATTGTATCTAGTCACTCTTATGAACTTTGAAGGTGTCCTATGCATTTATATTTGCTACTCTATTGAGGGACAAGCTGAATACTATTATGCCATGTTTTCTTTATGTGAAACAAACAAACGTCTTGAAAAGCATTGTTATTCATGAATCTTTTGTTTATGCCTTTTCATGTTGCATCATAGTTTCTTTGCTTATTGCTAGAACTTTGTCTTTCATGCTATGATTGAAGTACTATGATCCCAGCTTTGAATGCTTTACAAATACTTTGATCAAGTGTTTGATGGTGCATGTCACCTCAAAAATTATTCTTTCTTTTTTATCACTTACCTACTCGAGGACGAGCAGGAGTTAAGCTTGGGGATGTTGATACATTGCAAATGTTTCTATAATTTTTGATGTTCCATGCTTAGTTTTATCCACTTTCTTGTGTTTTGTTCCAACTTTGGAGTACTTTTCATGTGATTTCTTGGACTAACCTATTAACAAGAGCCATAGTGCCAGCTGCCTGTTTTCTATTGTTTTTGGTTCCAGGAAAGTCAGAAAATGAATATTCTCGGTATTGGACGGGACAAAAGCCAAAGTGCCTATTTTTCCGGAAGTGATCAAGTGCCAGAATACGAGACGGAGAAGGGCCAGGGGCCGGCCACACCACCTAGCCGCGTGGCCAGGTTGGGCCCGTGCCAGGGGGTGGTGTGGTGGTCCCGACACCCCCTCCGCCTCTCCTTCCGCCTATATATTGCCCTCGGGACGACAACCCTAAGTACCCCATCAAAAATCCACGAAAGTGTCTGTAGCCGCCGTCATCTCCATCCCTAGATCGAGAGGGATCTGAAGCTCTTCCCGGCACCCTGCCGGAGAGGGGAATTCACCCTGGAGGCCTTTTTCATCACCATGCAAGCCTCCGGTGTAATGCGTGAGTATTTCATCCTTGGACTACGGATCCATGTAGTAGCTATATGGCTGGTTCTCCTCCTTTGTGCTTTCATGTTTAGATTTTGTGAGCTCCGTTCATGATCAAGATAATCTATTTGTAATTCTGCATGTTGTGTTTGCGGGGATCCGATGGATATTGAGATGCTATTTCAGATTGATTATTGATTCTATCATGTCTTTGTTATTTGAGATCTTGCATGCTTTCCGTTGTTAGTAGCTATCTTGGCCAAGTAGATGCTAGCAACTCCAAGAGTTAGTATTTATGCTCGATAGTGGGTTCATGCCTCTCGTAATCTGGGGAACTCACAGAAAACTCTAAGGTACTAGATGTGTTGTTGCTACTAGGGAGAAAACAACAATCCTTTGTTCATAGAACAATCGTATTGTTTACTTTACACGTAGTTCGTAAAGCAATAATCTGTTGCTTGCAACTTAATACTAGAGGGGGTTCGGATGATAACCTGAAGGTGGATTATTAGTCATAGATGCAGTTGGATGGCGGTCTATGTATTATGTTGTAATGCCCAATCAAGTCTCAGAGGAGTCAAGATGATTAGTATATGCATGTATTTCTTTCTCGGTGTTTGTCAATTGCCCCGCTGTAATTTGTTCACCCAGCATGTTATCTATCTAAGGAGATCCACCTGTAGTGAACTATGGATCCCGGTCCTCTTTCTTTACATACAATCTATAACTGTTTACTGTTTTGTGTTTACTTTCTGCAAACTTTTACTTCTTTCCATTCGATACGTTTAATCCTTTGTTTTCCGCAAAACACGGTGAGATTGACAATCTCATCGCAAGTTGGGGACAAAGTTCTGTGGTTGTGTTGTGCAGGTCTCCACGTTGCTACTAGCACCGGTAGTGCGCCCTGCCAAAGCTTAGCTAGTAACACCTTTGAGGTGTTTCCTTGCTCCTACTGGTTCGATTAACCCTTGGTTTCATAACTGAGGGAAACTTGGTGATGTGCTCATCATAGCTTCCTCTTGGGGTTCCCAACGAGATCTACATCAACACCACACACCAAGCACTTTTCTGGGCGCCGTGCATTGAGCCATCAAGCGATTTTCTGGCGCCGTTGGCGGGGAGTCAAGGACATCTTCACAAGGGGAGTCCCTCATAACCAATATCTTTACTTTGTTGTTTTTGTTTTGCTTAGTTTCTTTTTGCTTTGTTTGCTTGTTTCTTTATCAAAAACACACAAAAAATAGTTTTACAAGTTTGCTTTCTTATTTCAAAAACACAAAAAAAATTAGTTCGTTTCTTAAGTTGCCTTTATGACTAGCTCTGCTCTAATCACTATTTCATTATGGATAGCTCACTCAGTTTCCTATTTGGGAATAATTTTATGACTGCTAAGGTAATAGATGAACCACCGCCCGCTAGAATCTCCATGGAAGAAGAAATTGTTGAACCTGAAAGCTCATTAGATGAAAAAGAGGAGGAGAGTGATGGACAAAAGGAGGAAGAATGGATCTACCCATGCCTACCTTCTAATGAGAGTAACTCTTTATCCCTTACATTATTTGATTGTCCCCCATGCTTATCAAAGGAGGGTGAATGTTATGTTCCCGAGGATTCTTTTGAAAATGTTTATAATAAAACTCTAGTGCTTGTAGATCGTGAAAAGCATGCCTTCTGTGATAGTTATATTGTTGAGTTTATTCATGAGGCTACTGAAAATTATTATGAGAGAGGAAAATATGGTTGTAGAAGTTTTTATGGTAATGAAACACCTCTCTATGTGCTGAAAGTTTTGAAGTTATTTTTGTTTTATCTTCCTATGCCTGTCACTTTGTTCTTTGTGCATTTATTTGCATACAAGATTCCTATGCATAGGAAGTGGGTTAGACTTAAATGTGTTTTGAATTTGCTTTTGATGCTCTCTTTTACTTCAATTCATATTTCCTATGAGAGCATCTTCTCAAATTTTCATGCCTAACTTAAAGGCGTTAAAGAAAAGTACTTGTTGGGAGATAACCCAAGAGTTTTAGTTGAGTCTTGGAAGTTATTACCTCTGTAATAACCTCTCCTTATCCTTTTCATTTGCTTTTTGTGCCAAGAGTAACCTCTAATGAGAGTGAAGTAATGATTGGGAAAGTTGCTATCCCGAAACAGATTTCTATGCTTCACCGTAAAAATTCCTGAGAGAGCTCTGTACTTCGGATTGAGCTGTAATGTTTTGTTCTTCTGCCCCAGGTTGTTATCTAACTTTCGTTAGTTCAACACTTTTTGATTTGAGCAACAGAAGGTCTTCGAAGAAATTCGTCTTTACCTGCTGGTCTGTTTTGACAGATTTCTGCCATTTTCTGCATTTGCTTCTTGTTAGTTCCTTCTTGAGTTCCTTTGGAGAATTGAGCTTTTTGAGGGAAGTGATACAGTAGCTAGTGTTCTAATGGAAGTTTATTTTCTGTTAGAACTGAACCTTAAGACTTATTTATCTTATGTGCACTAATGTTGCTAATGAGATTGTGTGAAGTTTTGTATGAAGGAAAAATTTCAGGTGTATGGAAGGAATGAGTAATGAGATGAAGGATGGACTAAATCTCAAGCTTGGGGATGCCACGCGTGTCACCCCAAGAAATATCCAAGAAGTACAAGCGTCAAAGCTTGGGGATGCCCAAGGCATCCCCTTCTTCATCAAAAAAAATCCCAGGTTTCTTCCAAACCCTTCATTTTTATTGTTTCATGCACAGTTGTGTTTTTCTTGGAGCTCTTCTTTTTCGTTTTTGTTTTGGTGTTTAGTTTGCTTGGTTTACTTAGTGTTCTGAATAAGTTGGTTGGACCCCCTCTTTCATACTTTGGTTTGCAAATAGTTTGGTTTGGTTTGGAAAAGAGTAGGAAAGTTCATGCTTATGTGGTAAAAAGAGCTTGTTTTTGACTATGGCCTATGCTTTGTCATGCCATGCTTGATATTGTTTTGGATTTATGCTTAGTATTCCTTGATGTAGCATGACTTATTATAAACAATTGAGATTGCTTAATGTGCCTTGGATGAATCATGCATTGTTTTAGCATATTAAAGCATAATATAGTGGTATTCTCCTTTGATGCTTTATTTGGGTTGACTTGGCGCATGCTCACACCATGTTATGACTATCTCAAGTCACCATAGCCTTTATGATCCTTTAGTTTTCAACTTGTAGTATCACTTTATGCTTTGATCAATGATGTTTTGTCGCTCTGCATGATTATGGCTATTATTGCTCTCTTAGTTTGTCGCTCCCAGTCTTTTGCTAGCCTCCACAACAAAGTATGAGTTCCACTCATGCATCCAACTCCCTAAACCAAGTTATTCCAAAGAGTCCGCCATACCTACCTACTAGCTTATGCTATTCCAAGTATATTCATGGTTTTGTTTACCTTCCACTTGTTATGAAAAAACTAGTGATTAAAGCTCTCACGAACTTGATAGCACACTTTACTTTACTTGCCCCTTAATAAACTTGAACCATTGTGTCTTCTATGTTGTATATGCTTGCACTTATTTGTTGGGAATTAGCAGAACCATGATTTCATGGGGAACGCTTCCAACATTGCACTTGGTACATGTACCTAGTTGATATCATGCTCTTTTGTATATGGATGTCGTCGGTGTGAAATGAAAGGGGAGCTTGTAAGTCCATGGAGTTATGTATATGCGTTAGAGAAACGCCTGGGCCGCTGGTCTAATCCATGCTGACATGGTGGAAACCTGCAGCGTAACCATAATGAGCTGTCTATGAAGCATTCTTCTTATAAAAAAAGAGTCCTATACTGAGAAAAAAGAGAAAAAGAGAAAAAAGAGATACTATGAAAAGAGGAAAGAGAGAAAAAAGCACCATATTCCCATGGTAAATAAGAAGAATGCTGAGATGCTCGTTGTCTACTTGCCTTGTCATTTTGATATGGGGATTCTTCCGTATCATCGGGCAAGGGGTACCCGTTGGCGGTTCTCCATGATACACATATACTTACGATGACAAGAACTTACCGGTGACTAAACTTGAGTAGCATGAGGAGCGGCCCTCGTATACAAGGGACATGAGATTTCTGACTTATACTTCGTCAAGCATGTACACCATAGTTTGTTCACTTTAACCTTAATCACTTCAAGATGCTTATGATAGCGGCAATGAGAGCTGAAAGCTATAAGTACCATAATTCTTGGAAGCTCTTTATGAGATTTGCACCTACTTTGAGAGCATAGTGATCATTCTTAGTTCTATGTACATTGTCCCAAGACTAGTTGATTGATGCATAACTTGTTATTGCTTGTTTGAAACTATTGTATCTAGTCACACTTATGAACTTTGAAGGTGTCCTATGCATTTATATTTGCTACTCTATTGAGGGACAAGCTGAATACTATTATGCTATGTTTTCTTTATGTGAATAAACAAACGTCTTGCAAAGCATGTTATTCATGAATCTTTTGTTTGTACCTTTTCATGTTGCATCATAGTCTCTTTGCTTATTGCTAGAACTTTGTCTTTCATGTTATGATTGAAGTACTATGATCCTAGCTTTGAGTATTTTGCAAATACTTTGATCAAGTCTTTGATGGTGCATGTCACCTCAATTTTTTTTATCACTTACCTACTCGAGGACGAGCAGGAGTTAAGCTTTGGGATGTTGATACATTGTAAATGTATCTATAATTTTTGATGTTCCATGCTTGGTTTTATCCACTTTCTTGTGTTTTGTTCCAACTTTGGAGTACTTTTCATATGATTTCTTGGACTAACCTATTAACAAGAGCCACCATGTCAGCTGCCTGTTTTCTGCTGTTTTTGGTTCCAGGAAAGTCAAAAAAGGAATATTCTCGGAATTGGACGGGACAAAAGCCAAAGTGCCTATTTTTCCGGAAGGGATCAAGTGCCAAAATACGAGACGGAGAAGGGCTAGGGACCGGCCACACCACCTGGCCGCGCGGCCCAGCCTGGCCCGCGCCAGGGGGTGGTGAGGCCAGCCCTGGCACCCCCTCGGCCTCCCCTTCCGACTATAAGTTGCCCTCGGGACGAAAACCCTAAGGGCCTGATCAAAAATCCACGAAAGAGTCTGTAGCCGCCGTCATCTCCATCCCTAGATCGGGAGGGATCTGAAGCTCTTCCCGGCACCCTGCCGGAGAGGGGAATTCACCCTGGAGGCCTTCTTCATCACCATGCAAGCCTCCGGTGTGATGCGTGAGTAGTTCATCCATGGACTACGGATCCATGTAGTAGCTAGATGGCTGGTTCTCCTCCTATGTGCTTTCATGTCTAGATCTTGTGAGCTCCGATCATGATCAAGATCATCTATTTGTAATTCTGCATGTTGTGTTTGCGGGGATAAGATGGATATTGAGATGCTATTTTAGATTGATTATTGATTCTATCATGTCTTTGTTATTTGTGATCTTGCATGCTTTCCGTTGTTAGTAGCTATCTTGGCCGAGTAGATGCTAGCAACTCCAAGAGTTAGTATTTATGCTCGATAGTGGGTTCATGCCTCTCGTAATCTGGGGAAGTGACAGAAAGCACTAAGGTCCTAGATGTGTTATTGCTAATAGGGATAAAACAACAATCCTTTGTTCATAGAACAATCGTATTGTTTACTTTACACGCAGTTCGTAAAGCAATAATCTGTTGCTTGCAACTTAATACTGGAGGGGTTTCAGAAGATAACCTGAAGGTGGATTATTAGTCATAGATGCAGTTGGATGGTGGTCTATGTATAATGTTGTAATGCCCAGTCAAGTCTCAAAGGACTCAAGATGATTAGTATGTGCATGTATTGCTTTCTCGGTGTTTGTCAATTGCCCCGCTGTAATTTGTTCACCCAGCATGTTATCTATCTAAGGAGAGCCACCTCTAGTGAACTATGGATCCCGGTCCTCTTTCTTTACATACAATCTACAACTGTTTACTGTTTTGTGTTTACTTTCTGCAAACTTTTACTTCTTTCCATTCGATACGCTTAATCCTTTGTTTTCCGTAAAACACGGTGAGATTGACAACCTCATCGCAAGTTTGGGACAAAGTTCTGTGGTTGTGTTGTGCAGGTCTCCTCGTTGCTACTAGCACCGTAGTGCGCCCTGCCAAAGCTTAGCTAGTAACACCTTTGAGGTGTTTCCTTACTCCTACTGGTTCGATTAAACCTTGGTTTCATAACTGAGGGAAACTTGCTGCTGTGCTCATCATACCTTCCTCTTGGGGTTCACAACGAGCTATACATCAACACCACGCAGCAAGCACTTTTCTGGGCGCCGTGCATTGAGCCATCAGTTGTATAACTCAACCCCTTCTCTATTCTAGAATTCTTACCTTGGGTTGCCCCTTATCAAAGGCACTTACCACATAAACTCATTTTGCCGATGGAATATATCTTTCTCCTGCTTCTAGCTTCTTTGGAAAATACCAGATTATTTCAGCATCATAAACATTGAAGATTAATTTTCCCTCAGCACAATCAACCGATGCTCTTGCGGTACTAAGGAAAGGTCTTCCAAGTATTATGGATATTCATCCTCTAGCATTTCAAGAATAATAAAATCAGTGGGAATAACATGCTCATCTATTCTAAGTAGAACATCCTCAATCATACCAATGGGTTGTTTAGTGGATTTGTCAGCCATCTGTGAAGTGATAGTAGTAGGGGAATACTTCCCTAATCATAACCTTTTATAGAGGTAATATGGCATTACACGAACTCCTGCACCTAAATCACACAAGGCATTGTGAATATCTATTTTGCCAATTGAGCATGAAATAGTTTGTATTACGGGATCTCTTGATTTAGACAATAGCTTCCCATTAGCAGGATAACTAGTCACCATGGCAACGGTTTCACTTATTTCTTTCTTTCTACTAAGAATATCATGGAGGAATTTAGAATAGGTGGGAACTTTTATTGCATCCGCAAATGGAATTTCAAGACGAAGATCACCAAGTGCTTTTTTGAAAGAATCATAGATTACCTAATCTAGTGCTTTCTTTTTTCGATCTGGATAAGGAAGCTTTTGCTCACCTTTCTTATTCTTGTCTTTTACCTTTTGTGGGGGATCAGGCTCTTATGTTGCTTTCTTTTGTTGATGCTTATCACTTTTCTTCTTTTCTACTACAACAACTTCATCTTCATTGCTTGTCTCTTTTTCTTCTCTTGGATCAATCGTCTCTACATCATAGTCATAACGGTCATCCAGTGCATCATTTTGGTCCTCCTTGGTTTGATCTTGTGTTTCTTGAGCAGTTTCATCTTGAGGATCCACCAGTTTATCATCTTCTTGGATTGCTTTGAGAAAGGCTTTGTCCTTTCGATCTTTTCAGCTTCATATTCTGGTGGTCCTAATGGTCTTGTAACAACTGCACCTCTTCTTGTAACAACATTTGATAACCAGATACTATTTGATAACCAGATACTATTTGTTCACATGTGTTTCAATCATACTAAGATACTTATGAAATAATTTTATTTCTTGGCCAATCTCATCATAATTTTCCATGAGTTCCGCCAAAATCTTTTTATGTCTTTGAAAATGCTTATGCAGGTTATTATGAGATTTTGTTTGTGGATTGTTTAATTCTTGAAAAACTTTTCTAATTTCATCTTCTTCAGTAAAAACTTGTAACAAGTCTACTTTGTTCTCCTTAACAAGTTCAGAAGGTATACCTTTTTCTTTCATTGTTTTACGTACTTCAGGCATAAGATCAGGAGTTATACGAAGCACCCCTTTTTCCAGCTTATTGACGAAATCAGGATTATATAAAGAATCATTCTTAGCCCTAGTATACATCAACTCCAAACATGCTTGGACAGTTAAAGTATTTCTCGATCCTCCTACTGATAAGTCAAGAAACTCTCTGCTTTGAGTATTAAGACCATGGTAAAATAAATGGCAAATAGTTGATTTAGAATAGCTATGATTAGGAATTCTATTGATCATTCCAATGAATCTATCCCAGACTTGTGGGTAGTTTTCTCCCATGTTCTGACTAAAGTTGCCTATATTCTTTCTAGTTTCAGTTACCTTTTTAAAAGGATTAAACCTATTTATGAATTCTACAATACAGTTTTCCTAACATTTAATGTAATGACAAGGGAGAGAATATAACCAGTCGAGAGCCTTACCTTTAAGAGACCAATTAAAAAAATAGACGAGAAAAGTCTCTTGGCAAAACTTTTGGTCCAAGTGTTGTCATCACATCATCAAACTCTCTAATTTGTCTTCCTAGGTCTTCATCTTCCCTTCCATTGAAAGCTTTTTCCTGCAAATTTTTTAATAATTCCACCATCAAATCGATATTCTCTAACTCTAGGATTAGGAAATTCTATTGGTTGTTTAAGGAAAGCAGAGTTTGGAACACTGTATTCTCTGAGATTTTTCTCAGGTATCTTGGGAATTGTCCTCTAAACGGACATGATTTCCATAAAATAACTCAGTTTTTCAACTTCAACCTTGTCTGATCTTAAAAGTTTTTCAATAATTTCCTCGCGCCTTTGAATAGGGACGCGCTCAAAATAATCTGGTAAATAGGTCCTACCAGAGCGTGTAGAACCTTTGTCTCCTAGGGAGACCATTTTGTAGTAGTAACACCTGAAATGTCAAGAGACAAACACTCAGTGTTTAGCTCCCCGGCAACAGTGCTAGAAAATAGCTTGATGTATGCAAGTGCACAGATCGTTTGTAGCTAGTTTCGAAGTATAGATATCGATCCTAGTGAGCCCAAAGGTAAGTGTTTATTAGTAAATTCTTTGTCACACTCAAATTTCTCATGGGTCTTCGAGAATTGACTACAAGTGTGGAAATAAGAATGAAATTTGGATTAAACTAGATATATTTAAATAAAACTAAAATGTAAACTTTAGGAATAAAAAGCATAAAAGTAAAGAGCGATTTTATTGTTTGTGGTTTTATTTAGATGACAAAGAAGGCGCGAGGAGATACATTTCATGGTGATAGTGACTGTGCTAGGTGGACAAATGATAAGTGTAACAATTATAATCTTATAAATATATGTGTTGGCGAGCAAACCATAATTATCCGAAACTCCTCTTGGTAGATTTCATCCCAATCTCAATAATCCTACTAGCCTGTTACCAAATCCATGGTCAGTCACTAGACGATTAATATCCTTTAGGTTGCTTAGCAATTAAGCTCCTTGGATCAGACTAATGCAATAAGCACAGTGGTTCCTTGTGATCCTCAAGTCAAACTAGTTTCCTATTGATATCACTGTGTCACTCGGGGGTCGCCGGTCTGCTAGCGAACAAGATCCTATCTATGTAGAACAAAGCATCATGTTGTCTGGGTCCTTAATTGGACAATAAGCATTAGGCATCCCATAGATAGTCAAGCACAGATAAAATAATGATTAAAATTAATCACAAACTAATGGAAATTATATGGAAGCACATCACATCTCACCAATCCCTTACATATCCCACGCCCAAGGAACTTACTCAGACATGACAGAAGAAAGCATCATCGATATAATTAAACAAAGGGAGCTCTTCTCGATATTACCGTGGAAATCCACAATAACAATAGAAAAGTAATAAAACACAATTCAAGATAGGAAGAAACAATCACAAGTAATGGCTATGAGGGTGTGGTGGCTAGAAGGTCGAAGATCGTGGAGCGAGATGAAGAACGTCTTCCCCTTCTTCTCTAGATCTCTTATTTCTCCTTTTGGGGTGGGATGGCGGTTGTTTTGTTATGATTTCGCATCTGTACTCTTCACGAAAGTTGTCCCTTTTGACATGACGGAGGCGGCGACAACTATACGGCCGGAAAAATATTCTCGCCGTATAGTTGCTCGTTAAAGCTTCTGTGTTCCTCCCTCGATTGCTTCCAAAAAGAGACTTGCTTGTTTTCGCCTGAATATTTTATTTCTCTTGTTAAAACCTTCTGTTGATGTTCAGAACCCGAAACTCACATTAAAAACCAAGTTTTCTTCACTACCGAAGCATTAGAATTACGTAAAGCTAGAAAATGATCAAATCTAGAAGAGAATTATCAATAAAAGCCATCAAAAATATGTTGAATCTCACAGCTATCAATCACTTATGTAGGATTATGTGACTTAAGTTCTTCAATAAACATAATGCTTTACACTATCTATCAGAATTGCGTGATCACCTTGATGAATCTAACCTTGAGCCATCATGAGCTAATTTTATGTTTTCTAGTCAAACTTTACATCCTACTCGCGGGATACTCCGCAATGTTTGCATTTTTATGGGGATTTTGTGTATCCAATTGATTTTCATATTATCGAAATACCTTTGAACCCCAGTTGCCCAGTGATTTTTGGTAATCATTTTTACAACTCTATGGACATTGATATTTACAACAAAAAGCAGGCTACATCTTTGCAGCTTGGTTAACAAACTGTAGAAATAAACTACAGTCAATTCACGAGACTTCCTTATGAGAAGAAAACTGAGATTAAGGAGGAGAAGACTATTGAAGAACTAGCAACAATCTATTTTTGTACTCCCTAATCTGAATTCGAGAGAAGTTTGACAAGTGATGATTTCCTTGCCAATGAATCTGCAAAAGAAGATTTGGATGAAATCCTCAACACTGCACCGGAGGCCGAGCCAGGTCTAAGAGATGAATATGAAGAACTTGAAAGAAAAGGGGATGAGGATCCGCCACCTATTATTTCAAAACCTCTCTCTCCAGGACTCAGGTATGAATTTTTAGATAAGGAAGGTAAATGCCCAATAATTTAGGATGATAAGCTCTCTCTAGAGGAAAGCATGAAATTGTTAGAAGTACTTGTCAAACAACGAGAAACCTTTGGATACACTCTTAATGACATAAAAGGTATAGATCCCACCATAGTAACTCACAAAATATCTATGCTTGAAGATGTTAAACCATTTGTTGATAATCAGAAAATATTAAATCCTAAAATGAAAGAGGTAGTAAGAAAGGAAGTAATTCGTATTTTGGACAGTGGTATTATCTACCCAATTTTAGACAGTCAATGGGTGAGTCTAGCTCATCGTATACCTATGGGAGGATGCATAACAATAATTAATAATGATAAGGATGAGTTAATCCCAGCTAGAACAATAGCAGAATATAGAATGTGTATTGAATTTAGGAAGTTGAATAAAGAAACCATAAAAATGCATAAGCAACTCTTTAATAATATTATGGAAAGGATGTCCGCTAATTCTTATATTTGTTTTCTTGACGAATATTCTGGCTATTCTCAAATAGCTATCCAGCCCAAAGATCAAGAGAAAAACTACTTTCACATGTCCCTATGGAACCTATGCTTATCGATTAATGCCTTTTGGGTTGTGTAATGCAGCTGCTACTTTTCCAGAGTGTGTTCTAAAGATTTTTGACAGTTTTGTAGAAAGTTCCATGGAAGTTCTAACGGATAATTTTGTTGTTTATGGAACTACTTTTGAACAATGTCTCTATAACCTTAATAGAGTCACTACAAGAAAAGTTGGCTTTTACAACAGACTATTTTCGTGGTTGAAGGCCCATTTTTCGTGGCCAAAGAGTCTTCCACGACCGATGGCCTTCGTGGTAAAAGCCCCATCACAAATGAATTAACCACGGTTTTTTCTGACCGTGGCGGATCGCACCCTTAAGCCATGAAAACTTGTTTCATCATAGATCTATTCGCCAGTCGCGCTGACTGCTGACATCATGCGAACTGCCAGGTGGCAGCCGCCGTTAGCAGCCGGTTACCGCCGTTAATGGTCATAGAAACCATGGAAGAAGCCATGCCCAGCCAAGGCCTGCTAAATACTAACTGGGCCGGCCCATAAGAGGAGCCCAATAAGAAGATGGCCCGTTACTGTTTTGTCCTGCACTGTTTGAAATGGGCCCAAAAATGTAGCCAGCAGCGGCCGGCAAACTTTCAGGCCTGATTCAGTTTCGGCCTACAGAAGGCCCATGTTCGTCCAACACTGTGCGGCCCATTAGCAGCCTGCGCCAAGTCGCTCATGTAAACAAAAGGCCTGCGGTCATCCCATCACTGTTATCGTAGCCCATCGTCGAGCCTACTGACGGCCCTTCTCTGGGATGGTCATTTACTGTTCTGACCATTTAGTCTTATGGTCTTTAGCTATTCAGGCCCACAAAAGGCCATTTACTGTTCTAGTTCCGTAAATTTGTCGGCCTATTACTACCCTCGTCCGAGAATTTCTTGGCATGTACTGTTCATGCTTGTCACTGTTCTAGCCTTTTACTATTGTGTCCCGCTACTATTTTGGCCCGCTACTGTTTTGGCCTATTACTATTCTATGATTTTTGTAGTTTCTTCCCTGTTACTGTAATGGGCTGTTTCTGTTCTGGCCTGCTATTGTTACGGCATGTTACTGTTACGGCTTGCTTCAGTTACGACATGTTTCTGTTACGGCATGTTACTGTTTCGGCCCGTTAGGCCTGTTACTGTTATGGCCTATTACCACATGCGCATTGGCCCGTTATGTTTACGGCCTTTTATAGTTTCATCATTTCTGAAGCCCATGCCAAAATCATAAAACTTGTATAATAATCTAGCATTTTTCATTGTTCGTCATGAGCCGAATACAGCACGGTAATGTTCTCTAATCGACCTGCCTGGCGTAGTTACCGTAACGACTACCGCAATGTGTGGACAGCGTCAACTAAATGCCTAAACGGCCTACGCGAGTTATCTAGATATTACATCAGCTGTAAACGTTTTAAATTTATTACATATTATCAACTCAGGGGAAAGCAAAATCGGCATTTCAGTTGACAATCAAGTTGATAGCAGAGTCCTCAATTTGCTTTCTCAATCGTTCACCTGCATCTTCCATTGAGTGTGATAGCTACATTGGAGGAAACATGATCTTGCAACCCCCTCTTTGGTGAGGCTAGCATTGCAGTCTGAAACAAAGTAATAACAAGTTAATACATCAAACAAGACAAACTACTCATTTGACTGATATGACAGGAGCTATGAACTGGAGTTTATAACTGGTCAATGGTTCGATTATTGACCAACACGTCAAACAAACATGACAAGCAAGCACACATTAAACAAGTGTGACTACCATGAAACAAGCAATCAAAAAATGTGTGTGTGGTTTAGAATTTCAGCAGATATAAACTAGCCAGGTCATTTTGAACAAATATATATGGAGGCAGTTCCATACCCTAAAATGCAAGAGATGTTGGGTGACTCGGAATTTGTGCTGAGCCACAAAATGGCATGCAGTTACTATCATAGCGAATAATGAACCAGATAGAAATTATAACCGCATCATACGAGAACCTGTAGAGTAGGAATACAGACCACGAATGAACTATATATTGTAGAGGATAGTTGTGTTGTGACTTAGGACGAACCAGACCCAGAACCAGATGCAAGATATAATGGCGTCCCTTGTGAACCTGTAGAATAGGACAAACAAGCATTAGACAAGTGTGCCTACAATGAAATGAGCAATCAAACAAAGTGTTTCTTAGAATTTGAGAAAATATATATGGAAGCAGTGGCATCTCCTGGAATACATCACAAAGGAAAGAATCAATGATAATGATCACTGTGTTTTCCCCACTAGTGTTTTCACTACATGAAGTAGGATTCAAAATGCATCCCATATCTTGTATGGAGACATTTGTGAATCAGTTGTCATAATTCTTGGAATATGACATACCTACGAACTACTAAGGAAATAATGGTAGGATAAAGTTGTGAGAAATCCCATAGCAAAATTCCCTTGAGATTAGAAAGCAATTCATTGCTGAATCTCACAAGTAAAAGGGGTTACTTGAATTTTCCCAAATGACAGCAAAGCCATAGTGGAAAAAGGGGGTGAATGACAAAAACACAATTTGTCAAGTATTGGACGAATTCAAATGAATTTGATTCAAGTGTGCTAAATTTCTAGTGGATTTAAAACTAGTAGAAGTACTAGTATCTCATAGTAAATCTCCAAGTTTGATATTTGATCAAAGGATTTTGAAGTTGTTCAAAATAGTGAGCGGATATGCAATTTGCATGAAATTGAGTGGGCGCTATGAAAGTCTTCCTAAAACAATATGTGAATGACATATTTTTGAGTGGGAGGAATATAAGTCTCAAATTCAAATATGTAGGAGCATAGTTTGAGTAAACAGTAGTGACTCATACCCAAATATGTTAGAAACATATTTTGAGTGGGAGCTTATAGGAGTGATTCTTAAGTGTGTTAAGAATAAAAACGCAAGTACCGATAAAAATGATTTATAAGGTATAGAAGTTGGTATTATGATATTATGTAGTGTTCCTTAAGGGTGTCTGAAAAGGGTTTCAGAATAGAAGTTAATTAAGGAACTTGTCCTTAATAACTCAAGTCAGGAATAGTATTAAGTTTAACATCAATGGTTGAAAGAAAGAAACGATGATCATCATCCACTATGTTAAGACATAGGTTTTGTCTTAGAAAACCAAGATGATAACTTAACATAATATATGATCCAATAAGGAACGTTTGAAAAGTGATTAAGTTTGAATCATAGAACGTTGAGCTAACTTTCTCCGCAGTGTCTAATAGAGAACTGTAGACATATTTTCCAATTTCGTAAAAGGATGACATACCTTAAAGCACAGAGAGTTATGTTATAAGGGAATATGTTGGAAACTCCTGTAAATACCGATTAAAGTCAAGTAGGGAGCGAGGTGAACAAAAACATCTACAGTTACATAGAGTGCACTAGTGTTTCGATGATTACATTTATAATAATAGGTAAGAGTACCATCTAAAGTGTTGCATAATGTTATGGAGGGGCTAGTTCGCTTTTAACATAGAATGATATGTCCCAGGGCACAGTGCCCATGAGAAAGCCCTCGAGGTTAATCTAAAGTCACTGTAGGCTCCTAGAATCAGGCCTCGTTCTGTTGCCATAGCAATGATGCATACACAGAGATGTTATCATGTGATGATAAAGTATGAATGTCAATCAAGGTGACATTAGTAAGTTGCAAAGGATTTGGGACTGTAAAGTATAGACCCAAGACTCAACCTCTTCCATGAGAAAGCATGTTCAGGGTACCGGATATATGGTGCCAATGATTAAGAACAAATGCAGATAGTTTATTTGTACTCTGGTGCAAGTGGGAGACTGTTGGAAATATGCCCTAGAGACAAATAGTTATAAGGACTATTATCATATTTGATAAAGTTTATGCTTAAGTTTTATATCATGCTATAACTGTGTTGAGTGGAAACATCAATACATGTGTGATATATAAACAACCAAGGGTTCCTAGTGAAACTCTAGTCACTAGTTCATTGGTCAACAGATGATCAAGTTTCCTGATCATGTGGCATTTATGCCAGTTGGAAATGGAGTCAACTCATTCTGAGAATGAGATGATGAACCAATATCCAACCTAAACATCATGACCCGAACATGTCACAAAGTTCAAGTTACGGTGATTAGAAATGGATCCTCGTAGACTATTCCTTAGACCGTGAGGCTATATCAATCACTATCTCCCGAGAGTGCTTAGATAGCATCAAGCGCCATCTGGTAATACGGTGGTTTTAAAGGTGTGTTCAGGTACTCGGAGGAAACCGTAGAGGAAATATATGTCAAGAGCGGGATTTGTCCGTCCACGTAACGGAAAGATACTCAAGGGCCCACTCAGAGAAGTTATATCCAATAGCTGTGCAGCGTGTGATTTAATCACAGGGATATCACTTGTCGGAACGAGTCAAGTAGCATTATTTGGTAACGAGATTGAGCACGACGTGGTGATTTCATCGATCAGATCTCGGGCAATGCAAGTATCGAGAGACAAAGGGAAGAAGACACGACTGTCCTGGTTCAAATGACGAAAGATCTTCGTGGAACGCACAGGGGTCACATGGCCATCCAGGTCCTAATGTTGATCATTGGTCCAGGAGTGTCCCGACCATGTCTGGAGTGTTCCCGAACCATAGAGTATCACGCTTAAGGGTTTGATGATGCTTAGAGAGTGTTTATAGGATCGGAAGAATCGTCGAAGAATAGTAGAGAGAAAACCAGAAGGGTTTCGGTAAGTCCGGAAGATGTCCAGAGTGGAGGTGGAAGGTGTTCCATAGCCATGGAGGTTGAATAATATATGAATGAATGTTAAATATTGATTTAATCATTTATTCATAATTATTTAATAAAATAGAAAATCAATTTAAAGATCAAAAGGTTTAATGGGCCAATTTCGGAGCGAAGAGGGCCCATTGGGGAAAGGAGAGAGGGAGAAGGAGCAAAGGGGTGGCCGGGTGGTCCAAGCCCCCCATGCGGGTCCCACTAGGGCCATCTGGCGGCTGCCCCTCCCCCTCCTCTCCTTTAGTCCCACCCCGGGACTTTGAGGGAGGTAGTACCTCTCCTCCCCTATATATAGTGGGGGTATTTGGCCAGATAAATACACACAATATTCAAAAAAAGGTCTTCTCACTTTTGGGAAGATATCCAATTGATATTCTCTCTCTCCCCTATCTCTCTCTCTCTCTCTCTCTCTCTCTCTCTCTCTCTCTCTCTCTCTCTCTCTCTCTCTCTCTCTCTCTCTCTCGTGACCGTGGTCCCAAGTTTGAACTGCGCGAACGAGAGACATCTTCACCACGGAGCGCCATCGCGCTATGGAATTCGGATCCAGGAGCTCTACTCCCACAACTGCTGCTGGATCGAGGAAGCGGGAGTCATCGTCAGGCACCGGACGTGTGTAACTCCCCGCGAGGTGTCACACTTGAAGCACTCAAGTCGTTGAGCCACAGGAGCGCAGGGACTTCATTACGACCTTGAGGTCGGCTTCGGCTCGTCTACATCAACCACGCTCTCCTGAGCGTTGACAACGCTTTTCAGTCTTCAAGGGTAAGTTCGTGAAAAGCCCCTCCCGTTACTATATTACTAATAGATAGGTCCTGGCAACATCTGGGGTTCAGGGGCGTAGGGTAAAAATTTATTGTTTTCATACGCGGAACCCCTATAGTTAGCGCTCGTCATCCGCGGGATGAGAAATACCGGGTGGCCGTTCGAATGAACAACCTGACCCATGAGCAGCTACAGGCGAGTGGGTACTTTTGGGTGGACCACGATCGTGCAGTTGCCTTGGCGACCCTGCAGGATCATTCTTCTCGAGTGCTCTAATGCCTGAAGAAGGCGCAGTCATGCCTTAGGCATATTTACGAAGCGATGTTTCTTCTTGACATGGTGCCTTAAAGTTTGATGGCTCTACTGGCGAAGTTCCAGGATATGAGGGCGGTTTGCGAGTGCATACGGCAGCAGTTGGTAGCTGGTGCTAAAGCCGCGTTGTCGCTTGTGCGACTACATAGGCCAGATGTAGATGTTGCGTCTGTCGCCGCTGGGCCGCCACCTCCGCCAGAAGGAATGACATGGAACATGGTGCCGCATTATCTGACGGTTGATCAGCCAGCAGAGGACATCGTTGATTTCTTCGAGGAGTAGACGAACGTTCTTCTCTTGCAGCAGTATCGTGATTTGTATCCTGCACATAATTATATAAGTGTTGTAAAGTTCGTATGATTGCATTGGGTGTATTGAGCACCCGTTGATATGTGAAGATCTTGTTAGCTTATATATATTTTTGAGTGTATTGTACTCTGGAGTTTCTTTTCGTTAGCCTGACGTGTGTTTATCTCAGCATCTTGCCAACCTATCAAGTGCGCTGCAGCTGGGTTGGTGTTTATCAAGGGTTCGATTAGTGCGTCAGCTACTCAGGATACAGCGATTAGTTCGTAGAACAGAAGTGTAAAGGGTGGCGCAGCCCCCGAGTGATGAAATTGTAGGAAAGTAGAAAAATACACAAAGTTTCGGGGCACTTAGCTTTATTTATTCGTAGAATAGTACGAGGTACAATGTGTGGCTAAGTACCTGGCTGAATAGCCTTAATTGTAATGTAAAAACAACTAAGGGTAGAAACAACGCAGCTGCGCGATGTTCCAGGGGTTGGAGTATGCCACTCCTGTCTCGAGATCTTTAAGGTGATAGGCACCACCTGGGATTACTTCTATAATCACGTATGGTCCTTCCCAAGGGGACTCGATCTTGAGATGCCCTTGTTGCTTCAATCGCAAGACCAGGTCTCCTTCATCAAAGGATCTAGGGCGTAGCCTTCTGCTGTGGTTGTTGTGGAGGTTCTGCTGGTAGATCGTTGATCTCTCCGCTGCTATCTCGCTCGCCTCATCAAGGAGGTTGACAGAGTCTTCGAGTGTGAGGGTTGACTCCTTCTTGCTGTATGCGACCACCCGTGGGGCTTTGAAGCGCACTTCTGCGGGTAGCTCCACTTCAGCACCGTGCACCATGAAGAACAGAGTGTAGCCCGTGGCACTATTTGGAGTTGTGCGCAAGATCTAGATTATGGATTGTAGTTCATATGGCCAGCATCCCACGGCTTGTTCGAGTGGCCGAAGGAGTCGCTTCTTGATTCCACCGCCCACGAGGTCGTTGGCCTTTTCAACTTGACCGTTGGTCTGCGGGTGAGCCACCGAGGCGTAACTTATGTTGATCCCCAGGTTTTCGCAGAACTCCTGGAACTCCTTGGAGGTGAAGTTTGTCCCATTGTCCGTGATGATGCTATGTGGCACCCCAAAGCGGTAGACAATGGACTCGAAGAACTTGATAGCGCTGGCTCCTGATTGACTCATCACTGGCATGGCCTCGATCCACTTGGTGAATTTGTCGACTGCGACTAAGAGGTAGACGTAACCTCCTCGCGAGGATCTTGGGAGTTTGCCGACCATGTCAAGTCCCCATTGTGCGAAGGGCCAGGCCAATGGTATTGGCCTGAGTTCCGCGCCAGGTGCGTGAGGCTTGTCCGCGAATCGCTGGCAAGCGTTGCAGCGTTGGACGATATCCTTGGCGTTGCGCATGGCCGTGGGCTAGTAGAATCCAGCTCGTAGAGCTTTGGCAACAAGGGCGCGACTGCCAGCATGATGCCCGCAGGTGCCTTTGTGTATGTCGAGGAGGATAGCCCTTCCGTCCCTGTTGGAGACGCACCGTTGGAGTACTCCTGTAATGCTACATTTGTATAATTCACCGTTGATGAGGACGAATGCCTTGGATCGTCGCGCGATGTGCCGCGCATCAGTCGGGTCCTCTAGCCTCTTTTTGCTGAGTAGGTATGTGATGTACGGCTGTGTCCAAGATGGCTCGATCATCATGACGCCCATTGGCCTTTCGAGTCCTGTATCGAGCTCCATGTCGTCGAGTGTCGTTGGCTCGTTGGGTGGCGGAGCCCCCGAGTCTGTTGACGTGCTTGATTTCTTCTCTAGAGCCTTGGGCTTGATGGAGCGCTTGTAGATGCGCTCGAGGAATACCCTAGGTGGTATAGGTGCGCAGGTGGATCCAATGTTGGCGAGTGTGTCCGCCTCTTCGTTGCTTTCGTGGCCTACATGTCACAGCTCGCAGCTGTCAAAGTCTCCCTCGAGTGTGTCGTAGAGGTCACGATAGGTGATCATCTTGTCGCTTAGTGCGTCGCACTCGTGCATCGTTTGGTTGACCACCAGCTTGGAGTCGCCGTAGATGATGAACCTTTTGGCGCCACAGGCTTTTTCCATCTAAAACATTGCAAGTGTATCTATAATTTTTGATGTTCCATGCTTGATTTTATCTACTTTCTTATGTTTTGTCCACACTTTGGAGTACTTTTCATATGATTTCTTGGACTAACCTATTAACAAGAGCCACAGTGCCAGCTGCCTGTTTTTTGCTATTTTTGGTTCCAGGAAAGTCAGAAAATGAATATTCTCGGAATTGTACGAGACAAAAGCCAAAGTTCCTATTTTACCAGAAGACTCCTGGAGCTAGAATATGAGACGGAGTGGGGTTGGGGCCCAGCCACACCACCTGGCCGCACGGCCTGGGCCTGGCCGCGCCTGGCCGCGCCAAGGGGTGGTCCAGCCGCCCCAAACTCCCCCTCGGTCTCCCTCTTCGCCTATAAGTTTCCTTCTGACCTAAAAACTCCGGGGGGTTCGATGTTTTTCCAGAAGGAGTTCCGCTCTGCCGCCACCACCAGATTCCACGAAACAGCACCAGAAACTCCGTTCTAGCACCCTCCCGAGACGGGGAATTGGAGGAGATCATCGCCATCATCATCACCATCGCTTCTCCATCGACCATCCATGTTTCCCCCATCTATGAGTCAGTAATCCCCCGTTGTAGGCTATGGGGACGGTAGGGATGGGATGAGATTGTTCATGTAATGGCATCAGGTTGTTAGGGCATGGTGCCTAGTATCTTTTATTAGTGCTTTATGACTTTGTTGCGACTTGTTGTGCTTAATGCTTGTCACTAGGGCCCGAGTGCCATGATTTCAGATCTGAACATGTTATTGATTCATTATGATAGTATTGTTTATGGTCTTATCTGCAAGTTGTATACACACGTTGTTGTCCGCAACCAATGGCCCCGAAGTGACAGAAATCGGGATAACCGGAGGGAATGGCTTTAATGCGAGGATCACATGTGTTCACGGAGTGTTAATGCTTTGCTCTGGTGCTCTATTAAAAGGAGCACCTTAATTGCTAGTAGTTCCCTTGAGGCCCCGCTGCAAACGGGCTGGCAGGACAAAAGATGTTGTGCAAGTTCTCATTGCGAGCACGTATGACTATATATGGGACACATGCCTAGGATTATCTAGTACTTGGATGATTTATCTTATTTATCTGCAATTTCCCTATGTTCTGTTTGCTATGTGAATTGTCTTGTCCATGCAACGTCCGTCCGTCCATCCTTATGCCTACCGCACTCGAACCCTACTGTTTACTGCTATTGCAACTGCTGTCTTTACTTTCCTACTACAAAACTGTTGCTACTGATAAACTACCGTGAGCAAGATTGTTTCCAGGTGCAGCTGAATTGACAACTCAGTTGTTAAGGCTTATAGATATTTTTTGGCTTCCCTTGTGTCGAATCAATAAATTGGGTTTCACTTCCCTCGAAAATACTGCGATACACCCCCTATACTTGTGGGTCATCACCATCCGCATCCCATGAATTAAGGCCTCATACTCGACTTCATTATTGGAGGCCGTGAACTGCATTCGCATAATGTATTTCATCTTGTCTCCCTGGGGCGATGTTAGTATGACACTTGCGCCAGCTCCTTCCTTTCGCTTGGACCCATCAAAGTGCATTGTCCAAAGGTAGGACATATCTGTCTTGTCGGGGAGCTGGTTCTCCATCCAGTGTACGAGAAAATCCGGGAGGACTTGTGACTTGATTGCGTCGCGTTTCTCGTATGTGATGTCTCATGGAGACAATTCGATTCGAGAGCGCGACTCGTCCGGTGGCATCAGGATTATTGAGTATATGCCCAAGTGGGGCGTGTTTACCACCACGGTTGGGTGCTCCTGAAAGTAGTGTTGCAGTCGTCTGGCTGTCATGAAGACGCCGTAGGCTAGCTTCTGGTAATGTGGGTACCGCTGCTTTGTTGGCGTGAGCACCTCGCTGAGGTAGTATACTAGGCGTTGGACCCCGTGGACTTTATTTTCTTTGGCTCGTTCCACCACGATGACTGTGCTGACCACCTGGTTGGTGGCGGATATGTAGAGCAGTAGTGGCTCCTTTTCGCGAGGCGTCACCAGTACTGGCGAGGTGGATAGTAGATGCTTGAGGTCTTCGAATGCTTCTTGCGCCTCGTCTGTCCACTAGAACTTGTCAGCTTTGTGGAGGAGTTGGTAGAAGGGTAGTGCCTTTTTGCCCATTCGACTGATGAATCGACTGAGCGCCGCGATTCGTCCAGCCAGCTGCTGGACGCCTTTTACGTTCTTCGACTTCTCCATGGCCAGTATGTCCTTTATTTTCTTCGGGTTTGCTTCGATCCCTCTCGCGGAGATAAGATACCTGAGTAATTTCCCAGATGGCACGCCGAAGGCGCATTTGTCAGTATTGAGCTTGATCTGGTAGCGGTCGAGGTTGCCGAAGTTCTCGCGGAGATCGTCGATTAACGAAGCTTCCTCCTTGGTTTCGATGACGATGTCGTCAACATAGACTTGGATGTTGCGACCAAGTTGATTCTTGAGGCAGGCCTGCATGCACAGCTGATAGGTAGCTCCTGTCTTTTTTAGCCCGAAGGGCATGGTGTTGTAGCAGAACACACCAAAGGGCGTCGTAAACGCTGTCTTCTCTTGGTCTTCCTCCTTCATTCGAATCTAATTGTAGCCTCAGTAGGCGTCGAGGAAGAAGAGGCGTTCACATCCCGCGGTGGAGTCGATGATTTGGTCGATTCGCGGCAACAGGAAGTGATCCTTTGGGCAATGCTTATTCAGGGAGGTAAAGTCCATGCACATCCACAGTATATCTGTGTATTTTTTGGGTACCAGCATTGTGTTAGCGAGCTAGGTGCTTTCCTTGATCTCGCGTATGAAGTTTGCGTCGAGGAGTTTGTTGATCTCCATTCCGACTGCTTTTGCTCTTGGTTCAGACAGTCGCCGTATTGTCTGCTTGATTGGCCTTGCGTCTGGGTTCACATTGAGTAAGTGCTCGGCGATTTCCCTGGGAACCCCTGGCATGTACGCTGGACACCAGGCAAAGATTTCCCAGTACTCACGGAGGAATTCGACGAGCGCGAGTTCCTATGCAGAACACAAGTTGTTGGCAATGAGGGTCGTCTTGGTCGGGTCCGTTGGGTGGACCTGGACTTTCTTTGTGTGCACCGACGAGTCGAATGACAGGTTGGGTGAGCTTGGCCTGCTCAAGGGAGGCAGACTGTTGTCTATCGACTCCTTCAATCTTGCGAGTTCCTCCTGCATGCCGAAGGACTGGGAGATTCTGTTGAATTCCCTGTCAGACCTCTCGAAGCTTCCATTGATTGTGATGACTCCGTTTGGACCTAGCATTTTCATCTATAGGTAGGCATAGTGTGGCACTTCCATGAACCTAGCGAACGCGACGCGTCCGAGGATGAAGTGGTACTGCGAAGGCCAGTCGACAACTTCAAAGTCGATACGCTCTCGCTGAAAGTTTTTCGGCGTGTTGAAGATGACGTCGAGATTGATTTTGCCTAGGGGGTATATGCCCTTGCCTGGGACAATGCGGTGGAATGTCGTGTCTGATACCTCCAGACAAGTCAAAGGGATCCTCATTGCACGTAAGGTACTCGTGAACATGAGGTTAATGCCGCTTCCGTCGTCCATGAAGACGCGACTCATATCGAAGCCTCTGATCTGTGCCTCGAGTACGAGGGGACAGTGGCCTGGACGAGGGACTTGACGCGGAAGGTCGCGTTTGTCGAAGCTGATGTAGGAGTCGTTCCACTGAGGTACTCAGTGGTGAGAGGTGGGGAGTTTATCGCCAAGTTGACTTGGCGAGTGATGGCCTTCTGCACTTGATTTGAGGGACGCCCTTTTTGGATCATCATGTTGCATATGGCCCACGGGTATGGTTCGCCTCCATGGTCCTGGACGGGCGCGGCCGCGGGTGGTGGTGGTCTAGGCGGTGGTGGAGGAGCTCCATGTGCCACAGCGCCTAGGGCAGCTCCTTAGCCACTACTTATCACATCGTCGTTCATCCGAGCCAGGCCCTCGTGGAGTTTGAGAAACTCGCGATAGTCCTTGAGAAGCTGGCTGGATTTCTTCCTGCCGTCGTGCTTGTCAATGTAGAAGTGCACGTTGCATGGTCCGGAGAGTTTGTCCTCGATAGATGGTGCGGGTGCCTCTTCGTGAGTGCGACGCTGCCACACTTGTGTGGTTTTCCTGGAGTCACGGTATCCACCGCTGCGATAACCGTTGTTGCGGTTGTCGTCACGTTTGTCAGTGTGGCCGGCTGCGACCATATTGGCGTCGTCGCAGTCATCACAGATGCGCATTCGACGCTTGCCTCGGTGACTGCGTCTGTGCCCGAGGTCGTCATCATCGTTGGAGTGGGCGCGGTTTTTCACCGAATCTTCTCCGTCCGCCCACCGATTCGCGATTTCCATCAGGTGGTCGATTGTTTTGGGCTTCGAGCGGCCCAGCTCCTCCCTGAGCTCTATGCGGCGAACACCACCGTTGAACGCGTCGATTGCGCGGTCCTCCGAGATGTTTTCTGCTTAGTTCTCGATGATGGACCACCTCTAGATGTACGAGCGTAGCGACTTGCAAGATCTTTGTTGGCAACCTCTTAGTTCTTCAATTGATGCGGGCCTTTTGTAAGTGCCCTTGAAGTTGCGCATGAAGCTGTAGACCAGCTCTTCCCAGCTGCGAATGGATCTGCGCGGGAGGATGTTGACCCATGCGCGGGCGGCGCTCTACAGCTACAGCTACAGGCATTGCATGGCTGTGCTTCGACTCCCACCGTGGAGCCTAACAGAGGAGATATGATCCTCTAGCCAGATCTTCGGGTCCTGCAGGCCATCGAATTTTGGGTTCTCCGATGTGAGTTTAAACCTTTTAGGCATTCGCTTTTGCCTGATGGCTCTGCTGAAGCATCTGGCGTCGTAGAGCTCCATGTTTTCGTCTTTCGAGTCAGTCGAACGAGCACGTCATGCGCGCATTTTGTCGACTTTGTGTTGTGTGATGTCATCACACGCGTCATAGTCGCGATCGTGCCGCCATGAGCGGCGATGCCGAGACAGGTCGTGGCTATCGTCGCTGGATGAGGGCGAGGAGTAGCATTTTGCTAGAGCCTTGCTTTTCTTTGGCTCCAGCGTTGGTTCCTTGTCGAGGGAGGCCTCGATTAGCCCCAAGCCCGCGATCGTAGATCGGTGCATGGTAGCTCATGGATCTCTAGCTGGCGGCTGGTTGTTGAAGAGGTACATGGTGGCCACCGTTACCGCAGCTTGCGGTGTCTTTGGGAGCACGTTGCCCCGTGTATCCACCGTCATAGAGCTAAAGTCGAGGACTTTCATGGCTTCCATGCACTCTTGCTCGGTGAGGTGGACCAGTCGAGATCTTCTTTTGTTGGCCAGGTACTCGTTGCCTTTGGAGGAGGATCCTCCATGGGAGGAGATCCCAACTTGCCGACGGCTTGAATCCTCTGCCGCCTTTTTGTGCGCCTCGAGTTGCGCGATTCCATGTAGCCGGTGTCTGTATTCCTCTTTCAGCAGCCAATGGTAACCCATCAGCATGTCTTGCAAGGTGTTGTGGGGAATAGGATTGCCCCTTAGAGCTTCTCGATAGTGGGCCCACTAGTTGTCGTTGAGCCTGATCAGTATACGCTCTCCGATGTTTTCGTTGACGGGCGCGCCGTTGCCACCATTGGTGGGGCTGCCGTTTGTGACCGGTATGCCACCGTTGGGCGGTCCGGTGCCAGATCCGGTGCTAGCGTTTTCACGATTGGCGGTGGTATCACCCGCGTTGATGATGGCGCACATGAAGTGGTTGGGGAAGATGTTGCTCCCGCAACTTTCAGATCTGAACCGTAGGCTCCATCTTCTATGGCTAGATCACCCAGATCGGATCCGCGACTGCTGTCGATGTCCGTGCTCCCAGCTGTTGCCGAGGCGTTGAGCTCACTGAGGGTGTCGATTGGTGGCGGGAACCATGATGCTGGAGCAGTCACGGGTGACGTTGGCTGATCAGGCATGCAAAGCGTGCCTAGTTAACCAACCTGGAAGAGGAAGCTCCCAATCGCCAGGCTGATCCCATCGCCCACGGACTGAAAATCCGGGCGAGTGGCCGGTGTATGGACGGTGAAGTTGAACGCGCCGAAGAGCTGGCGAATCTCCGATGTTGCGGAGTTGTAGATCATAGTTGATGGGGCCGAAGAAGCCGCAACATTAGCACTCCCAATTCCCACAGACGGCGCCAATTGATGAGGGTTTAACTTGTCAATGTCCATTGTTATGGACTTGGCTTTTGGAGAAGGAGGGAGTGCTGGAGGCATCAGTCGGCTAGCAAACAAGCATAGAAGGACGCAAGGTTTACCCAGGTCCAGGCCTCGTAGAGGTCCCTACTCCTACTTGTCTGCTCTTGGAATTAACGAAGGAATCGAAGATTACAGGGGCGCGCAGATGCAATCTGACGAGAGTTGTGGAAACTATGGTTGTGATTGTCCTCCTCGCCGCCCCCTCCCGGCCTTTATATAGATAGGTTGGGTCTCGGGTAGCAGGTCGAGTCGGTTACGGATTAGGGTTCGCCCCTTTAAACTTTCTATCTTAAGCTTCATCTTGTGCTGCAGGCAATTGAAGAGTCTGTAGGTCACCCGAATCTTGTATTGGGCCTAGGAAACGCCGTGGGATTCTACCGTATCTGGACAGTATATACCAAGCTTGAGTACCTAGAGGGTATACCCATGTCAACGACTATGCGTATCTTGTTTCCTCGCCTTATAAAATAGATCCTTGCTCTTTATTTCATGTTATTAGATGACTATTGACTTTTATTTTATGTGCAAAAGAAATAGGTGGTTATACCTAGAGTTTAGATCAATGGGGTTGAGAGTTTAAAGTTATGTCTAGGGTTTAGGATCTAGGTCCATGGTCTAGGGTTTATGGTGTAACGATTAGGGTATATATTTAGGGTTTTAGGCGCGGACCTAGGGTCTAGGGGTTTCGAAGTAGGTACCACTTTATAGTCATGTCTAGGGTCAAGGTATAGGGTTTAGGGTCTAGGGGTGTATGGGTTCTGGTCTAGATCTAGGTATTTGGGTCTTGATCTCGGGTTTCGTGTTTAAGGTCCATCATCACACAAAGAATGATGCATGGATGTTCCGTGTTGGCAAACATTGGTGGAACATTAAGTTATGCGGCAGTGTACGTTGTTGGAGATGGCGACAATGCCTACTTTGCTTCATCGTGTTATAAGATGGATTCAGGCTCTTTATTAAGAAACAATAAAAATGGGCTACCTAGGAGCAACCACAGCGATTTCACGCTCACAACCATCTGATCGAACTAGTGGTCGTCCCAGATCTTCACGTACGAACCACATCGTTCATCCAGCGGCACTTGCTCCGGCTCCCAAACGGGCCAACATGACAGGGTTGCTGCTCCACAAATTAACCGGGATTAATTATCCTAAACTGGGCCAACTTGTGCCATCGTGATAGGCCACACATACTTTCAGAAGTAAATTTACCAACAGCGAATGTGGCAGAGCGATTCGCCGGGAGTCCGAGGCCTCGTTCGGCAAGCCGGCCTTTACCAACTGATGCACAAATGCGACTGGAAAGGTCAGTAGACATAGCGACGGCTCTCATCCGGTGTTGTTTCTAACTAAAAAATAACTCATCCGTTTCTATAAGCTGTTAATGATGGAGTTATTTTGCAATTTTACTACTTACTTCGTGTACATATGGTCTGTACTGTCGTCCTGGCTCTTTCCTCCTTCCAACAAAGGTGTCTGTTCAGCGAGAACTTTGTTGTAGATTGATTCATTTGAGTCTGCTTCTAGTGTTGTTCTTCGCTCTTACATTTGTTTGTCGATACTGTCGCCCAAGTGGCACTAGTGGAAAAAGGCCTCTAGCCCCGGTCATAAGGGCCATTGGTCCCGGTTCCCGAACCGGGACCAATCACTCGGGACTAATGCTAGTCCCGGTTCGTGCACGAACCGGGATCAATGGGTCTCCACGTGGGCGGGCGCGCGACGAGGGGGGGATGGATCATTGGTCCCGGTTCATGGAAAAAACCGGGACCAATGGGTCCCCAAGTGGCAGCGCCAGAGACGGGCGGGGGTGGATCATTGGTCCCGGTTCTTGGCACGAACCGGGATTGTTGGTCTCTATGCCGCGGTAGGGTTTTGTGCCGCGGCAGGATTTTCGGGCTATTTTTCTGCCGCGGCAGGGTTTTGGGCTATTTTTCTGCCGCGGCAGGATTTTTTTATCAATTTAATGGTACTACATATATACAGCAATAATGAAACCACGATATATATATTACACATCATGCATGATCGCAAATATATACACTGTCTCATCCGTCTTCTTGGTCGAAACATATTATAATTACAAACGATACTCTCACACGAATTTGATCTAATTTACATCTTCTTTTATACACTTCACCCTTCCAAATGAAGCGGGTAATAGTATTCTCCTTTCGGATCTATGACTTGTTCTAACAAGAATCCGGCAATTTCCTCTTGAATTGCTTGCACGCGTTCTTGTGATAGAAGACCGTCCTGCATCCGTTCGATCTAATATAAAGAAGGGGATCAATATATATGAATGAAACTAAACACAATTGGTGGTAATAAAATAAAGTTGTGATTATTGTTTATCGTACTTCAATTTTTTTGATGTTCCGGTCTGCCCCCTTCTCTTTGGTCGTCTGGCGAATGAACTCGCAGACATAGTATCCACATAAGTTATTCCCGGCTTCCTGCCTCAAGCACTTTACAAGAACGGAGTTCAATCAAAATAATAATCAAGCATGATAATGGTGGTATTGAAACTAGAATCAAAGAGATGCATGGATCTAGCAAGTAGTACTTATAGTCAATGGTTGAAATGTAAGCTCTGGCTTCCAAACACCCCTAGTTTTGGCGGTGAACCATTTCCAAGCCTTCTGGAGGCATTCCTGCATGTCCGCCCACTTTTCTAATGGTGTGCATTTCGAGTCTAGGACTTTTACTACTCCGGTGTCAACAGCAATGCTTAACATAATATAGTGGAAGCTTGACACACTAACAAAATATAACATGAGTCAATTATACACTTAACATTGAGTAAGCGAAAATAGAATGTGTACAAGACAGTAACACTCACCCAATGTTGTAAGGAAATAGTATTTCCCTTCTGTTGCTGAAATACTTCAACGCTTGGAACAAGTTATCCTCTGTCTCTTTGGGATTTGTTTTTAGAGTAACTTCATGAACGAAATTACAGTCAACAAACCCAATGTCATAGATTTGTCCTCTATTGCATTCTTGAATCTTCATTCTGCATATATAATTAGTATAGTGATTAGTAAGGTTATACAAGCAACAAATGAGCTGAGCTAGAAAGACTTAATTACAGAAATTAATAATACTTACAAACAATAGGCACTGACGATAGCTTTGTCGAGGGCGTCTTGTTGGTAAAACTGAAATAATTCTGGAAATTCAATCAGTATGAAGCCATCTCCATGACCGTAATGGTGGTGTTTATATGCAGCATAGATCCAGTTTTTGGAATCAGCACAGGCTTGGATGTACCAGTTATGCAATCTTCGCATTTTTGTTGGTAGACCTTTTACTAACTCGGGTTTGACGAGAGGAGCCCCGTAATGGTACACGTATGTTGTTTCTTGGTACCCCTCGAACTCATGCATACGGCTCATGTACTCAGTAATAGACAGTCCATATAATTGGGCTTTTTCTTCGTACAGTCGAACAAACTCCGGATCAATGTTCGGATCATGCCACTCCTGGATCATCCACTCATTGGTATCGTACACTTTGAGCGGTTCGATCGATTGATTTTTCTGTTGTCCGAGCTGGGCAACTTCTTTCCCGACTCTCCGCTCTTTTGCCTCAGCCGACTTGGTAATAGAGCGATTATAGTCTGATGTGAGTGCTATGGGTTGGTGAAGCTGAATCTTAAGCGCGGCTGCTTTGGCTTTATCTTCTGTGGTGACCGGGAAAAATGCCTCTATCGGCTTTTTCTTGTTAGCCATGTCAATCTTCCACTTTTCATAATGGGCAGCTGCGGCCGCATCAGTTTCCTCATTTGTCTTCTCGCAAGGTAGCTTCTTCATATTCTGATGAGGTACTCTTGGGAGGGGCGATAGCTTACGTTTCGGTGATCAGAACGTGCTCTTGCTGCTGCTAGTGGTGCTGCCCCCTTCAGTATACTTCCGCTTTTGTCTCTGAGGCTCAGGGGACGGAGATGGATGACGCGGCGGCGGAGACGGCTGAGGCGGCGATGGAGACGGTTGCGCTGAGTGGTGAGGCGGTGAAGGCGACGGTTGCGCTGGAGAATGGTGAGGTGGCGGCAAAGGTGGATTGCTTCTCTGAGGAGTGGGTGGCCTTGGCGGCACATAATTTGGAAGCATGATGCGCTCCTTTAGCCATAGAATAGTCCCCCCTTTGGCTTCTCCTAGTTGAGTCAGCTCCATATCTTCCCCTGCAGGGTGGTCTAGCTTCAGCTCCTCAAAATCTTCCTTCACCTCATGCCGACCTCCGCCGTCACCCTTAAGTTCATAACCTGCACCTTTAGCTCACAAGTTGTTGTCTCCGTGATATCATCCACTGGGTAGCGTTTAGGAGGAGATGTCGTCGGTGCATCATCATCAACATCATGGAGCTGCGTGGAAGCGATGCTGCTTTTCTTATTCGATAGGGCGCCGGTACCCTCGAATGCAGCTTCTACCACGTGCCGCTGAGATTGGCCGCTAGTACCTTGCTGGCTAAGTCTATCGAGTTGATCCTGGTACCGCTTTAATTCTTCTTCTACATTACGCAGCCGGTCTGCAGCGGCCGCTTTCTTAGCTGCCTCCCTTTCCTTTCTCCTCTGATGACTTTTATCGGGATATCTCTTCATTTCCCGGGGGAAGGCAACCTTCCATGGCTTGGAGCCTGGTGTGCCTCGTGCTCGTCCGTCGTGTTCAGGATTTTTAAGGGCCCGTGTGAGCTCGTCGTTCTCTCTATCAGGAACGAACCGTCCCACTACAACATCATCTACTGCATTTCTAATATCGTTGATGGGCAGTAGGGGATCATCTTTGTGTTTCTGATTATATATTGCCCTCCCTTTTTTGTCCAACGTGCCCCCATGGACGTAAAACCAGTTTCTCGCCCGTGGTGTCCATGTTGCGGGCTCTGGTCTGATCCCGGCAGCTATGTACTTGACCTCAAGTGCATCCCACTTAGGCATGCAACCGGCGTAGCCAGCAGGCCCCATGTTATGATGGTACAGTTTCTTAGCAGCGTTCTCCGTATTTATTCTAGACCTTTCCTTAGCTTTCTCCGATGTCTTGTACTTCACAAAATCCTCCCACTGGTGTCTTACCTTAGCATAACCGGCTTCATTGAAATTCGGAGTCTTCTCTACCTTGACAAAGTTATTGTACAGTTTCTTCTTCCAGTTCTTGAATGCATCGGCCATCTTGCTGAGAGCAAACTTCTTGACTCTTTGCACAAGCTCCCTTCTTGCTCTCTCCTCCTCATCTGGAGTCACATCTAGTACCGGCAGGAGGAAATTAGTCATGAGCTTGTCAAAAAGCTTATCTTTGGCGTTGTCGCCGACATACGGGACTCCACCGCCGCTTGGCCGATTCCATTCTTGAACGGTGATCGGGATGTAGTCCCTCACAAGAACTCCGCATTGCTTGACAAATTTTCTTGCGACATCGACGGGAGCTTGCGGTTCGCCATCTACACCGACCACTTCGATCCTATACCTCACAGTGTCATCCAACTTTTTTGTTGGGCCTCGTTTCGTTCTTACGGAAGAAGTTCTCGATCTGGAGGGCTAAAAGAAGAAAGAGTGTTAATATATGCATGTATATATATAGACAGCAGCATTTTAATTACAAAAATACATATATACACCTCGCTAGTGTTTACGAGATTTAAGGTTCCGCCGGACCCGTCGCCTTCTTCCTTATCGGCTTCTCCCCTGTCCCAGGCTTCAGCTTCTACCTCACCGGAGGCATCTCCTCGGTTGAGAGACACATCTCCCTGACCGGAATCGTTCAGAAACTCACTCGTGACATCGATATCGATATCTTCATTTTCGCAGATCATCCCTTGGAGGATGTTTTCTTGATGTGTTGGATCCATAGTATCTGCAAGTTAAACAATCAACACATGGCATCGATAATGATATGACAAGTTAAACATAGTTGAAATTTAACCCTAAGGCATGCTTGGAAATTTAAGTGGGATCTGAAGGGTCCAAACCCTAGTACAGGAGAGACCCCGAAATGACCTACGAGGGGTTGATTTCAATCTCTTATTAAACTTGTAATTAAAGTTGTTAAACAATGCATGATTATGAGTCTATTATGTAGATCTCATTTTTTTGAACATTTTGATATATTATACATATTTTTTTGACTTAGAAATAATTAGTTATTGAATTTATAAGATTAAACTCTTTTCTGAAATTATTTAAACAAATATTAAAATTTTACTGCGTCATTATGACGTCAGCTCGGGGTGCGGTTTTTTTATCCACGGCTAAACTAGCCATAGATACTGACGCGGGGGGCCCAAGCCACCTCAGATGCCACGCTGGCGGGGCTTGGTCAGCGCCCACGTCACACACACGCGACGCCATGTCGACGCCACCGTGGCGCCACGTAGGCTCGCCGGCGAACTGCCAGGCGGTGGTGGAAGACGGCAGAGTGAAGCGCGTGGGGTGACACCACTGTCCCGGTTCGAACCAGCGTGATGCGGGCTACCTAAAACGGGCGGCGCCGCTACGGGAGGTGCGCCGGAGCAAGCTGTTTGACGGTGGCCGGCGGCGGCAGGTGCTCGTGGGGAGGATGATACAGTGAGGGAGGGAGACGTAGGAGTGGTGCTGGAGCACCAGTGGCTGACCAGGAGGCCGATGGAGGGTGCGGCGAGGCCGGAGGAGGCCGGGAGCTACCGGAATCAGTGGAGAACGCGGTGACCGGAGTCGGGGAAGGTGGGGTCGATTGCAGCAAGGCGGAGCTTCCTTGCCTGCTCGCGGCGGCGGACAGTGGCGCTCGGCGACGGGCGTCGACGACCTGAAGCGGCCGCTCTGGATTTGGGCAGCCTGCCGGCGTGACTTTGCTCCGCCGCAAATTTTCCTTAGCCGCACGTCGATGTGCTCTGTGAATTGGGAGAGTTGGGGAGGAGGAAGGGCCGGGGCTATTAACTGTACAGGCCATTGGTCCCGGGTCGTCCCAATAACCGGGACCAAAGGACCAACGGTCCCGGTTCGTGCCACCAACCGGGACCAAAGGTCTAGGGCACGAGCGTTGCTGTGCTGCCACGTGCGCGGCCTTTGGTCCCGGTTCGTCCCACCAACCGGGACCAAAGGATCAACGGTCCCGGTTCATGCCAACAACCAGGACCAAATGCATGTTAATGGCAGCGCGCGCATCCAGGATCATCGGTCCCGGTTGGCGGGAGGAACCGGGATCGTTGACCCGTTTTTCAGATTTTGGCAAACCTTTTGGTCTTCCCGCCATTTTCAAATTTGTTTCTTCTTTAATTAATAAGATGTTTCAATTTAAGATGATTATTTATTTGGAATTTCAAAAAACTTTCAACAGGAAAAGTGCTTCAATTTACATAACTAATGAAAAACCATTTTCTGTTTTCAATTATTTTTATTTGAACTATACAATTTTACTATTTTCAATTAAAATTGCGTTACCAAATATTTATTGCATAATTTGGAATCTGAAAAAACTTTCAACAGGAAAAGTGCTTCAATTTACATAACTAATCAAAAACCATTTCCTGTTTTCAAATATTTTTATTTGAACTATACAATTTTACTATTTTCAATTAAAATTGCATTACCAAATATTTATTGCATAATTTGGATTTGAAAAAACTTTCAACGGGAAAAGTGCTTCAATTTAAATAACTAATCAAAAAACATTTACTATTTTCAAATATTTTTATTTGAACTATACAATTTTACTATTTTCAATTAAAATTGCATTAACAAATATTTATTGCATAATTTGGAATTTCAAAAAACTTTTAACAGGAAAAGTGCTTCAATTTACATAACAAATCAAAAACCATTTTCTGTTTTCAAATATTTTTATTTGAACTATACAATTTTACTATTTTCAATTAAAAGTTTTAACTACAATTTTACTATTTTCCGAATCGGCAGGAGGTTGCCAATATTTTGAACTACAAGTACATGATATAATGCTTGTGAATTTTTAAAAAAATCATTTATAGGTTCACAACATGCTATTTCATCAGAGATCCACTTCAAGTTCAGCGAGGCTCAACCCTGGGCTAAGAAGCTTCATGCCCGTCGTTTTGAATATAGTTTGAAACGGGTATAAGAAATTCAAAAATGATCCAAACAATGTGAAACCTTCGTATGGTGTCATATTATGTGTCACAGTTGCAAGGAAAAATATTGAACTTGAAAAATTGCAAACATCATTAAAAAATCCTTCACAAAATGACCTATCATGTTCGAGGTTTCATGGCATTTAGGTGAAACCACCAATGTTATGGCTAGAATCAGGGCATAGTTTGTGATAATGTGCCCATATTGTGCACACATGTGCATCTTGGGATGGCTTACGGTGTTGCAGGAGGAAGTTTTCCCTTTCGACGCACGAAAAAGCCAATTTCCATTTTTGAGGTGCCAAAATCGGGGTGTTCTGTGAAGCAACCACCAAATTAGAGTTTGGCATTGGTACCAAACCATTTTTCAAAAATACTATACCACCTTATATGGACAATTTCCAAACCGGTGTATCTGGAACCTTTCTGTCCATCCCTCATGAAAAAGACAAATTCCTACCGAATCGGTAGGAGGTTGCCAAGATTTGAACTACAAGTACATGATATAATGCTTGTGTATTTAAAAAAAACCATTTATAGGTTCACAACATGCTATTTCATCAGAGATCCACTTCAAGTTCAACGAGGCTCAGCCCCGGGCTAAGAAGCTTCATGCCCGCCGTTTTGAATATAGTTTGAAACAGGCATAAGAAATTCAAAAATGATCCAAACAATGTGAAACCTTCGCGTGGTATCATATTATGTGTCACAGTTGCAAGGAAAAATATTGAACTTGAAAAATTGCAAACATCATAAAAAATCCTTCACAAAATGACCTATCATGTTCGAGGTTTCATGGCATTTAGGTCAAACCACCAATGTTATGGCTAGAATCAGGGCATAGTTTGTGATAACGTTCCCATATTGTGCACACATGTGCATATTGGGATGGCTTACGATATTGCAGGAGGAAGTTTTCCCTTTCGACGCACGAAAAAGCCAACCGAGACTAAAGCTGTCGGTGGGATAAGGACGCGTGGGTAACCTTTAGTCCCGGCTGGTGGGTGCAACCGAGACTAAAGATGTCGATGGGATAAGGACGCGTGGGTAACCTTTAGTCCCGGCTGGTGGGTGCAACCGAGACTAAAGCTATCGGTGGGATAAGGACGCGCGGGTAACCTTTAGTCCCGGCTGGTGGGTGCAACCGATACTAAAGCTGTCGGCGGGATAAGGACGTGTGGGTGGACGCACTTCTCTATGAGATAAAGCATGTAGCGCACGACGCCCTGTCGGAGGAATAAGACAAAGTAGAAGTGGCGCCGTGCCTATAAAAGGACCATCGATACGCCATGGCAAGCAGCTCAACAAGCCAACATAGGTAGAGAGAGTTTCATCCCCATGGATGGAGGGTTGGGAAATCTCCCGTGGCGGAGCTTCTTGAAGATGTCGTTGGTGCACACACCCTGCGGCATCTTCAGAAGCTCCGCCTCAGAAAAATTTCCCTACAAGCCCGTGAAAGACTCCATCTCCTCTAACAATATTGGGGAAAGGGTTGAGAAATCTCCCGTGGCGGAGCTTCTCGAAGATGCCGTTGGTGCGCATGCCCTACGGCATCTTCGGAGGCTCCGCCTCGGAAAAATTTCCCTGCAAGCCCGTGAAAGACTCCATCTCCTCTAACAGTGTTGGGGAAAGGGTTGAGAAATCTCCCGTGGCGGAGCTTCTCGAAGATGTCGTTGGTGCACACGCCCTACGGCATCTTCGGAAGCTCCGCCTCGAAAAAAATTCCCTGCAAGCCCGTGAAAGACTCCATTACATAAAGTTTCGATACATCACATAAAGTTTCCAGACATCACATAAAGTTTCCATACATTACATAGATTTACATAGGGTTTAGGGTTTACGATATGAATCCTTCGTCGCGTATGTCGATCCCTTTCCTATGATCGCTTCTTAGGCCGTAACCATGGAGCATCTTCTTTGCTTAACGGGATGCTTGGGTCAATTTTCACGGTGAAGGGCAGAATTTCATCAAACTTATCATAATCTGCTGACATGTCTGTCTTGTCCTCGACTCCCGCGATGTTTCTTTTCCCTGAAAGAACTATGTGACGCCTGGGCTCATCGTCTGATATATTCGTTTCCTTCTTTTTTCTTTTTTCGGTCTAGAGGACATGTCCTTCACATAAAAAACCTGAGCCGCATCATTGGCTAGGATGCAGCCATTAATGCAGTACTTCTCATCGCGGTACGGGATGCAGTCATTAATGCATGCATGTATCTTCTCCACATCTAATCCTAGAGGGCAGATAGTCTTCTTTGCTTCGTATGTTGTCTCGGGCAGCTCGTTATCCTTTGGAAGCTTCGGCTTCATTATTTTTAGTAACTTCTCAAATCCCTTGTCAGATAAGCCAGTCTCTGCCTTCCATTTCAGCAGTTCAAGTGTGGTACCGAGCTTTGTGCTGCCATCTTCACAATTTGGGTACAACAACTTTTTGTGATCCTTTTGCATGGCCTCCAACTTAAGCTTCTCCCTTTCTGTATCACATTGTTGCTTTGCATCAGAAATGACCCGACCAAGACCATCAGCAGGCTCATCCGATGCCCGTTGTTCTTCTTCATTGTCGTCTCCCTCTTCTTCATTGTCTTCCATTGCAGTATCACCGTATTCTTTAGGGGACATAGGACAGCTGTCATCATCCTCCTCTTCTTTATTTTCTTCCAGCCTAACCCCTCTTTCTCCGTGCATGGCCCAACAATAATATCCGGGCATGAAACCTCTCCGAAGCAGATGGCTTTGAAGGATTCTCGGGGCAGAGTGCTCCGCCACGTTCCAACAGTCGATGCAGGGACAAGGCATAAAATTATCCACTTTGTTTGCCTTAGCCAAATTGATAAATTTATGGAGGCCTGCAATAAAATCGAAATGGCTTCGGTCGCCATACATCCATCACATCCATGCATTGATCTGCGTCATAATAGTTAACCATTACAATAACATCGTGAATAGTAAAATGACCACCCTACATGGACAGATGCAATATTTTTGTATCAGTTACAGATAAATAAGATAAGGTTGCTAACCTCAGCCGAGGATACCGTGTTGTGCAAACTAAAGTGTGGCTCAGACATTTCGTCGAACACCTTGTGTGCAACCAAAGAAAAAAAAGCTAGCACCCACACCTCACACACAATCCAGAAAAATTTGGTGGGCAAAGGGCTGGGCTTATATATAGCCAGGGGTTTTTTGGTCCCGGTTATTGCCACGAACCGGGACCAAAGCCCCTCCCGCGTGACACGTGGCGGCCCAGCAGCTCGCACCCCACCCAGGTTAATGGTCCCGGTTAATGGCACGACCCGGGACCAATGAACTGGGTGGGGGGCATGCTGCTGGGCCGCCACGTGTCGCTCAGGAGGGCTTTGGTCCCGGCTCGTGGCAACAACTGGGACCAATGCCCACCGTCGCTTCGTCGTCCCCGTGTATAAATATGAGGCCACAGCGCTCGCTTTCGCCATCGCCTCTGCCTCTCTGTAGTCCCTCTCCACCCCACCCCTTTAGCCATCGCCTCTCCACCACGCCGTCGTCTCACCTTCCCTTCCTCTCCAATCTCCACCGCTCCGTCATGGAGGTGCCCACGCTCAACCACTACGAGGCGGCGATGTTTGCTATCTACGGCATCCTTGCCCCACCGCGCGCGACCGTGCCCGCCGGATTTCGCATCAGCGAGGCGGGTGTGCCGGTGGCTTCGCTCCTCAACCCCCGATAGAGTACGTCATCGTGAAGTGTCGCCGCTAACTACCCACGTGCATGAGGGCGTTGCCCCGGTACGCGGTGGCCAGCGAGTACTGGCCCCGGCTGTTCAAGAAGGAGCGGAAGGCCAAGCTTGGCAACCGCTTCGTGGACGGGCGCCTGGTGCACCCGGATCGCCGCAACCAAGAAGGGCGGGAGATGTTCTGGTCCATTCCTGGATGGACCATCTACACCGCCATCGATGCCGCTAGGCGCGCAGAGGAGCTTCGTCTCCCGAACAACGCCAAAATCGTGGAGATTTCGTCCGACGACGACGAGGAAGCCGGCGGCTCGGAGGATAGCGGCAGCGGAAGTGTTGTCGACTAGGAATTTGTAAAGTCCCAAATTTGTATGGAAAAATTTGTGGTCGAATAATAAAATGTCTCAATTTAGACCTTTGTGTCGATTAATTCGTGAAAGATTTTTTCAAAAATAGTGATCAATTCAATTTCCACCTCGAATTAATTTCTGCCCCGAATTAATTTTACATTAATCGTCCTGGACTGCTGACTATCACGGGGTTTTTGGTCCCGGTTCGTGGCATGAACTGAGACCAATGCCCCGCAGAGCGCCACGTGTGCGTCGCAGGACATTGGTCCCGGTTCGTGCCACCAACCGTGACCAATGCTTACAGATGAACCGGGACCAATGCCCAGGCGGCATGAACCGGGACCGGTGCCTGGCATTGGTCCCGATTATGGAAACGAACCGGGACCAATGGAATCTGGGCGCTGGACCAAAGGCCCTCTTTCTACCAGTGTGGCCAAGTTCTCTTTACTATTTTTTTCCTTTTCTATTTTTATTCAGGAGTTCTGCCAATCCGACGATCTCCAACAGCTGTTGGCCAGGTTTTCTCTTGTAATCCCATATTTTATCCAATGCCCAATATCCAACTATGTATTCATGTGATTGTATAGTTTTTGTGGATACATGTCCGAGAATCTCTTATTACATGTCCTTAATTTCCATGGAAACTACAACAAGACTCAGGATAATTTTGTCACCAATCGTACTAGCTCTGAACTTCCTAATAATTTACATCGCTCGTTGTCCCGGCTGATGATGTTAAATATATCCTTTGACAAAAGGCCTCATTTAATTGACTAAAACATATATATTATGTTCAGTCTTGCATATTTTTTTCCTTTTCATACTGCGATGGAGATAAATTTAGAAAGAAAAGATCATTTAGGTGAGTGCATAACATGTACTCTTTTCTGTGGATGCCTACAGTTCAGTTCCCCTATTTCAATTAATCGAGTTGGTCTATCAAAAAATTATTTTATCGATATATTTTGCAAGATTCTCATTATCACATTTTGTAAATGGACGGCGCGCCATCAGGGTCTAGTATTGTGTTATGAGATGGCTATTGCCTATTATTTCATGTGCAAAAGAAACAAATGATTATACCTAGAGTATCTTGATGGAGGTGACACTTAAAAGTTGTGTCTAGGATTTATGTCTAGGTCTAGGATCTATAGAAAATTGCGCATAACACCCACTAGTAGAAAACAGACCTTTGGTCCAGGGGTATTAGCCCCGGTTTTGCTACAAACTGGGACTAATGCCCCGGTCCAACGGCTAGAACTGGCCCCAGGGGGTGGCAGGCACTAGCCCCGGTTTGAACAGAACCTTTAGCCCCGGGTCGTGTAACAAACCGGGGCTAAAGGGTTTCAGGCAGGACAGGTCGAGCGCCAGACCCTTTAGTCCCGGTTTGTTATATGACCCGGGGCTAAAGATGGACCTTTAGCCCTGGTTCTAGACACGAACCGGGCCTAAAGGTCTGGCTATATCTTCTTCCCCTGCCCGAGCCACCATTCAAGCTGGTGGCTCTCCTCTCTCTCTCTCTCTCTCTCTCTTTCTTGCTTCAAGCTCGAGTTCATGCCCTTTTTTTCCTCAAGATTTGTCTATATTTTGTGGTGCCCCATCTATCCAAATGTTCTAAAAGGTGAGCAACTTCATCCTTTGAACTCTCATTGCTATATTAGCTCATTTCATACTCTATCTTATAGATGGATTTGTGGATTTAGTTTGGTAGTAATTTTTGCAATGATAGCATGAGATCGATGTTTAGATTCTATCTATCTTGTATTAATGTAAGGAACTCTAAGGTAAATATCACAATATATGGATTCTATCTATATATATATTGTTTTTGCACATAGTCTCGAAATTTGATTTTAGAAGCACACACATGCGTGAGTTCATCATTCTAACTAGCTAGCTAGGCAAAATATCCTTCTTCGTCTACCTGCGTTCAACAAACTGAAAAAATTGTAACAAAGATAAGGTTAATTCATAAAAGGTTGATAAGAAGACATCACAGTACATCTTCGATAAGCTCCTCTATGGCGAGCTCCTCGAAGATGTCTGAGGATATATAGGATCCTAAGACATCTTCGAGAGAAGCTCCATCGTAGTGGTGTCCCTCTAGCACCATCTTGGAGTTAATAACTTCTCTAGCTATAGATTAATACACCGGGTGACTAAAACAATTCACACATTAGGGAGTGCCTCTATGGCGAGCTCCTCGAAGATGTCTGAGGATGGGATCCTAAGATATCTTTGAGAAGCTCTGCTGTAGTGGTGTCCCTGCTCTCGCACACCATATTTCAGTTTATATCTTCTCTAGCTAAATCAGTATGCTGGTGGAGCTAACTAATTTCACATATTAGAGAGTGCCTCTATGGCGAGCTCCTCGAAAATGTCTGAGGACGAGGTCCTAAGACATCTTCGAGAAGCTCCGCCGTAGTGGTGTCCCTGGTCTCGCACACCATCTTGCAGTTCTTCACAAGAATGCATACCTATTATAGATTAAGCAGCACAACATAGTGTCAGGCACTGATGACATAATGTCGAAACACTCACCCTGGCATAGTGCTGCCACCCACCCAAAATAGTGTTGTCATTTAATTTACTGGCTTAGTGCTGCCCACTGAGGACATAGTGTCGACATGTTGTCTCCACATCCACATTTAGTCATGGTTGGTGCCTCCAACCGGGACTAAAGGTTCATCATATCTTTAGTCCCGGTTGCTGGTTTTAATTTTGTATTTTAGATTAGTACTAATTAATTATGATTATGCTGCCACCCACCCAAAATAGTGTCGTCATTTAATTTACTGGCTTAGTGCTGCCCACTTAGGACATAGTGTCGACATGTTGTCTCCACATCCACATTTAGTCCTGGTTGGTTCCTCCAACCGGGACTAAAGGTTCATCATATCTTTAGTCCCGGTTGCTGGTTTTAATTTTGTTTTTTAGATTAATACTAATTAATTATGATTATGCTGCCACCTACCCAAAATAGTGTCGTCATTTAATTTACTGGCTTAGTGCTGCCCACTGAGGACATAGTGTCGACATGTTTTATCCACATCCACATTTAGTCCTGGTTGGTGCCTCCAACCAGGACTAAAGGTTCATCATATCTTTAGTCCCGATTGCTGGCTTTAATTTTGTTTTTTTAGATTAGTACTAATTAATTATGATTATGTTTGATGTACTTAATTAATTATATAATGCAGATGAGCCGGCAATGGATGTATGCTAACCGACTCTCTAACGAGTTCATTAAAGGCGTGCATTCTTTTCTTCTTGTGGCCGAGGCAAACAAGCGGAATGGTTTTATGTCTTGTCCATGTGGTGTCTGTCGGAATCATAAGGAATACTCTTCCTCAAGAGTCCTTCACAGCCACCTCTTTCGGTCCGGTTTCATGACCGGATATAATTGTTGGACCAAGCACGGAGAAAGAGGGGTTATGATGGAAGACAACGAAGAAGAAGAGAATGACAACGACTACCCTGAATACGATGGTACTACAATGGAAGACATTGATGAAGAAAAAGATGAAGAACGGGCATCAGATCTGCCCAATGATGATCTTAGTCGGGCCATTGCTGATGCCCAGGAAGAATGCGTAACTGAAAGGGAGAGGTTGAAGTTCACGAAGATGTTAGAGGATCACAACAAATTGTTGTACCCAAATTGTGAAGATGGGCACAAAAAACTGGGTAGCACACTGGAATTGCTGCAATGGAAGGCAGAGAACGGTGTGACTGACAAAGGATTTGAAAAGTTGCTGAAAATAATGAAGAAGTTGCTTCCAAAGGATAACGAACTGCCCGCTAGTACCTACGAAGAAAAGAAGGTTGTCTTCCCTCTAGGATTAGAGGTGCAGAAGATACATGCATGCATTAATGAATGCATCCTCTACGGCGACGAGGAGTACGAGAAGTTGGATGCATGCCCAGTATGCACTGCATTGCGGTATACGATAAGACGAGATGACCCTAGTGATGTTGAGGGCGAGCGCCGCATGAAGAGGGTTCCTGCCAAGGTGATGTGGTATGCTCCTATAATACCACGGTTGAAACGTTTATTCAGGAACAAAGAGCATGCCAAGTTGTTGCGATGGCACATGGAAGACCGTAAGAAAGACGAGATGTTGAGACACCCCGCTGAACGGTCGCAGTGGAGAAAAATCGAGAGAGAGTTTCCGGACTTTGCAGGTGATGCGAGGAACTTATGGTTTGGTCTAAGTACAGATGGCATGAATCCTTTTGGGGAGCAGAGCTGCAGTCATAGCACCTGGCCTGTGCTTCTGTGTATCTATAACCTTCCTCCTTGGTTGTGCATGAAGCGGAAGTTCACTATGATGCCAGTGCTCATCCAAGGCCCGAAGCATCCTGGCAACGACATTGATGTGTACCTAAGGCCATTAGTTGAAGAACTCTTATAGTTGTGGCACGGACAAGGTGTACGTGTTTGGGATGAGAACAAGCAGGAGGAATTTGACCTATGAGCGTTGTTGTTCATAACAATCAATGATTGGCCCGCTCTTAGTAACATTTCAGGACAGACAAACAAGGGATACAATGCATGCACACACTGTTTAAACGAGACTGAAAGTATATATTTGGATAAATGTAAGAAGAATGTGTACCTGGGGAATCGTCGTTTTCTTCTGCCCACGCACATCCTAAGAAAGAAAGGTAAGCATTTCAATGGTGAGGCAGACAGCCGGTGTAAGCCTATCCGCCGTACTAGTGATGATGTATTCGACATGGTGAAGGATTTAAAAGTAATCTTTGGAAAGGGTCCTAGTAGACAATCTGTTCCGAAGGATGATGTCGGACACGCACCCATGTGGAAAAAGAAATCTATATTTTGGGAGCTACCCTATTGGAAAGTCCTAGAGGTCCGCTCTACAATTGACGTGATGCACCTGACGAAGAATCTTTGTCTGACGCTGCTAGGCTTCTTGGGCGTGTATGGGAAGAGCAAAGATACACCTGAAGCACGGCAGGACCAACAACATATAAAAGACCGAGACGGCATGCATCCAGAGTTGTTTGAAGGTACTTCTAGCTACGCTCTTACCAAAGAAGAGAAGGAAATCTTTTTTGAAATCCTTTACAGTATCAAGGTCCCGTCTGGTTTCTCGTCGAACATAAAGGGAATAATACATATGGCAGAGAAAAAAATTCAAAACCTAAAGTCTCATGACTGCCACGTGCTTATGACCCAGCTGCTTCCGATTGCATTGAGGGGACTCCTGTCGGAAAATGTTCGAGTACCCATTGTGAAGCTATGTGTTTTTCTCAATGCAATTTCTCAGAAGGTAATCAGTCTAGATAGTCTACTAAGGTTACAGAAAGATGTGGTCCAATGTCTTGTTAGCTTCGAGTTGGTGTTCCCACCATCCTTCTTCAATATTATGACTCACCTCCTAGTTCACCTAGTCGACGAGATTAACATTCTTGGTCCTGTATTTCTACACAATATGTTCCCCTTTGAGAGGTTCATGGGAGTGTTAAAGAAATATGTTCATAACCGTGCTAGGCCAGAAGGAAGCATCTCAAAGGGATATGGAACAGAGGAGGTCACTGAGTTTTGTGTTGACTTTATTCCTGACCTTAAGCCCATCGGTGTTCCTGAATCACGGCATGAGGGTAGACTTAGTGGAAAAGGCACGCTAGGAAAGAAAGCAAGGATATGTATGGACGGACATTCTATCACTAAAGTACACTACACAGTTCTACAAAGTTCCACCTTGGTGGCTCCGTATATCGAGGAACACAAGAATATTGTACACTCCAACAACCCGGAGAAGCCTGGCTCCTGGATTAGAGATGAACATATGAGGACTTTCGGCGGTTGGTTGCAGACACATCTCATGAATGACATAAATGTTGGAGAGTAGTTGTACTTGTTGGCCAGGTCACCATCTTCGACTATATTGACTTTCTAAGCGTACGAGATAAATAGGAATACATTTTACACGATCGCCCAAGATAAAAAGAGCATCAATCAAAATAGTGGTGTCCGATTTGATGCAACAAACGAGAATTGGCAAAAGGATACATATTATGGTTACATAGAGGAGATATGGGAACTTGACTATGGACCTTTTTTTAAGGTTCCTTTGTTTCGGTGCAAATGGGTCAAGCTGGCAGGAGGCGGGGTTGAGGTAGACAAGAAATACGGAATGACAAAAGCCAAAGTGCCTATTTTTGGTTCCAGGAAAGTCAGAAAATGAATATTCTCGGAATTGGACGGGACAAAAGCCAAAGTGCCTATTTTTCCGGATGTCCTCAAGTGCCAGAATACGAGACAGAGAGGGCCCAGGGGGCCACCACACCACTTGGCCGCGTGGCCAGGCCTGGCCCGCGCCAGGGGTGATGTGGCCGCTCCCGGCACCCCCTCGGCCTCTCCTTCCGCCTATATATTGCCCTCGGGACGAAAACCCTAAGGGCCTGATCAAAAATCCACGAAAGAGTCTGTAGCCGCCGTCATCTCCATCCCTAGATCGGGAGGGATCTGAAGCTCTTCCCGGCACCCTGCCGGAGAGGGGAATTCACCCTGGAGGCCTTCTTCATCACCATGCAAGCCTCCGGTGTGATGCGTGAGTAGTTCATCCATGGACTACGGATCCATGTAGTAGCTAGATGGCTGGTTCTCCTCCTATGTGCTTTCATGTCTAGATCTTGTGAGCTCCGATCATGATCAAGATCATCTATTTGTAATTCTGCATGTTGTGTTTGCGGGGATAAGATGGATATTGAGATGCTATTTTAGATTGATTATTGATTCTATCATGTCTTTGTTATTTGTGATCTTGCATGCTTTCCGTTGTTAGTAGCTATCTTGGCCGAGTAGATGCTAGCAACTCCAAGAGTTAGTATTTATGCTCGATAGTGGGTTCATGCCTCTCGTAATCTGGGGAAGTGACAGAAAGCACTAAGGTCCTAGATATGTTATTGCTAATAGGGAGAAAACAACAATCCTTTGTTCATAGAACAATCGTATTGTTTACTTTACACGCAGTTCGTAAAGCAATAATCTGTTGCTTGCAACTTAATACTGGAGGGGTTTCAGAAGATAACCTGAAGGTGGATTATTAGTCATAGATGCAGTTGGATGGTGGTCTATGTATAATGTTGTAATGCCCAGTCAAGTCTCAAAGGACTCAAGATGATTAGTATGTGCATGTATTGCTTTCTCGGTGTTTGTCAATTGCCCCACTGTAATTTGTTCACCCAGCATGTTATCTATATAAGGAGAGCCACCTCTAGTGAACTATGGATCCTGGTCCTCTTTCTTTACATACAATCTATAAATTGTTTGCTGCTTTGTGTTTACTTTCTGCAAACTTTTACTTCTTTCCATTCGATACGTTTAATCCTTTGTTTACCGCAAAACACGATGAGATTGACAACCTCATCGCAAGTTGGGGACAAAGTTATGTGGTTGTGTTGTGCAGGTCTCCACGTTGCTACTAGCACCGGTAGTGCGCCCTACCAAAGCTCAGCTAGTAACACCTTTGGGGTGTTTCCTTGCTCCTACTGGTTCGATTAAACCTTGGTTTCATAACTGAGGGAAATTTGTTGTTGTGCTCATCATACCTTCCTCTTGGGGTTCCCAACAAGCTCTACATCAACACCGCCATCAAGCATTTTTCTGGGCACCGTGCATTGAGCCATCAAGCATTTTTCTGGCGCCGTTGCTGGGGACCGAAGAAGAAACTCCCACGTCAACCACACGCCATAAAAATACATTTTTCTGGCGCCGTTGCCGGGGAGTCAAGGACATCTTCACAAGGGGAGTCCCTCATAACCAATCTCTTTACTTTGTTGTTTTTGTTTTGCTTAGTTTTCTTTTTGCTTTGTTTGCTTGTTTTGTTATTCAAAAACACAAAAAAATTAGTTTTACTAGTTTGCTTTGTTATTTGAAAACCCACAAAAATGACTACTCTTGAATACACTAAGTTGTATGACTTCACTAGCACCAACAACAATGATTTTATGAGCACACCTATTGCTCCACCTATGCCTGAAAATACTTTCTTTGAGATAAAACCTGCTTTACACAATCTTGTTATGAGAGAGCAATTTTCTGGTATTGGTAATGAAGATGCTGCTTCCCATCTAAATAACTTTGTTGAACTTTGTGAGATGCAAAAGAATAGGGATATAGATGGTGATATTATTAAGCTGAAATTGTTTCCTTTCTCTTTGAGAGGAAAAGCTAAAGAGTGGTTGAATTCCTTAACTAGGAATAGTATTGATTCTTGGACTAAGTGCAAAGATGCTTTTATTGGAAAATACTATCCTCCTGTTAAGATTATATCCATGAGAAGTGAAATAATGAAGTTTAAACAACTTGATAATGAGCATGTTGCTCAAGCTTGGGAAAGAATGAAATCTTTGGTAAAGAATTGTCCCACTCATGGACTGGCTGCTTGGATGATCATCCAGACTTTTTATGCAGGATTAAACTATTCTTCAAGAAACCTATTGGATTCTGCTGCTGGAGGTACCTTTATGACCATCACTTTGGGTGCTGCAACAAAACTTCTGGACAATATGATGGTTAATTATTCTGAATGGCATACTGAGAGAGCTCCCCAAGGTAGGAAGGTAAATTCTGTTGAGGAAAGCTCCTCCTTGAGTGATAAGATTGATATTATTATATCCATGCTTGTTAATGGGAAAGCCCATATTGATCCAAATAATGTTCCTTTAGCCTCTTTGGTTGCTCAAGAAGAGCAAGTTGATGTGAACTTCATAAGAAATAACAATTTTGGCAACAATGCTTATGGTAATAATGCTTATAGGACAAATTTTGGTCACAACAATTATAAGCCATATCCTCCCAACAATGGTAATGCTTATGGAAATTCTTACAACAATAATAAGAGTGCTCCCTCTGAACTTGAAGTTATGCTTAAAGAGTTTATTAGTAAACAAACTGCTTTCAATAAAACTATTGAGGAAAAACTCTCTAATGTTGAAAGAAATATAGCATCTTTGGCTGAAGCTCAATCTTCTTTGAATAAAATGGCTGCTAAACCTGAAACTAATGATAATCCCTTTGTAGCTACTAATGCCATACAAGTAAGAATTGATGAAAATGTTAGATTATTAGCTGAATTACATGCTAAGTGGGAAAGAGAAGATGAAATTGCTAGAAACATTAGTGTTTCTACTATTACCACCACTAGCGTTGAGGATAGTAATAGTTCTACTACTTTAGATGATAAGTATTATTTTGATCTTGATGGTTGCAATATCTCTGAAGTTATTAAGTTCCTACAAAAGCTTGCTAAAAGTCCTAATGCTAGTGCTATGAACATGGCCTTTACAAAACACATTACTGATGCTCTCATAAATATTAAAGAAGAAAAGATGAAACATAAAGCTTCTATTCCTATAAAACAAGAGGATGGATGGGAACCCATCATTAATATGAAAGTGAATGACTTTGATTTCAAAGGTTTATGTGATCTTGATAGTACTGTTTCTATTATGCCTAGAAGGATTTATGATATGCTTGATTTGCCTCCTCTTGAAGATTGTTATTTGAATGTCCCACTTGATGATAATGCTAAAAAGAAACTCATGGGGAGTCTTAATGATGTTCTTATTATGGTTAACGATTCCTATGTCCCCGTTGACTTCTATGTTTTGGATGTTGAATGCAATGGTTCTTGTCCTATTACTTTGGGAAGACCTTTTCTTAGAACTATTGGTGCCATCGTTGATATGAAAGAAGGAACCATTAAATATCAACTCCCATTCAAGAAAGGTAAAGAACACTTCCATAAAAAGAGAGAAAAGATTTCTTTTGCTTCTCCTATGAAAACAAAATTTGGTCTTAATGCTTCTTCATTTGAGAACACTTGATTCTTTCTTTGCTTCTTATGCCTAACTTAAAGGCGTTAAAGAAAAGTACTTATTGGGAGATAACCTAAAAGTTTTAGATGAGTCTTGGAAGTTATTACCTCTGTAATAACCTCTCCTTATCCTTTTTATTTGCTTTTTGTGCCAAGAATAACCTCTAATAAGAGAGAAGTAATGATTGGGAAAGTTGCTGTCCCGAAACAGATTTTTGTGCTTCACCGTAAATTTTCGTGAGAGAGCTCTGTATGTCGAATTGATCTGTAATTTTTTTTTCTTCTGCCCCAGGTTGTTACCGAACTTTAGTTAGTTCAACACTTTTTGATTTGAGCATCAGAAGGTCTTCGAAAAAATTCCTCTTTACCTGCTGGTCTGTTTTGACAGATTTCTGCCATTTTCTGCATTTGCTTCTTGTTGGTTCCTTTTTGAGTTCTAATGGGGAATTGAACTTTTTGAGGGAAGTACTACAGTATCTAGTGTTCTAATGGAAGTTTATTTGGTGTTAGAACTGAACCTTGAGACTTATTTATCGTGAGTACACTAATGTTGCTAATAAAGATTCTGTGAAGTTTTGTATGAAGGAAAAATTTCAGGTGTATGGAAGGAATGAGTAATGAGATGAAGGATGGACTAAAGCTCAAGATTGGGGATACCACGCGTGTCAGCCCAAGAAATATCCAAGAAGTACAGGCGTCAAAGCTTGGGGATGCCCAAGGCATCCCCTCCTTCATCAATAAAAATCCCAGGTTTCTTCCAAACGCTTCATTTTTATTGTTTCATGCACAGTTGTGTTGTTCTTGGAGCGTCTTCTTTTTTGTTTTCATTTTGCTTTTTCGTTTGCTTCTATTTGCTTAGTTTTCTGAATAAATTGGTTGGACCCCCTATTTCATACATTGGTTTACAAATAGTTTGGTTTGGTTTGGAAAGGAGTAGGAAAGTTCATGCTTATGTGGTAAAAAGAGCTCGTTTTTGACTGTGGCCTATGCTTTGTCATGCCATGCTTGATATTGTTTTGGCTTTATGCTTAGTATTCTTTGTTGTAGCATGACTTGTTATAAACAATTGAGATTGATTAATGTGCCTTGGATGAATCATGCGTTATTTTAGCATATTAAAGCATAGTGTAGTGGTATTCTCCTTTGATGCTTTATTTGGGTTGACTTGGCACATGCTCACACCATGTTATGACTATATCAAGTCACCATAGCCTTTATGATCATTTGGTTTTCAACTTGTAGTATCACTTTATGCTTTGATCAATGATGTTTTGTCGCTCTGCATGATTATGGCCATTATTGCTCTCTTAGTTTGTCGCTCCCAGTCTTTTGCTAGCCTCCACAACAAAGTATGAGTTCCACTGATGCATCCAACTCCCTAAACCAAGTTATTCCAAAGATTCGACCATACCTACCTACTAGCTTATGCTATTCCAAGTATATTCATGCTTTTGTTTACCTTCCAAATTAAACTTGTTATGTGAAAACTAGTGATTAAAGCTCTCACGAACTTGATGGCACACTTCATTTTTTTTGCATCTAATAAACTTGAACCACTGGGTCCTTCTTTGTTGCGTATATGCTTGCGCTTTATAAGTTCAAATTAGCAGAACCATCTTTCATGGGGAACGCTTTCAACATTGCACTTGTACTTTGTACCCCGTTGATGTCATGTTCTTTTGCTTGCGGATCTCGGTGGTGTGAAATAAAAGTGGAACTTGTAAGATCATGGAGTTTGTATGTGTGTTAGAGAAACGCCTGGACCACTAGCCTAAACCATGCCTAATCATGGTGGAAACTTGCAGCATCACCATAATGAGCACTCTATGGAGCATCCTCAATAAAAACCTATGCAAATAGCAAATAAAAAGATCGTTGAGATGATCATTGTCTGCTTGCCTTGTCATTTTAATTATGGGAAAGCTCCCATATCATGTGCAAGGGGTACCCCGTTGGCGGTTCTTAATAATACACATGTACTTACAATGACAAGAGCTTACTCGTGACTGAAGTTGAGTAGCATGAGGAACGGTCTTCGTAAGTAAGGGGCAAGAGATTTCGGTTTATAACTTGCCAAGCATATCCTCTTAGTTGTGTCACTTTAACCTTAATCACCTTAAAGATGCTTATGATAGGGCCAATGAGAGCTGAAAGCTATAAGTACCATAATTTTTGGAAGCTCTTTATGAGACTTGAATCCCTACTTCCTTTTACAAAAGGCCTTTCCTCCACCATTATATTGAGTCTCCACCTTCTATCTTTATGCACCTACTTTGAGAGCATAGTGGCCATTCTTAGTTCTATGTGCATTGTCCCAAGACTAGTTGATTGATGCATAAGTTGATATTGCTTGTTTTAAACTATTGTATCTAGTCACTCTTATGAACTTTGAAGGTGTCCTATGCATTTATATTTGGTACTCTATGAGGGACAAGCTGAATACTATTATGCTATGTTTTCTTTATGTGAAACAAACAAACGTCTTGCAAAGCATTGTTATTCATGAATCTTTTGTTTGTGCCTTTTCATGTTGCATCATAGTTTCTTTGCTTATTGCTAGAACTTTGGCTTTCATGTTATGATTGAAGTACTATGATCCCAGCTTTGAACGTTTTGCAAACTTTGATCAAGTCTTTGATGGTGCATGTCACCTCAAAAATTATTCTTTCTTTTTATCACTTACCTACTCGAGGACGAGCAGGAGTTAAGCTTGGGGATGTTGATACAGTGCAAATGTATCTATAATTTTTGATGTTCCATGCTTGGTTTTATCCACTTTCTTGTGTTTTGTTCCAACTTTGGAGTACTTTTCATATGATTTCTTGGACTAACCTATTAACAAGAGCCATAGTGCCAGCTGCCTATTTTCTGCTGTTTTTGGTTCCAGGAAAGTCAGAAAATGAATATTCTCGGAATTGGACGGGACAAAAGCCAAAGTGCCTATTTTTCCGGATGTCATAAAGTGCTAGAATACGAGGCGGAGAGGGGCCAGGGGGCCACCACACCACCTGGCCGCGCGGCCAGGCCTGGCCCGCGCCAGGGGGTGGTGTGGCCGCTCCCGGCACCCCCTCGGCCTCTCCTTCCGCCTATATATTTCCCTCGGGATGAAAACCCTAAGGGCCCGATCAATAATCCACGAAAGAGTTTGTAGCCGCCGTCATCTCCATCCCTAGATCGGGAGGGATCTGAAGCTCTTCCCGGCACCCTGCCGGAGAGGGGAATTCACCCTGGAGGCCTTCTTCATCACCATGCAAGCCTCCGGTGTGATGAGTGAGTAGTTCATCCGTGGACTACAGATCCATGTAGTAGCTAGATGGCTGGTTCTCCTCCTTTGTGCTTTCATGTCTAGATCTTGTGAGCTCCGTTCATGATCAAGATCATCTATTTGTAATTCTGCATGTTGTGTTTGCGGGGATCTGATGGATATTGAGATGCTATTTCAGATTGATTATTGATTCTATCATGTCTTTGTTATTTGTGATCTTGCATGCTTTCCGTTGTTAGTAGCTATCTTGGCCGAGTAGATGCTAGCAACTCCAAGAGTTAGTATTTATGCTCGATAGTGGGTTCATGCCTCTGGTAATCTGGGGAAGTGACAGAAATCTCTAAGGTACTAGATGTGTTGTTGCTAATAGGGAGAAAACAACAATCCTTTGTTCATAGAACAATCATATTGTTTACTTTACACGCAGTTCGTAAAGCAATGATCAGTTGCTTGCAACTTAATACTGGAGGGGGTTCGGATGATAACCTAAAGGTGGATTATTAGTCATAGATGCAGTTGGATGGCGGTCTATGTATAATGTTGTAATGCCCAATCAAGTCTCAAAGGAGTCAAGATGATTAGTATATGCATGTATTGCTTTCTCGGTGTTTGTCAATTGCCCCGCTGTAATTTGTTCACCCAGCATATTATCTCTCTAAGGAGAGCCACCTCTAGTGAACTATGGATCTCGGTCCTCTTTCTTTACATATAATCTATAAACTGTTTACTGCTTTGTGTTTACTTTCTGCAAACTTTTACTTATTTCCAATTGATACGTTTAATCCTTTGTTTACCGCAAAACATGGTGAGATTGACAACCTCATCGCAAGTTGGGGACAAAGTTATGTGGTTGTGTTGTGCAGGTCTCCACGTTGCTACTAGCACCGGTAGTGCGCCCTGCCAAAGCTCAGCTAGTAACACCTTTGGGGTGTTTCCTTGCTCCTACTGGTTCGATTAAACCTTGGTTTCATAACTGAGGGAAACTTGCTGCTGTGCTCATCATACCTTCCTCTTGGGGTTCCCAATGAGCTCTACATCAACACCGCCATCAAGCATTTTTCTGGGCGTCGTGCATTGAGCCATCAATCTCAACAACCTTGCGTATAGAGATGAACCATTTGTCCTAGCCAATGATGTGGCTCAGGTTTTTTATGTGAAGGACATGTCTACCAAACCGAGAAAAAGGAAAGATAAGCAAAAGAATACAGCATCTGATGAGCCAAAGCGCCAGATAGTTCTTTCAAGAATAAGAAACATTGTGGAGGTGGAGGATAAGACAGACATGTCAGACGATTATGATAAGTTTCGTGAAATTCCGCCCTTCGCTGTGAAGGATGACGCAAGCATCCCGTTAAGTAAGGAAGATGCTCCATGGTTATGGATTAGAAGAAAACCCTAACATGTGTGGATGTTGGTGATGTACAATATTATTAAACCTTTATTTTTAATGATCTTCTTATATGTATATGGATATGAACTAACTCGATCTCAATAGGCAGTATTGCAACTTGATGTGGGCAGACATTTATTAATATTAAAACGTAAAAATTAGTCATAATCATATCTAGCCCTATAGTACACAGCTTCAAGGTCGTCTTCGGAATCGTCATTGTCATCGTCGTCGCTCGTAGACGCGGATGGATCCTTAGCCCTCCCTCGTAGCACGCGGATGGATCCTCCGGCCTCGGATTCATGACACGCGGGGGAGGGGGCTCAGACGAGGATGGTCTCCCATAGCGATGTAGCGCATGCTGGTGAAAGTGCGGATACCTTAGGCGAGGATGGTCTCCCATGGCGATGTAGCGCATCACACCTGCGATAGTCCGGTTCGCGCACCACAGGCGGCGACCAGCCTCGTTGTGGTTCACTGGGGGCAGGTCATCACCCTCGTACCTAGCGAGCTCCCTTTCCTGCCGGTTTGTGAAGGCATTCCAGGTGTCGAGGTTGTCGGGATCCCAATGGGGATCCATCCGCTGCTCCGTCGTGAGCTCGAGGTAGAAGTGGTTCGTGATGGCCGCCTGGCGGGCCAAACCTTGAGGCACAGGAGGAACAGGAACCCCTCCAGCGCTCAGCATCCAGCCAGCGGGCAGCCGGTACCCCCGCGGGCATGGGTAGCTGGAGACGCACAGCGCCTCGGTCTCCTCGAGCGTCAGAAAGGCCTAGTAAGTGGTGTCCATTGTTGTGAGAGAGAAGGTGTGGATGTGTGGATGGACATGGCTGTCGGCCTAGATATAGAGGGACATGGCGGGAAGCGGGGGAAATGGCGGGAAAACATGGCGGGAAGCGGGGGAAATGGCGGGAAAACATGGCGGGAAGCGGGAGAAAGGGCTAGAAAATATGTTAAACAATAGATAATTTCATTTAAGTTGTATAATAAAGTATAATAATAGATTTAAATTATATAGATCTTTTTTTCTGAAAATTTTGATATATAATATATAATTTTCTGAAAACTATAAATCATTTTTGGTTTTGGCGCCAAAAAAAACCAAAAAATACAAAACAGGGCTAAAGGGGTGTGGCACGCGAGAAGAGCGGCGAGCCGAAAACACCTTTAGCCCTGGGTTGTAATACGAACCGGGGGTACCCGGGGCTAAAGGCGGGGTGGTATAAATACCCCACCCCCACCCCGGGTCGTGGCACGACCCGGAGAGCCAGATCGCCCCATTCTTCCCAGATCTCGCGCGCCACCCGTTCGTGCCGCCGCCCGCGCCGTCCATGCCGCCGCCGCCCGCGCTCGTCCGTGCCGTCATCGCCGTCCATCCCGTCTCCGCGCTGCCCGCACCGTCTCTGCGCCGCGCTGCCGCCCCGCGCCTCACCGTCTCCGCCCCGCGCGCTGCCTCGCCGTCAGGTGATCGCCGCCCGTCAATTTTGCTTATGTGTTAATTTTGGTTACTATTAATTAGGTTAGTATTATTATTAGGTTAGTATTATTATTAGGTTAGTATTAGTATTAGGTTAGTATTAATATTAGGTTAGTATTTAGTTAGTATTAGTATTAGGTTAGTATTACTATTAGTATTTAATAGTTAGTATTAGTATTAGGTTAGTATTAGTATTAGCTTAGTATTAGGTTAGTATTACTATTAATATTTAATAGTTAGTATTAGTATTTAGTATAAGTTAGTATTAGTATTAGGTTAGTATTTAGTATTAGTATTAGTATTAGTTAGTATTAGTATTAGGTAAATTGTATAGGTTCGTATTATCTAGGGTTAGTTAGGGTTAGTTAGAATACTTAGTTAATTAGGTTTAGTTTAATTAGTGTTAGGTTTAGGGTTAGTGTTATTAGGGCAATACTTAGTGATTTAGTTACTGTTTATGTTTTATGATTGTTTATTGCTATTATTTAGTTTTGCCGCGTCCACCTCGTCCGAGCCTACTGGACTCTGTCGGGGATGTCCGAGTCTGGGCTCCGCCGGGTTGGCACTGGGAGGTGCTACCTGTCGGGACTCGTACCTTGGTGAGAAATCCGGGTATCATCGTCGTCGTATCAGGGAGGAGGATGAGCATGTACGACGATACATGTATATTTTGGAGACTAGGTTCTCCAATATCTGGCAGGTTCACGGATCACCCGAGCTATTCTCTGGTGATGGTTCCTCTTCTGTGGCTACGGAGCTCCCGTAGCACAGAACGCGGCAGTCGCGTTCGCTAGTTTGATATGAGTGAGATGTATTAATAATGTACTTTATATTATGAGCGAGATATGAGCTAGATGTATTAATAATGTACTTTATCTTATATTATTGTACTTTATCTTAATCACTAAGTACTGTATCCGAGTTGTCGCAGTTGTAATATTCTTTTACTTAATGCAATATTCTTTTTATGTATTAGTTAAGCTATGGACGGTAGACAGAATGAAGAGGAGCTTCTCAACATTATAGATGAGGGTACTGGGGGGTCTTATTACAATGGCTCTGAATATCTTAATTTATCTGGAGGAGACGATGGTTGAGAACATAGTGGAGACGATGGTGCTGACCATGGTGGAGACCATGATGAAGACACCATAATAATGACAAACTCCGTCGAGGTATATAAAGCCTCTATCGATCGTTCACTAGTATAGAGCACTAATTGATTCGTATATATGTACTGACGAATGTTTCTTCTCTTAGACCTCCGCGTCCGGCCAATCTTCTACAAGGACAAGAGGCCCGACACACAAGTTGCCCGCTGATGTCCGTTTCAGCATTGACTTAGTCTCTCCGCAGGGTCAACCGCTGGAGCCCAAAGAATCTGCGAATGCATTTACAAGTCAATGCGGAGTGATTGTTAGAGACAAAGTCCCGATCACCACGCGAAATTGGAACAAGCCAGGAAAGAAAAAGGATCCAGCTGGGGCTAGTTTTGTAGATGACAGAGCGAAAGATACGATATGGAATTCTCTCATGACACATTTCACCCTACCAATCTTGGAGACTGATGAGCTCACACAGCAAATGACGAGGAAAGTCAAGCACTTTGCTCTTAAGAAGATGGCCGAAATATTCAAGGAATGGAAAAAAGATTATACCACAACTATGTCTTGAAGAAAAAAACTCCTTCATTCACTGGCCTACTAGAGTTGCAGCAGGATAACTGGGCCGCATTTGTGGAATACAAGACCTCGGAACCAGCTAAGGCAATGTCAGCAAAGAATAAGTTAAATGCAGCCCAAAAAGAAATATCACCATCATATGGGCACAAGTGGCTACAGGAGTGCCATGCCAAAGTGGGATAAAGCTGAGGCTGACCTGGAGGCTAAAGGGGTCACTCCAGCTACGTCTTGTTGGCCCAGGAAGTCAAGAAATTGGGTATTCGAGCATGGGGCATCATTAAACCCAGAAACAGGCGAGATTGTTGCAGTCGAAAAAAATTCTTCACCCAAGAATCAACTTATTAAAGTGATAAAAGAGGTTGAAGAGGGAACGTTTGTTCCCGACAGAGAGAACGATGAGCTGACAAAGGCTCTCGGGAATCCTGAAAAGGCTGGATGAACAAGAGGGTTTGGACCTTCTTATCCATGGGTTATCGGGTTTCCCGAGCACCTTGACACGTACAGAAGCCGATCGAGAAAAACAAAGCGGCAAAAAGAGGAGGATACAGAGCGATTCACGAGGTTTGAAGCCATGCTGTAGGGGCATCGCCTAGAGCTTAATGAACTTAAAGGACTCCGACAGCAAGATCATGCACTAGACAGTACGGTCGGCCCATCGCAACGGAAAAGCAGCGTGGCTTCCACGGAGGGCCACGGTAATGATGCAACGATGGATGTGTACCCCGTGGATGCAATTAAGGAGAATACTAGTTGTGAGCTGCATGTTGAACTGAAGAATATATATCCATGAAGGTGGCGGTCGGCTTTGCTTTACCTTCTGCACCGGGAGCGACCTACCATTGCAATCCGATTCCAGCTGGCTATGCTCGTGTTGGTGTGGATGAAATTCAACCTATGTGTCAGTCACTACAGCTTGACATCCCTAGAGGTGAAGAGGAGACGGCACTGGGAGAAGTCACGAGTGGCTTCATTCGTTGGAAAAAAGAATACATCAAGTTTCTAGGCTCGACACCAAGGCCACCTTCTCCACCGAGAAACAATCCATCACCTCCAAGGCAACTGTCTCCTCCCGATAAAAGTGTTGGGTCCGCAGCATAGAAAACAAAAAAATTCCTACGATGAGAACTATACGCCAAGATCTATCTACTAGATACAGAGCAACAGGTGGACATACATCCATAGAGAACTTACCCTCGAAGACAACGAGTTTTGTTAACGAGTAGGAACTCGTGGTTGATGTAGTCGTACACTTGCCGATCTCAAGATCGTGAGGAAGTCCAGCAGGTCCGGCTCCAGCACGTCCTTCAGATCCAGCTCCAGTAGCACCAAGTCCAGCACCGCAAAGCAGCGGTGCATCAGTGATCGCACACACGTCCGGTACCCCGACAACCTCCATCCTTCGCTTTAGCAAAGCAGCGTAAGCAGCAACTCCTTTCCAGATAAAGCCACCGGAAACATGTATCTCGCTAATCCGAGACCATGGGGGAATAATACTAGAGGGGGAGAGAGATCCTTCACAAGGAGGTGTGAGGATGAAGGAGGGAATGGGTGGCCTTTTATAGGAGGAGGGGGGGGGCCCTCTCTCCATGGCCGGCGCATGGGGGGTGACCCATCACCTCCCCCATTCATGTGGTGGTAACCCCTCCACATTAAAATGCCCCTTAACATTCTCTTTTAAAGTCTCCACTTTAAATGCATTAAATTTCTCCAAATTTAATGCTCTCTCATTTAATAAAACTCTTTTATTTATTTTATTCAGAATTTTGTTAATTACTTTAATTAACAAACATTCACATAAAACCCCCTGCAACATTTCAATATTATATGCAGAACCAATTTCAGCAATTTCACTCGAAACAGTTTCGGTGTCTATTGAAATAATTCCAGCGCTTTCTTAAATCTTTATCTGAAACATATTTGCTCCAAATGGTGTCGGTATCCCTTAAGTGTGTCACCCTACGGTTCGCGAATAATGCAGACATGATCGAGACCCCTCTCAGATTAATAATCAGAAGCGGGACTTGGAGATCCATACTGACTCCTACACATTCAACGATGACTTCTGTGATCGTGAGAACCTTTAACGCTAGTAACTAAATCCCTTTGTCTCGCGATATATTACATGTCCGAGATTCGATCATCGGTATCTCCATACCTAGTTTGATCTCGTTACCGACATGCACTCTTTTCTCGTTCCCGTGATATAACATTCTAGTGATCACATCACTTGCTTGCAAGCTATTTTAATGTGATATCACCGAGAGGGCCCAGAGTATATCTATCCGTCATCGGGATTGACAAATTCCACTCTTGATCCATGAGCCTCAACATAACACCTTCGTAGCACTAAACCCATCTTTATAGTCACCCTGTTACGGTGTGACGTTTGATGTTATCAAGATACTCTTCCGGTGTTAGCAATTAACATGATCTCATGGTCTAAGGATAAAAGTTACTTCGTATGATGTTATAGCAATATAAACATAATGACTTGATCGTAATGCTATACTTCGGATGAATGCTCATCACATCATTCCACCAATGGTGTGACCTTGTTATTAACAACGTCCAATGTCTATGATCAGGAAACCTTGATCATCTTGTTAATCAACAAGCTAGTCTATAAGAGAGGCATAACTAGGAACCCTTTTTGTTTATTAAACACACATGTATTGACGTTTCCGATCAATACAATTATAGCATGCAAAATAAACATTTATCATAAACATGGAATAAGATAATAACCACTTTATTATTGCCTCTCGGGCATATTCCCTTCAGTCTCCCACTTGCACTAGAGTCAATAATCTAGTTTGAAAAACTTTGCGTATTGAACACCTATGGCTTTCTGGTGTTGCATATACGCAATTGCTAGTGGTTAACATAATCTCCGGATCTGACAGTTTCAGGTCCGTGTGTATTTGCATGTCTTTGCGTCTCTACGCATCACTCATTCTCAAATGAGATGGCATTGTATAAATTTGGTCCTTTGGTGAGACCTTTAGTTCGTTCGGCTCAAAATATGTTGATATTATTGTCACACAATATATCTTCATAGTATTAGCCCACTTTGAACCACACCTAGTTTGATAACAAACTACTTAACACAAATGCCCTCCTTTGCTGCTACTATAGCCGTTATATACTTAGCCTTTTGTTGTAGTATCCGTCACAATATCTCAACTTTGGAACTCATCCAAATCCATCATGGAACATCCTTTCCATTATATTGTGCCACCCATAGTCTAAACTGAGATAAATTTAATTTGTATCTTGTGGCAAAACTAGTATCAATGTAACACTTTACAATGAACTACTTTTAACTATTTGTCACTTATACATGATATATTCTTAGTTCTTCCAAAGCTCATAAGAATATCTTTACTATTGTCCAATGATCATCTTATGAATCATTCTGGTATATGCTCATAATATTTCGAGCATAGGACATTCTGGATATATACATATCATGGTATAATCGATCAAGAACTTCATGTGATTTTACTCACCAAGTGTCGAAACACTTGAATCTTGATACAATTCTTTCCATGAAGCAAGAACCTTTCTTGTTGTTCCATATTGAACTCTTTCAATATCTCATATATGTATGTCTGGCACAACCATATTTGCGCCTTAATCTATCCATATAGATATTGATGTCAAATATTCCTGGTTTGCCCAAGTCTTTCATCGAAATCTTATTTTAATGAAATTCTCAACTTGTGTCAATACAAGATACATCATTTCCAATCAACAATATGTCCTCTACATAATGTATTAGAAATATGTCTCAGCGCTCCCACTTAATTTCTTGAAAATGCAAGCATCTTCATCATCTCCGATGAATTTAAACTCTTTTAACAGTTTCATCATGGTGAAGATTCCAACTCCGCTATGCTTACTTCAACTATTGAAGTTTACATGCCCTTTTAGCACCCTTTGAATTAACAAAACCCTTCGAACCATGTCATGTACACGTCCTAGGTTACCGTTCTATTAGAAGAACCTTGTTCTGTTTATTCAACTACCATATACCAAATTATATGTAGTGGTTGCCAGATTAATCCGTCAAGACTATATATTGCTATGAAAGATCAAATCTTGTCATAGTCAACTCCTTGAACATTGTCATAAACTTCTTTCCGACATGTCGACTATTTCATAGATGTTAAACATCCATGTCTTATTTCTTTATAGATCCAAACACGGCCGATAGGCTTCACGCCTTTCCGGAGGGTCTTCCAAGTTCAGAAACTTGTTTTCTCGTGTATGGATACTATCACGGATTCTATGACTTCCAGTCATTTTATGGAGTCAGGGCCCATCATCGCTTCTTTGCATGTAGTCGGTTCATCATTGTCAAAACAATAACGACTTGCTTATCAAATCTTACTATTTGATTCTTACCGACCCACACGGTTCAACAGGAACTCTAATCTCCGAGATCACACCTTTTGTAATCACGAGAGCCATGAGCATTGTGGCCGCCACCGGGACACTTTCGGCGCTGCGCTACTTAGCACATATAGCTAAGGTTCAACAACCTTATCAAAGTTCTATTGTCCTCCCACTTAACTTTTCACGAAAAGTTCCTTCTCAAGAAACTTGACGTTCCAAGCGACAAACTCTTTTGTCCTTGGTGTTATGGAGAAATTCCCAACAAATTCTTTGGGATAACCTAAAAAGACGTGCTTATCCGACTTTGGTTGTAAACATTTTACTTATGCATAACATACCAAAATTTAAGAAAAGACAATTCCGGTTTTATCCCAAACCATAACTCATATGGTGTCATTTCAACAGATCACGATGGTGCTCTTTTCAGTGTAAAAGTGGTAGTCTCTAAAGCTTCAATCTTTAAAACATAATGGCAGTTTTATAAATGACACCTTCGATCTTACCATGTCAAACATGGTTTGATTTCATCTCTCGAATATGCCATACTCCTATGGTTTGTCGGGAAACACAAATCATGGAACAATGCCTCAAGTCTTAGATGTTTTTGCTAAACATGTAACTCAAATATCTTCCTTTATGGTCGAATCATAAACTCTTTATTTTCTTGTTACAATGATTTTTCACTTCATCTTGAAAGCCTTTGAACAACTTTCAAATGTTTCATACTTCTTCCTTATTAAGTAAATATACAGATATATTCACTCAAATTTTTGAAGAAAGCATATGAAGCAAAAAGATCCATCGCATATGGCTACACATAATGGACTATGCACATCAGCATGCACAATTTCCAATAAGCTAGTCATTCGTTCCTCTTTGGCCTATGGACGGAGTTTTAATTATCTCGAGGAAAGTCTCACATGCGTGAATTGATCAAAATCAAAGACTTCAAAATTCCATCAACATGGAGTTTCTTCATGTTTTCTTTCAAATATAATTTAAACAGCGATGTCACTTCATAAGTGATCTTTCAATCATTTGTCTTGCGACATTTTAGCAATAGTGTTTATGGATGTGATTTCTCCCACTAGACTTGTAAAAGTTCATCCATCCTTTATGGAATACGGTAATTATTTGAACAGCCATTGTTCTCATAATACCGGAACAAAATAACAATTATTCAAACAAATCTTGAAGGCTTGGTTTGATGACAACGAAAAAACACAATAACACTTTATTTGTTTTCGATGAACATCATCACTTATTCTTTTGCTAGTTACTTAGGCCGTTGCAGTTCATGAATTGTGTTGTTCTGTATGACACTTCACACCAACCAATTCGGTATCCAATACCTCAGAACCACATTGTTTAACAAGCAAGGAATACAACCATAACATGTACATCTTCTATATACCTAAGTTGGACATTTCCAACCTTTTCTTTTCTGCCAAATATTTTATAGATTCTCTTTCAACAATTCCTTTTCTTTTAAAAGAATCTATCAACATCAATAGTGGTGTCATTCACATGACACATAGTACAAAGCGTATATAGTCAAATACTAATACCTTTAAGCTTGCACTTTGAAGTGGATCACCATCATCAAATGTTTGGTGTTCTTTCAAAAATCCATTCTTTAGTAATCTATTTAGTGTAGAAAACATTTTACTTACATCTTCTATTCATCCTTATCATGACAACTTTCATGATCAAGCTACTATAGCCTATAAGGAAGAATCGCGAGTATAATATTAGTTTCCAAAACCTTTTTGGTAGATTCGGATGCCTAGCATCTCCATCCTTCACAAATTCTCATACAATATGAGAACATGTATTTTGCTAAATTATACTCTATCATAATGCAACCAAAAACATTGTTTCAGATATCACAATATCTTTCACAAATGATGGTTTCTGAAACAATTTTCAGCTCCAATATAATCTTGATATTAAAACAACTTTTTGAATATCAATAATCATGGAGGCAAACATGATACTTTAGATACTAACATTGGAATTCTTACTCTTCATTTAATACTACTTATTAAACTTCATGGAGTAAATAGAGTTTGCTGAAAGTTTGCAATAGGACTTATAAACTTTAAATTGACATTCAAAACAATACGATACCAGTTCGTAAAGTAAATATCCAGAATTCTATAGTTCTATTATCTCAAATAAAAACTAAGTATAAGGTAGTGAACAGATTCCAATGACTACAACAAATTATGCAAATTCACTTCGATTTAGTTTATGACAAATAGAGTTCGACTAATCCAAATTAGAAATGAACTCCCACTCAAAAACGACATCCCTCGTGCCATTTTGGTGATTACATGAACCAAATCCACTACACCAAGTCCGATCATCACGTGAGTTGGTGTAGCTTCAAAGGCGAGCATCAATATGGCCATCATATCAACTATATGACTCATGCTTAACCTTTTGGTCCGTGTTCCGAGGCCATGTCTGTACATGCTAGGCTCGCCAAGTAAGAACCTTAGTATTCACGTGTGTAAAACTGTCTTACACCCGTTGTATGAAAGCGTAGAGTCGAGTACACCCGATCATCACATGATGTCTCGAAACATGATCCATAGAACGGTGCATACTTAAGGAAGAACACATTTTTATCTTGATATCTAAATGAAGGATCATCTTAAAATGCTACTAAAATGCCAAACTAGCAATATAAGATGCTAACATCTAATGTGTAAAGTGAGATGATATGGTCCATGCATTTGATCTCTATCATTTGCATCGTGGTATGATCTCTATCATTCCTTTGTGTCTAAGGCCAAGGTCTATGGAACTTACACGTTGAGTGAGTTGTAAGAGTATCTATCATACATCTACTTACAACAATACCATATCAAGACACTAGCCCAGCAACGATCTAAACTAGACGCCTCTAATTTATCAATTGCAAGTTTTACGTGGCTTAGGGCTTTCAGAGATAGAACCGTTCTTACCTACGAATATGAACCACAACGAGGATAACTAAGTTATTAGCAACTCGTTGTAAATCAGATATTGACTATAGTAGGAGAGACAGACACCCGCCAGCCACTTATGCAAAACAAGTTGCATGTCAGTCGTGGAACCGGTCTCATGTACGATGACATGTAAGGTTGGTCCGGGCCGCTTCATCCCACTATGTCACCAATATCCAAAATACATAGAAGATGCAATAACATGATCATCATCGCCCACATATCAACATATGTGTACTACCCGTGCTAAGCACCTACGCATAGATCAGGCTCTGAAACCACTATTGGGTCCGCAGCATAGAAAACAAAAAAATTCCTACGATGAGAACTATACGCCAAGATCTATCTACTAGATACAGAGCAACGGGTCGACATACATCCATAGAGAACTTACCCTCGAAGACAACGAGTTTTGTTAACGAGTAGGAACTCGTGGTTGATGTAGTCGTACACTTGCCGATCTCAAGATCCTGAGGAAGTCCAGCAGGTCCGGCTCCAGCACGTCCATCAGATCCAGCTCCAGCAGCAGCAAGTCCAGCACCGCAAAGTAGCGATGCATCCGTGATCGCACACACATCCGGTACCCCGACAACCTCCGTCCCTCGCTCCAGCAAAGCAGCGGAAGCAGCAACTCCTTTCCAGATAAAGCCACCGGGAACATGTATCTCGCTAATCCGAGACCATGGGGGAATAATACTAGAGGGGGAGAGAGATCCTTCACAAGGAGGTGTGAGGATGAAGGAGGGAATGGGTGGCCTTTTATAGGAGGAGGGGGGTGCCCCCTCTCTCCATGGCCGGCGCATGGGGGGTGACCCCTCACCTCCCCCATTCATGTGGTGGTAACCCCTCCACATTAAAATGCCCCTTAACATTCTCTTTTAAAGTCTCCACTTTAAATGCATTAAATTTCTCCAAATTTAATGCTCTCTCATTTAATAAAACTCTTTTATTTATTTTATTCAGAATTTTGTTAATTACTTTAATTAACAAACATTCACATAAAACCCCCTGCAACATTTCAATATTATATGCAGAACCAATTTCAGCAATTTCACTCGAAACAGTTTCGGTGTCTATTGAAATAATTCCAGCGCTTTCTTAAATCTTTATCAGAAACATATTTGCTCCAAATGGTGTCGGTATCCCTTAAGTGTGTCACCCTACGGTTCACGAATAATGCAGACATGATCGAGACCCCTCTCAGATTCATAATCAGAAGCGGGACCAGGAGATCCATACTGACTCCTACACATTCAACGATGACTTCTGTGATCGTGAGAACCTTTAACGCTAGTAACTAAATCCCTTTGTCTCGCGATATATTACATGTCCGAGATTCGATCATCGGTATCTCCATACCTAGTTTGATCTCGTTACCGACATGCACTCTTTTCTCATTCCTGTGATATAACATTCTAGTGATCACATCACTTGCTTGCAAGCTATTTCAATGTGATATCACCGAGAGGGCCCAGAGTATATCTATCCGTCATCGGGATTGACAAATTCCACTCTTGATCCATGAGCCTCAACATAACACCTTCGTAGCACTGAACCCATCTTTATAGTCGCCTTGTTACGGTGCGACGTTTGATGTTATCAAGATACTCTTCCGGTGTTAGCAATTAACATGATCTCATGGTCTAAGGATAAAGGTTACTTCGTATGATGTTATAGCAATATAAACATAATGACTTGATCGTAATGCTATACTTCGGATGAATGTTCATCACATCATTCCACCAATGGTGTGACCTTGTTATTAACAACATCCAATGTCTATGATCAGGAAACCTTGATCATCTTGTTAATCAACAAGCTAGTCTATAAGAGAGGCATAACTAGGAACCCTTTTTGTTTATTAAACACACATGTATTGACGTTTCCGATCAATACAATTATAGCATGCAAAATAAACATTTATCATAAACATGGAATAAGATAATAACCACTTTATTATTGCCTCTCGGGCATATTCCCTTCAAAAAGTCCACCTCCAAGTCCACCTCCAAGTGTACCGTCTCCTCCCAGTAGAAGTCCACCACCTCCAAGTCCAGTCCATGACCCCAACACGAGTTCATCTTAATCTACGCAGCCGCATCCACCCACTAAGGGCCAAAAGCGGAAGAATATCACCGCTCTGTCGAGCGATAACCGACACCCAAAGCGATAGTTGTCGCCCCTCCCAAGAGTACCGTCGGTTCCTCCCAAGAGGGCTTATGACCTGACAGATAAGGAGACCGATGCGATCGTACGGACCGAAGTGGATGCTCATTTTAAAAAGAAACAACCTGAACAAGAGGTCCAAACAAAACCGGAAACCAAGGAGCACTTTAGGAAATTACTGACGCAGCCATCCCAAGCTCAGTTAGATGCGCCAGATGACTATACATGATGTCTTCAGAAGACACTAAAACAGAAGGGATCAAGCGTTAGAGGTAGCATCACAAAAGAGGTTCCCTAGCAGGGGGAACAAGCAAAACAATTGAGTGGTAGCGGAAGCATCAGAACAGACGTCCTCCAGCTGGGGAAACAAGCAAACCAATCGCTCCTCCCACTCCAGGTGAACATACCTGAACCTCAACTATATGAGGTAGAACCTATGGATCCGGAAACGGCTAGGATATTGGCCGAGCAATGTGGTATGCCTATTCATGAAATTCTTCACGGTTCACGGGGAGCCTCTGGTCAGTTCTGAGAGGCTTCGGGATATGCCAATACAAATGCGACGGTTCCATGAATGGTACATGAAAGCATCAAAAGAACAGCAAAATTGGTTCTTAGTGAAAATTCGAAAATCGCATTACTTCACTGAAGACGAGGTCCCTATTGAATTTACAGAATTATTTCAGTTATTCAATCTAAAGGAACTCGACAAAACTATCCTAAGTGCGTATTGTCTATAAGTGATTACTTTATATATGTAATTAGGTCTCTATCTCAGCTTGTTCAATTCATTGTCCGTAAGTATACTCACTATATTCTTTTGTACGCTATATATAATGATGCAGAATGAAGATGCTCGATTGTAAAAGAAAGGCTATCAATGGATTTGGGTTCATTGACCCACATCGAGTTCATGGAGCTATACTAAAGGATAAACCACTGGAGGTCGAGCACAACTTGTAGCGGTTTCTCACGAAACAATATTTCTGTAATGAAATACTATTTTCTTACCACGACGGCAAGTGAGTTTTTGTACACATTAACTTTTGCTTACTCGATGTTTAGTGTAAATGATGAGTTACTGACGTATGTAAACCTTGCGTAGGTACCACTGGATTCTTCTAAGCATTTCACTTGACTTGGGAATAGTTCACATCATGGACTCACTAAACAAAGACATTGAAAACTACCGCAGCATTATCGATACGCTCTAGAGGTAATTTCAACTATTATCGCACTATATCGGTTTCTTTCGTACATTTTCTAGGATATCAAGTAGTTATTAACTCATACATTAATTTTCTTTATCGGGTAGGGTTTGGACATAGTTCAAGAACCATATCTGCGGTCAATGGCGTGAGGAGCTATTTTTTAAATCACTCTCAGTAAGTAGTACGAGCTAAATCCGCGCATCTATTTAATTCTAGTTTATGTGCATTTATCATGCTAGAGTTATTATTTGATTGAATTCTATTCTTGTAAAGTGCGCGAGGTAGCCACAGGGGACTAATCTATGTGGATTCTATGTGTGCGAGTTCATTCGCATCAGTATTGAGAAGCCCTCGGAAAATGTTCGAGTAAGTAAACAATATATTCACCCTTTTTTTATTACCAAAAGTTGTGTTGAGTCTAATTCATACGATCTCTTTTTTATATAGTTGGACGCGATGCGGGACAAACTCCTACCAGAGGACCGCCTAATAGCAATCCAAGAGGAATTTGCTGGATTTTTTGTTGACGAGGTCATAGACCCACGCGGAGAATACTCTATACGTAGACCCTAAAGCATCCATGTAATGATATCCATGTAATTAAATAGACATCCTCTGGACCCGGTTGGGATTCCATGTATGCTTGTAAGAGAAATTAGATTATATATTGCGTCAATGTGTACAAATACTGTGTAGTAGCGTTCTGTATGTATACGAAAACTTGTTTCTAATAAAAACACAGAATGAAAAATAATTGAACACAAAACACAAAATAAAAAGAAAAACACAAAACTCTAAAACCCCATCCCCTGCCGCGGCAGCCAAATGGCCCAAAATGCTGCCGCGACAGGGAACCTTTAGTCCTGGTTCGTAACACGACCCGGGACTAAATGTCCTGCCGCCCAGCGTGCCTCACAGGGCCACGTGGTTGGACATCTAGCCCCGGTTCGTAACAGAACCGGAGCTAAAGCTTGGACCTTTAGTCACGCTTTGGCAGTCCCGGTTCACAATCCGGAACTAAAGGTCCTTACGAACCGGGCTAATGGTCTGATTTCTACTAGTGACCAGTCTTTGGTGCGAAAGTTGTACACAACACATAAACAAAAGACTTGTTGCAGCCGACCCATCTTTTGGTCTAATCTGACATGCACGCACGCCTAGATAGGTGCTAGAAATTGCTTTTATTCTTCTTTTTGCTAGGATCGATGATGGGCTTCACTAGTAGAAATCAGGCCTTTAGACCTGGTATATAAGGACCTTTAGTCCCAGATTGCAAACCGAGACTGCCAGATCAGGACTAAATGTCCGTCCTTTAGTCCCGGTTCTGTTACGAACCGGGACTAGAGGTCCACCACGTGGCCCCGTGAGCTGCGTTGTGTTTAATTATTTTTCATTCAGTGTTTTCATTATAAACAAATTTTCGTATACATACACAACGCTACTACATAGTACTTTTACACGTTGATGCATATATAATATAATTTCTCTTACAAGCATATATGGAGGTCATTACATGGAGTTCCAACCGGGTCAATAATCATTTTGTTTATTATTTATTTTCTTTCTTTTGAAACAAAACATTTGCAAATAGGTTTTAGACAAATAGAAGATCCGAGAGGACATGGCTTTTTATTTGAAATAGATATGGGAATATCTAAAAAACAAGATAGGATTTAGGAAAATAGTTTTAGGCACAAATATGATAACATGATGATGCTCAAATACAATATGGCATGATGACATGAACATGCTATCATGATGATGCACAACGATAAAGGCACGTGATTTTCTAGTAACGGTTTTACCTGGGGAGCTACAATTATAAATAGTGATACCATCAGTTGAATAATTCAGTCAATGCCAAAATAAGAGAAACGTCTTTTAAATTACAATAACAGTAACTCCTCGGGAAACTAAACTTCCAGATTATATTTTGTCATAACGCACCCGTGGCGATGTCGGAAAAATACAAAGCACTTGCACCGACAAAAGATGCACTATCCTCTTAGATATACGAGTCTCGCTCAATCATGTCAAAATGGTCATCATATAGTTTACTATCACGAATAAAATTATGCAAACACATGCATGTGGTGATGATCTCGCTCCGCGTCTCCAAATTGGGGTAATATGGTATAGAAAGAAGAACGTGTCACTTCATATTGAGAACGCGAAGTACTCTTTTAGTGGCATTTCTAAAGATGAATGAAGATTGTCGAATCGTATCGACAAACTATAAAACGTCAAAATACATATTCATCCAGAAAAATTAAATCTCTTATTTTCGGATGGTGGTGGGAGTAACAATATAACAGAATCGTACCCTAAGAGTATCAAATAGAAACCACTTGGGATGTAACTGAATCGGATCGGATCAGATTTTCTCTCTACCATATCCTATTCTATATTTTCCCCGCGGATTCAGACCAGATCGGATAATGACCGTTTATGAATTCGAATACGGATATACTACACCGCGGATTCGGAATGGAAACGGAGCGGACTCGGGACAGAAAAAGAAGTAATCGGATCAGCACATGCATAAGTAGATTGACAACAAAAACTGGTTGATAAAACAAGGTTAACAAAATACTAATGGATTCAACAATTATAACATGATTGAATGAGTAAATATAACTTGACCACATGAACAAGTCGATGTGTATGAAATAACACACACAAGAGCTAAAATAGCACCGACACATGCTTAAGTAACTCAATATCCTAACAAGTTTGGACTTTACATTCCATAAAATGACTATGTAACTGTGTAGAGGTTTAACGAATGAACTCACAAACTCACTACCTATTGTTCATCTTTTATTAACTCCGATGTTTCGGATGAAAAATCGGATTATTCGGTGTAAATCCATCGGATAATACTAAATAATTTTCGGATACGGATATCCGAGTGCTAATACGCATACCATATCCTATACCGTTTTTGGGTGTCAAGTTCGGATCCGGATATCCTTATCCGTCGGATTCACTCAAAACGGATATGGAGTCTCTAAAACGGGTTCGGAAATGAATTCGGTACGGAAATTATCCTATCCGCTTACATCTCTAGAAACCACCAATAGTTTGGAAAAAAACAGAAACCACCAATAAGATTTCCTTTCGTAAAGGAATGCTAATTTGTTTGGGCTGGTTGCCGCGCCCTCGCTCCATGGGCCAGTAAGTTAACCAATTAGGGTTTCATCGACCATAGGAGGGTTTTTTTTGGAAGGTGCGGAATTACGAGCGTTTTTTTGGAAGGAATAAGGGCACGTACAATGATCTTATCTTAGCAATGCCACATAGGATGATTGCTGAGTTGGAGGATAGAGAAACGAAAAAAAGACCTCTGCCTTCTCTTGGCTAAGATCATCTCTTAGCTACAATATGTCTCACCACATATTTAGGAACATCTAGTGCTAGAGATAAGACTAAAAAAAGAACCCATTGTATGTCATATTTTGTTGTCATATCAAATGATGTGGCATGTATAAGATAAAACTGTCTTATCAACCATTGTACATGCCCTAAATCGACCTAGCGGTGACGGGAAAAACTTCCCAAATAGTTTCCTATCCTACCGTGATATAAACATGACCCGTCGCAGGTGCAGCTCTACCGCGATCAAACTTCCGCACGGCTGAGGGAATCATGGCCGGCAACTTCTTGGTTCCACTCTTCGCCGCGGGCGAGGACGGTCAAGACGGCGGGCCAGCCCTGCCGGGAGGGATCGGCGGCGGCCGTGGCGGGAAAGCCAGCGCAGATGACCGTGGAGGAGACGGCGGCCACGGAGAGGACGGCCGTGCCGGCCAGCAAGGCGGACGTGGCGGAGACGGCGGCTTCGGCCAGCAAGGCGGCCGTGGTGGCGATGGCGGCCGTGGCGGCGCTGGTGGGCAAGGTGGCCGTGGGGGCGATGGCTGGTGGCCTGGCGGTGCCGGCGGGGCTGGCGGCGCCGGAGGACGTGCCATGCCGCTGCTGACGCACGGGCCAGGGCGTCGCAAACGTACCGGCCGTGTTGGAAAGTTTGAAGACAACATTGACGGTGGACAGGCCAGTCTCAGCCGACGTGTGCGCTCGCGTGGCGACCAGCCTCGGAGTGGGAGTGGGTTTCTTATGCTGCCACCGGCAGGGGCCGGCGGACCTGGTTGTCCAGCCTACTAGGAGGGATTGGCGGCCGCGGAGGCCGCGGTGGTGACGCCGGCCCGTATGGCGGACGTGGTGGGAAAGGAGGCGCTGGTGGCTACGGATCCCGCCGCGGTGGCGCTGGAGGCGCAGGAGGCGATGGTGGTGGGGATGGTGGAAAAGGAGGTAAAAGTAGAGGCATCGGCGGCAAGGGAGGCACTGGCGGAAGAGGTGGCATCGGCGCACCTGGTGGGAAGGGTGGGAAAGGCGGAGACGGCTTTGTAGGCGGGTATGGTGGCTGTGGCGGAGATGGCGGTGGCTTTGGCGCTCCTGGTGGTGATGGCGGATCAGGTGGCGCCGGAGCTGGTGGACTCGGTGCGCAGGGCCTTGTCGGTGGTGCAGAAGGGGAGGGTGGGGCAGGCGGAGCCGGCGGGCCGAGTGATCCTATTCGTCTCGACTAGGGTTTAGACACGTCCTAGTATTTATTTCTCCATGTCATGTCTACAAGTCAAGTGTGTTCTTGTTCAAGTCTGCCTTTATTATGTACTCACTGGGGAACATTCTGGGTCCTTCGGGTTAATTTTATTTGAATTTTGAAGTCATAGAGAATTTTATTACTAGAAATAAGTTATTCTTTCATCTCCTTGCATAAAACAATTAGTACCAAATAGTCAACACAAACATACAACAATTGGTACGAAATATATTAGCAACAATTCTCTCTATCTTTCTCATTTTCTCTAGTTCGGTGCGTGCAAAGAAATATACTCCCTCCGTTTCAAAATATAAGACTTATATTTAAAACGGAGGGAGTAGAAGTCTCCCATTTTTTACCCAAAATCAACAGTTAGATGCAAATAATCAGATAATAATCGGTAGCAAACGGTAGATGCAAATTAGTAGTTGTCTCTCACTCTAGCAGCTTGTCCTACTCAGATCACAACATTTTTTTTTCTATATTCTTCTCCATCTAAGAGATTAGTGATCAGGCTGCCATTCATGGGTTAACAATTCAAGAAAAGAAAATGCTAAAACTTGCAATCAAATCCATTCCCATATATACGATATCCTCTTTTTTACATTTGAGCAAATGGAGGGTAGAGTAAGACGGCATCTTCCTTTGTTTTCTCAGGGAGAAGGCAACATGCTGTAATGTGCATGGGCTTGTAAATTCAGCAGTTCTGATAGGCCAATAGACAAACGCCCTTCTTGGCTTCGAGTGGTCTGGTATTTCCTATTGGACAGTTGGTGACGCACCACAAGCATGGTGGGCTGGCCTAGGTAATTTTTTTGGTGTTTGTTCGTTTCCTCTTTCTGTTTTTATTTTTTATTTTCCAGACTTTTTTTGCTAGTATCTGTTTAATTACATCTTTTATGTTTTCATGTTTTTTATCTTTCTCTTTTTATCAAAGTTGTACCTTAACAAATATCTGTGCTCTTTTTTAGGTTTTCATGCTTTTTGGTACAACTTTGATTAACCGTGACGTTGTTAGTAGTATTTAACCTACGCGGAAAAAATGGCATCTGCTGATTCTTGTTGCAAACAAAAAAAATTGATCGCATGTCAAACAAATTAACCACCCGTGGATCAAGATAGAAGTATTCTTCTTATAGCTAACCAAAATATTTCTCTGCCTAGCTTCACATGACCTTTCCGGTGTACTTAATTGGATACTTAACGCTTAGGTTTTGGTGGCACGTGAAAAAATTGTATGTTTAGGGATACTTACTGGTACTAGAGTGGTTTGAATGTTTAATCTAGGAAAAAGGAAAGTTGAATTGCCAGTTTGTGATCGTACATGACTGGAGAGCCGAACTAGTATAGAGTGTCCGACGCGACCTATTCGTCCATAAAATTTGGGGACAAATGTGTCGGTCCTGACACGCCGCGGACCGTGCGCGTGTCTTATCTTGCTCGCACCGGATCCCCCGGAAGCGACCCAATGACCTTCGCATGCCTAACGCCTGCAATGGCTGCTGGCCACTGGCATTCAGAAGGCTGGTCCCAGTAGCCATGGTCATCAATGCCCGCGCTGACTGCTACGCCGCGCCTTCTGAACTCCATGCGTAGGGCACCATGCCGAGGCCAAAGCTGCCTTGCTCTGGGGCCACACCTTGCTCATGGCATCTCTAGCGGCGATACCTAGTCGGTCTGAATCTGTCCACGCGGACAGGAAGACAGGTCACGCATGCTCTGGTGACGCATCCTAAACAGACTGACGTGTCCGCCGCGACCCATTCGTCCATAAAATTCGGGCCCGAATGTGTCGGTCCGGACGCGCCATGTACAGTGCGCGTGTCTTCTCTTGCTCACACCGGGTCCCCCTGGAAGCGACCCAATGACCTTCGCCTGTCTAACGCCTCGCTTATAATGGCTGCTAGCCATTGGCATTCAGAAGGTTGACCGGCCCAAGCAGCCATGGCCATCAATGCCGGCGCTGACCGCTACGATGTGCCGTCTGAACTCCGGCACCGACATTGATGGCTAGGGCTTCTTATACTAGCGGTGTGGTCGTCTCTTCCCACACACTCCCGCTTGCGCCATTGTTGCATCTAGCCAAGCCCTCCCTCTCGCTCTAGCCAGCGCCATGAAGATGTCGACGTGGTTGAAGAAGAATGGGTCGTGGTGATGGAGATGCTAAATGTGTCGTGCCGCTAGAGATAAGGCTGGGAAGCACTCACACTTCTTTTTAAAATAAGTTTCTTGATAACCAAAACTGTTATTTAGCATATCCAAACGGTCCATTTAGCATCTCGATGATAGGCCCTGTAGAAAATCTCAAACGGCATGACATGTCTGTCTTATTCAGGCTGTAACTCGGCATGACATGTCTTATTTCGTCTTGATAGCCACAAGCAGCCTAAATTAATTACTGATGATAGGCCCTGTAGAAAATATATGTTCAAACTTTGTAGGATGTTCGCTTCTTCCGCACGGTTGCCCTGACCAAGCTAATCACAAGACAACGTTGGTGGTTTTCTTTACGTAGTGTATGCCACAAGTCTGCTATCCATGATGGTACCATCTATAAGTGTTTGGATCCATACTGTCCCGAGGTATGTGCATCAGATGGTTTTCTCTGCTCTCTATCTCATCATGTATGTTATGATTAAGATTTCTTATCCTTTCTATATCTATCTTTTGTAGGTATTTCGTGAGTGTAGACGACGACACTGAGACTGAATTTGTTTTCTTCGACAGAGTCGGAAGAGAACTTGGAATGACCTTGATCAGCCTCCTGCGCCATGGCCAAGCGCCTAGTGTGCAACTTGCCCACATTGTTGATTCTGCACAAGGAATTAGTTTTACTCCAGAAGAGTTGGCTTTCATTGTCTCACGGAAGTTTCAGTTTGTTGTCTCGATTTCTAATAAGTACTTCACAACAAAGGAAGCCAATATATCCTTTCAAGTACTCCCTCCGTTCCACAATATTAGCTTGCTAAAAAGGCTTATATTGTGGAACGAAGGTACTACTGAGGTACTACTTATGATCGATGCACATTCATGAACATGGCCATAAAGCACGAAAATGACGAAGTTTTGGTCATAAATCTCAAACATGTATCGGGTCTTATGGTCATTGTAAATCACCCTCGAACCCAAAAACTGTGGGTAATAGATCATGAAAACGTCCATAATGAGCGAAAACGACGAGTTTTTGGTCATGACTCTCGAGCATTATATCGGGTTTTATGCTCATTTTAAATCGCCCTAGATCAACCAAAACTATGGTTAGTAGCTCATGAAAATGGCCACAAAGCGCCAAAAGAACAAGTTTTTAGTCATAAATCTCAAACATGTATTGGGTCTTACGGTCATTGTAAATCACCCAAGAAGCCCAAAACAATGGGCAATAGCTCATGAAATGGCCATAAAGCGCGAAAACGAGGATTTTTTTGTCATAACTCTCAAACATGTATCTAGTCTTACGGTCGTTTTAAATCTCCCTAGAACCCAAAACTATAGCATCCTTTTCATACTAGTCCAAGTTTTCTGTCTGTAAACCCAAATATTTTTATATATTCAGGTAGCTCTTGAAAAATGTGATTTTTGAGAGTTGGAATCATCTCAAAATCATTTATGGTTGATTTTAGAAAAATGTTTGAAGTTAAAAAAGTCTCTGTCTTGTTATTTTTGCTAAAGGTGATCTATAATTCCAAAAGGTTTGAATCCAATGGGCTTGGGTAGATGTTTTGAAAACCTTTCTAGCAAAATTGGAATCATGCAATTTGGCTAGGTGAAACTCTCTGAATTGAATTTTGAACACAGCTACTGAATAGGATTTTAAATTAAAATAGAAAATATCTATTTGAATCGGCGGGCGAGCGCAGGAACGCTAACGGGCCGGCCCAGCTACACGGCACGCGCGCAGCGGGCTGCTGACAAGCGGGGCCTACGCGTCAGCGACTGCGGCTAAGCGAAGCGGTACGCGCTATCCTAGGCCATGCGATTAGAGCTAGATCGATGGTTGTGGTTCATCGTCTCCCGGTGAACAGCTCCGGCGAGAACGAACCCTAACGCGACGGTGGGGGTACGTAGGGGCTCACCAGGGCTCCAGCTAGACGTGGCGATGGGGGCGATCGAGCTGGTAGACGATGGCGATTCGAGGCGTGGCCGCGGCGGCTCCTGGGGTGGCTCCAATCGACGGCGCCTCTTCTTCTCTGCAGCGGCGGGCTCCGGCCAAATTCCGGCGAAGTGGTGCTCGCCTTGCTCCGGGGAGAGGTCAGGGGTGTTGCTGGGAGAGAGGGGAGTGAGATGGTGTGCAAATGGAGGCTGGGGGTGGCCTCTATTTATACACCGGCGAGAGGGGCAGAGCGGCATGGTCGGGCTCCGTCGGCGACGTCGTTGTAGTGAGCTACGGGCATGGCTACGGGCGGCGGTCGAAGCTCTATTCCCTGGCGGTCTTCGTGGGCTTGATGGCGCGGCAAGGGGCGGTCGCCAACGGTCGGGAGCGTTTGCGCTCTGGGCGGGGAGCCGTCAGTGTTTGATACGGCACACGGTGTCTACGAGTCGCGCGGCGGCGAAAAGTCATGTCTGGGCGGTTCCTGGGGTCGTGGTGAGGGCGTGTGTGCTTTGAGAGGGCAAGGCGCGGCGTGGCTACGCGTGGTGACTACGGCGCTCTGGCGCGCTCTCGGCATGGTAGGCAGAGAAGTGGGCGTGTGCTGTAGGGCATGTCCACTGCTTGGCTTCGATCGCGGAGGGGACAGAGAGGGGCGGTGAGATCTCACCTGCCTCCTAGCAAGCATGGGAGAGAGCGGGGCGGTCTACTGCGAGCTAGTCTTGGTCGACCGGCATGGATGGCTCAGTTGGGGGCGAACACTAGTCCAGCAGTGAAGGGGAGCTCCTCTCCGGCGCGGCACTGCACTGGGAGAGATCGTGGGGTGCAGTGGAGCCAAGTGGTGATCAAACCACTGCTCCAAACAGTAATTTAGAACTGAGACTTTTCTGTGCCTGCCAGGTGTTCGATCAAATGGCCGCATAAAATTTATTTTCAAATTTTTGGATGATTTTTGGTGAGTGATCTGGTTACTTGCTTGGTAGTCTATGGTTGCTAGGGTTTGCCAAGGGGAATTGATTTGAGTGGTTTTTGAGAAAAGAGGATCTATGTACCTACACTTGATTCAATTTTGAAATGCCTCTTAAATTGATTTGAAAATAGTTTCTGTAAGAGTGTAAAGTTCACCTGTGTTCACTTTCACTTGGTCTAGCAAGGGGTGGAAAGAAGTAGAATTGTTTCTGTTGAAAAACATTTGTTAGAGATGGCCAAAGTGGGCTAGTGAGCCAAATAGGCAGAAATGACCATTTGATCATTTGATTCATATTTGAATTTCTCTTTGTGGGATTTTGGTTTCAATTGAGCTAGATGATGTGGTATTCATCACTAAACCAATTCTTATCATTTATAGCAATCAAACATGGCAATTTCAAACATTCACATACACACATGCATTCATGGGTTTAAGTCTAAAATTTTTGGTTAACCCTAAATTGGGTGATTGGAATTTGATAACCTTGATTGATATTTTTGGGATGTTACAAGTCCCCCACGCCGCCGCCGCCGCCGCCCTCTTCACCATCTTCACCGCCATCTCCATCACCTAATCCTCCTAGTATGCAGTGGTTCATCCTCCCACACACCTCTGTACCGTCCTATGTAAACATGGTGTTTGATGCTATAAGTTATAACCCTATGATCTATGTCATGTTTGTGTAGTTTCTTTGTTCTTAGATTGAATGGTTGAACGTCTTTCGTTCATTAGAGTTGTATGTTGATATGGTACAGTCCTTTGGTGTCCATTATATTTGTGTGCGCATAGATTAAACATCATAGGGTTTGTAGTATGTCTAAAAGGAAGGAGAAAGTTCTGCCAGAGTGACAGAAACCTGAGGACGCGAACCGGAACGTTGCACGTATGGGAGTAAGAGGACCATTAAACTTAAGGCTATGGTTGGAGAAATCTTAATGCATTGTTAGTAGTTACGGATGTTTGCTAACAATCCAATCATATAGTACATGTAATTCCAAGTAGTGAAGCGCATGTATATTTAGCCTCTCCCACATAGAAAACCGCATCGAAGACAATGAACCCGATTTATTCTCTAATTAAACTTGGAAAAAGTCACCACAATTACCACCACTATTCCACACTCATGGTTCTGTTAGTTCAGTGTATTTTATTGCTGCAGCAACTAACTTTGCTTTCTTGTTATTTATTATCTTGCAAAGCTATCTCTAGTACTAGTATTGTTGCTCTAGTTTTATTTCCTAAATAATGCAAACGTTTAGTGTGCGTAGAGTTGTATCAGTGGTTGATAGAACTTGAGAGAACATTTATCCTACCTTTAGCTCCTAGTTGGGTTCGATACTCTTACTTATCGAAAAGGCTATACACGATCCCCTATACTTATGGGTTATCAATGATCAAGGTTTCCTAATCATGGTGCATTCATGCCAATTGAAAATGAAGTCATATCATTGGTAAATGATGTGATGGACATTACCCATATAAGTATTGCAACTCGATCAAGTCACAAAATTCACGTTGCAATAGTTGGAAACGAAGTATCCTAATCCTTAGACGTGAGATCTTGTTTAACCACTGTCACACGAGGCTGCTTTGACTGAATCAACCCTCACACCCTAACAAGGTGATCATAAAGCGTATGTTAGTTATTCCAGAGGGACATGTTGAGGCGCATGTCAAGATCATGATTTGTTCTCCTGCGAGACGGGAAGATACACTGGGCCCAATCAGTGAGATTGCATCCATAAATGTTGTGCAATCTAGTTGATGTCCCATGACACTCCTTCCCTCGATGTTTATCATTTGGATTAGAGGATCTTGAATATAAAAGCTTTATAATCGAGTTTGTGAACCTTACCAGTGTGTCTTGCTTATTGCAAGATGGTTATTCATATAAATGAGATACAAATCAGTTGTTCTTTATCTATGAATGATTTCTTGTATGATTCACATTGTGGTTATGAGCAAGCTATTCTGGTCTTTGTCTACATGATAATGTTTAAGCATTTATGAAACATATGAAAATTGCCAAAAGATATTCAAACTTAATAATGAGATGACACTAATGTTTAAGTCAAATGGGTCGATTCATTCAGATGAAACAGTAAGTCTACTAGATACTTGATCTTATGACTTACGCAAACCATGCTTCATTGGATGAGATGGCTAAAACTCCACGTTCTAGTAAAACAAATTGTGGACTAAATTGTTGAATGTCATACATGATGACTATAGTTCAACATCTGGCGGATATCATTATTTCATAAGAATTATTGTGGACTTAAGCGAATATGTGTATTCAGTTAATGAAACATAAGCCTAAAACTATTTGAATTGTTCAAAGACCTTCAGAATCAAGGTGGATATTAAAAATTAACAAGAATATCAAAGTCTCCATGATTTGATCAAAGTGACTGTGAACTAGAGTTAGTAACTTTGGCATAAGGACTTGTTGAAAATGTTTCACAAACTATGACAATTGGACAAATCAAACATGTTGATATGTCCAAACATCATAATCATAATGTATTGAATACATATGGTCCATAAAGTGATCTTATACTAGATTAACATTAGAAATTAGAGTTATAGATTGGAATAGTAAACACTCATTTGAAAATATAAGGAACATCAAAAAATTCGTGAAAACAATACCATAAAAGTTATGGCATGTTCGAGTTTCTAGAGATTTTGACAATTCGAGATCGTGACGAATAAGCAAATCTTGGTAGTGTATTCTTAGGTAACTATGAATACGATTCCACAACCAAAGGAGGCAAATCTTGTGTTGTCTTAAATGGTACTTCCTCGAAAGAATGTTCTCTCAACGAAGCATAAGTGGAAGAAAGGTGAAAGTTCAAAACAAGGTTATTGACCTTACCTCAGGTTATCGAGTGGACCAATGGAATATGTTCGGGAACCAAAGACCTAAAAGTAGAGGAAAAACTAATGATAATAACCATAGCATTTCAAAGAGATACTTTTACCGAAAGAAAAGTAGGATTCAAGAATATTGCTTGCCATGTGCAGAGTTATATTTTTGATTCACATGTCATGTTAATATAACAAGATATACCTACCAACTACAGAAAAATATGATGGACCTAAATACAAGAAATGACTAAGAGTCATGAATCCCGTATTAAGTTACATTTGAGATTCAAAAGTAAAGTGTTACTTGAATCATGTTAAGTAAAGACGTTTACTTGACATTTCCCAATAACATCAAAGTTAAAAGGAATGAATGAAACTTAAAGGAAGACATAAAAGCTCGATTTGTTACAAAGTATGTTTTGACAAATTCAAAGGAAATTGACTATGACATGTACCGACGCTTAAAAGTCTATTGGATTTACACCGACAATTACTCCAATTTGGTAATTGGTAAGGGTTGTAATTGTTACAACAAGCAGAAGTTAGTCAATCGAAGGATTGCTAGTATCTTGTAGCAAAAAAAATCTCGATTTGATGAATGATCAAAGAATTTTGGGTTTTTTTTTCAAGATTATCGAGAACACCTGCGTGTACGATAAATTAAGTGGGAGCTAAGTAGTTTTCCTAATCAAATATGTGATGACATATTTGAGTGGGAGTTGAGGGATGTCCTAGTCTATCAAATATGCATTGCATATGTGAGTGGGAGTGTGATGACATTCTTGTATATGTAAATGACATATTCTTAATGATGTGGTTGCTATTAGAAATGATTAAATCATTTAATGGATGGAGTTGGATGTATGTTGAACATATAGGATCTATAAGATAGATCAACACGTTTGATATATCATTAATGTCGAAATGTTTCAAGAATTCTAAAAAGGTCAGAATAAACCTATTAAGATTCTGAAATAGCTCAGAATAAAACAAGCAAAGAAAATATTCTTACTTGTGAAATTAGGTGAAACATTGAGTTAAGTCTCAGCATTAACAATAATGGTTAAGAGAAAGGAAAAGAGATGCATTGCATCTTGTATGCCTAAGTCATAGGTTTTTTCTCATAAACCATGTTGGATACACGACGTAATGAGATCCATGTTCTTTGATGAAAGAACTGGCGCCAAACTGATGAGTCAATCATTGAACCAAATTTAAGTTTAAACACAAAAGGGAAGCGTGGTTAGGCATCGATATTGCAAGTAGTACACTATTGATAAAATCTACATGGATAGAAAAGTATTAGAATGCTTACTAGTAAGTATGACATTTGGATTAGAAAGTTCGATTTCTGACTCAGTGTGTTTCTAAAAGTTTACATGACAACATTGAAAATTCAATTGACTGGTCAATAGTCATTGTAAACACTAAGAAACAAAAGTCTCACTTTGTCACCAAATAGACACTTGAACACATTATGTGATAATGTAGTAAATGTCAAAATAAGAGACATTAACGATTTGCAAAGAGATACAGATCTGGTAACACAGATCAAGGACATCAAGATTTCCATTAGCAAGCATGATCAATAAACACATATATGATATAGTTTGATGATTAGTAACAATGCAACTAGATTATTTTTACTCTAGGCAAGTGCAAGACTAAAGGAGTTATGCCCTAGAGGCAAATAATAAAGGTGTTTATTATGATATCTCATTAGTTCATAGTAGTTTTATATCATGTTATAACTATATCGATCGAAAACATCGATGCATGTGTGGTATAGAATAAACAAACCAAACAGTTCCTAGTTTGAGTTTTATATCATGCAACTGTGCTATGATAATGCAGAGTGAAGGGCAAAAATACACATAATCCCTGTAACCTGACATATTGTCGTTGTAACGATTCATAGCAGGAGTAGGATCTCGCCACCGTCATGAGATCTGAACCTGGTAACTCGTGTTACCCCTTGCCAGACGCTGGTCGCCTCTTGTCCCCGGCTCTTTAAACTCGCCATTTGATATACTCGTCGACAATACCACGACAGCTCTCCCATGTGGGTGTGGTACTACCGCCCCGTGTACATTTGTTTCTTTCGGTCTGCTCGACCTTGTAGCGTCTACCATGGTTAGGTGATGATGCTGAATTCATGACCGTGATGGCGTTTGTTGGTGTGTCAAGATTGAGCATATTTTGCGATCATTTTTTCTACGTATTTACATTTATCTTTTTGAGCGTGTACTTTTCCCGATTACAGATTTTTTTCCCCCAATTAAACGGGCTTAGGCTCCACCATCCGGGTCATGTATATATAGATTAATTCCAAATGTGCGTACGCCTCCACCTTGCAGGCCAATTAAAATACCCAAGCAGCAGCGGGTGCAGCCAGGACAGAGTTTTTCTTTTCTTTATCTTATTTTCTGCAGAAAAACAAAGGGATCACGAAAGGGAAATTAAAAAAATAGGGTTGGAGATGGGAGGTATCGATCCCCCTTCCTCTTAAAAAGCATTGATAAGTGCTCTACCATTTGAGCTACATCCCCATTAATATTCATTTTATTAAATTGATTAATTAATAGCAATCTAATTAAATATATTAATTGGACAGTTGTATTTGGTTGACCTCTCGCGATCTGGTCACCCTCGCGCGGGCGACTGGTCCACGCCACCTCCCCTCCCCTCCCCTATAGCACTCTCCTCCACCTCCCTCCTCGCTATCGCCGGGCTAGGCTCGGCCGACGGCGGCCCCGGATTTCCCCTCTCGGAAGGGTTCTCATGCGGGGCGACGCGGTTCCGAGCGGTGCTCCTAGGCGGCTGTGGTCTAGGGCGCGGCGGTGCGTCCTGATCTACGCTGGTGGTGTGCTGTGCAGTGGCGCCGCCAGTTGGTGGCGACGACAACGGGGATGGAGCTCGGCTGGGTGCCCTGCAGGCCCAGATATGGGTCCTTCAAGCTCGATCTAGGTTAGGGCAGGCCAGTGCGGGTTCGTCCTCGACACCTCCGGATGGACCAACGAGCAGTTCATGAGGGGGATGGCGGCGACGATGCCACGCTTGCTGCAGCGTGGTGGCGGCAGCTTCACAGACTCGTCTGGGTCTGAGCAGGCCTATGGTGCCGAATGAGAGAGTAGCGGTGGTGGTGGCCTATGTGTAGTAGCGTGGTGGCGAAGACTTTGCGGGCCTGCTCAGTCTCATTATAACCCGTAGCAAAGCACCGTAAAGTTGCTAGTGAATGCCTCTATAACTCTGAACTAAATTTCAATGTTGATAAAGTATATTTCTTTAGAATGCGTCGCTGCTAATAATAATCTAAAATTAAATGTCATAACTGATGAACTAAAATTAAATGTCATAACTGATGAACTAAAATTAAATGTCATAACTGATGAACTCTAATCTGACTTGTGCTACTACAATATAGATAATTTATACTGAGATTGCCTTCATCAAACCAAGATGTATCTGAACTAGTACTTGTAGCTGTATTAGTAACAAAAAAATTACCTTGGGTTAACAAAATTTCAGTGCAGTGGCTTGGAACGAATCAGAAAACCAGGACGATTCCAAAACAAAAACAAGGAATGCAATCGGTAGTGTTTAGAGCAACTCCTCCCAACGGGGCCTCTACTTCTTCACAGTACCATAGGAGATGTACAGAGGATGCAACTTCCACCACGCGGACGATTAGGCCCCAATCGTCCTGGACGCCACGTAAATGTCATGAATTCATCAAGACTCTAATGGTCAAATATTTCTATTTCCTCAATCACATCTCAGAAGAATTGGGGGCAAAAACTCCAGAACCAAGATGACTGTTTATGATAAATTTGGATGTTATTGCAATGTTAGGATACATCTGGATTTGCATATCATGCGAATCATTTTGCTGCAGCTAAGGTTCAGAGCAAACAAAATATAATAAATATTAAAGTCGATACACAAATAGTTGTTGGACATCAAACATAGCAGGCCTACACACAAATAGTTTGTTGGACATCTTACATAACTGGTCAGACGCACAAATACTTAAGAGACGGCTTATACATAGCTAATGACTAGAGCACCATCAAACATATCCTCATCTGACAAGATGAGCTTCGCTCTGTAGCATGACCGACCAAGCAATGACAATCTCCACCTTGGAGTTACCAATGACACATTCAACTCGACTTGTGTTGCTAAACTTTGGCCTCAACTTGACATGAGCTTGAGCAGCAACATCACCAGACAGCGAGTAGGCTTGTATGACAACTTTCATGCTTTCATCGTACTCTGGAGAATAGACATTCGACTTACCTATTGGTACAGAGACAACAGCCGTTGCAAGATCAAGGAGGAGACCACCAGTGTTGTACATTGGCAATTTTCCACCAGCGCAATCACAAGAATCAATCAACACAACCTGCCTGGAAGGGGGATCAACAATTTCAACAATGCCTTGGCCATCCGGGACCATAACTTGGTTAGCAAGTGAGATGCAGTACACTCGGCCACCATATTTGAAAGTGCATGGGCCGCCTTCAACAACGCAGACACTCAAGAAAGTGGCCTGAACTGAATTGCCTAGTTGCTCCAGGCTTAACTGTGCTTTGCAAAGGCAGTTGCTGAAGTGGATGGTAAGAAAACCGGTGGAAGAGCAGTGGTGTTTGCCTCTTTTCTTCAATAACGGTATGTCCCGAGACTCTGTTCTGCCCTTAAGATATAGCTCCACCTCAAAATTAACACGGTCCACAGCAGAGATCACCCGAGACGGGCCAAACAAGCCCAACGATTGATCCTGCAATAAGCACCACCACCAACCAACCATCATCATATATTACAGCGATGAGATGATACATGCATGCAAACCCGTAGGAAATTAAGGATGGGAGGGAATACATACATCTCGGGTTACTAACTGGGGGTAGCATCTCGGCCGTTGAAAGAAAATGTTGCGGCGGTCATCCACGTGGTCTCGCGCTGCGATAACACCATACACGTAGAGCGGCCAGCTCAAGTCACAACTCACAATCTTGAAGGAAAAGATCTGCAGGGTGGCGTCGATGGTAACAATCGCCGACGGGATCTGTCTAGGTGTGTAGTGCGCAAAATGCATGGAGCACAGTGCGGCTGCACAACCAAATCAAGCGTGTAAGAAGAGATTAATAACATCCTAACACGAATTAGTACAGCAGCGAAGGAATAATCTGCATGCATGTATATGAAGAAGCAAATCAAACAAACACTTACTCCTCTGCTCGAAGCTACCGCACATAGATTCCACGCGTTGACGGTATCTCCTGAAGACCAACTCCTCCAGGTTTAGCTCCTCCTTGTCCGACCCCGTGAGCTCCGTGTCCTCCTCTTTAGAGTAGCTGTATCTGTATCTGGGGGGCTTGCACGTGTAAGGGATCAGCTGCAGTCGTTTCTCCATCCTCTCAGTGTCCTCCCCGGCAATCTTCTTCAAGGCGCCACCGGCGGTTATCTCCTCCGGATGCTCCTCATATTTGGTAGTATCCGATGGGTAGTTTTGGGGGATGGGGTCAGCTGCAAAACCGAGGGAGAGAGTCGACAATTTCGATCTGAGTTCGGAGACGTGGCGCCGCAGATCTGCCAACTGCTCTAAGATGTCCAATCTCAAGAAAGGTACCCTCTTCCAGCTGCGGCAGGAGAGTTGTTTGATTTCCAATCTCAAGAAAGGTACCATCTGCTCCATCTGGACACAAAGCTGCTCGATCTCCTCCTCCATCTCGTCGTCGTCCGGCGACAATTTTTCTTTCTTCGTGTGGAACTTTTTGTATTGTTGATCTCACACACGACACGAGGCATATATATACTAGAGATAACTAACCGACTCAAACACTAGATTGACTCGGTGTCTAACTCCTAACCTGATAGGTGCACGAGTCCTACTCGGTCGCAGTACGTATACAGATCGTATACGCACGGAGCCGCGACGATTTCGTCGTCCTCCTCCCCGGCGATTTTTAGCTCGGTGTCCTCCTCTTCCGAGTACGGCTTGCGCACCTTCACAGCAATCTTCCTCAACTGCTCCGCATCCTCACTCGGATCACTGGCACACACATCAATCTTCTTCAACTGCTCCGGATCCTCACTCGGATCACTGGCACACACATCCACCTCCTCGTCTCCATCCTCCCCCTCAGAGGAGTCTTCTAGCTCGGCAAGTTTCCTAAATCTGTCCTGACTGACCAGCACGCCGGGGGCAATATGGGCCCGCTTCGGTCTCGACTCACTATACAGAATGTAGAGAGCCATCTTCTTCAACTTATCCGCAGCCGCAATCGGATCCCTGGTACACACCTTCGCCACAGAAGTAAGGGGCCGCTCCGCAAGCCGCAACGCCGCTTTCACCGCCAGCATGCCGCCGTCCTGAACCGCCTCTTCCGCGTGACCGAGATCAGCCATCGACCTTCTTTCTCTTTTGTGGTTAAGATTGCTATACTCAGCACGCCGCCGCTAGGGTTTCTAAAAGAGGGCAGGGTGGGGATGCTTGCGCTTATATTCAGTCTCACGCTCAGCCCAGCACGGCCCGGCACAGAAGATCGATACGCACCGGTTCCAAGAAAATCTATATGCCGACCTCCTACCACGCACCGCACACCACGCGCGTTATGGGCCGGCCCAGGTCAGCCGCTTTTGTAATTTTTTTCCTTTGTTACTGTTTTGTAATTTCCTTTTTTTCCTTCCGTTCTGTTTTTTCTACAAGCGTATGCTGCACAATCAGGGAGGGAGTCGGTACAATCGTGCAATCAAACTAACTCAATTTATGAGTTGACTGGCTCAAGGAGGGTGATCGGAACACGGCGTATTTCCATGCTCGTGCCTCGGCGAGACGGCGCTCAAACAAAATTCGTGCTCTTACTGATGATGATGGTAACCGCCGTGATGATCTTCCTAGTATCAAAGGTATGGCTGAAAGATTCTATGGTGATTTATTTTCTTCAGAATCCTTTGATGATGCTGCTGTAATTGACTCAATCAATCCTAAAGTATCGGTTGAGATGAATGTTGAGCTCACTAAACCTTATTTGGATGAGGAGATTAAGGCAGCTCTTTTTTAGATGGGTCCCACTAAAAGTCCTGATGGGTTTCCGGCGCTATTTTACCAAACTCACTGAGACATTTTGAAGGACAATATTTGCTCAGCTATAAGGGGCTTTCTTTTGGGTGATGGCATTCCTGAAGGCCTTTGTGACTCTGTCATTGTGCTGATTCCGAAAATTAACAACCCAGAGCATCTTAAGAATTTCAGACCCATCAGTTTATGTAATGTTCTGTACAAAATCGCTCTTATTGCATATGAGTGCTTGCATACCATCAGGAAGCAACATGCCAAGAGACCTTTTTTTTGCTCTCAAGGTTGATATGATGAAGGCTTATGATTGCATTGAATGGGGATAATTATATGACTGCCTTTGCAAGCTGGGTTTCTCTCCGGATTGGATTAACACTATCATGAGGTGTGTTACCAATGTGCGATATGTAATTCGGATTAATGGGGAACTCACTTCACCAGTTGTTCCCTCGAGGGGAATTAGACAAGGGGATCCTATTAGCCCCTGCCTCTTTTTTACTTTGTACTGAAGGTTTGTCTAGTCTTCTGTTTCAGAAGGAGAATGTGGGGCTGCTACATGGTGTACGTAACGGCCATTCTGGCCCGCCTATTTCCCGTCTCCTCTTCGCAGACGATAGCATTTTCTTCGCTCCAAGTGATCACAAGAGTGTAGATGCCTTGAAGGAGACTTTGTATTCATATTCTCAGAGCTTGGGACAGAAGGTGAACTTGGAAAAATCTTCTATTTTCTCTGGGCTCCATTGTGACGCTCAAGTGAAGAAGGAAGTTATGAATCGTTTGGGGGTTTGGAAGGAGGCCCTTCAGGATACTTATTTGGGCATGCCTACTGGTATTGGACGATCACCAATGGTTTCTTTTCAGTCTATTGTGACACGGGCGTGGAAGCGTCTTAATGGAGGGTTGGATCGACCGTTGTCTCGTGCTGGCAAGGAGACATTTCTGGAGGCTGTTATTCAGGCCATTCCGACCTATATTATGAGTTGCTTCCAACTCCCAGTCTCTATTTGTGACTCACTTCGAAAGGCTATTGCAGATTTCTGGTGGGGTCTTGAAGATGGGAAGAAGAAAATGCATTGGCGGAGTTGGGAGTGGTTGTCTACTCTGAAACATCTTAGCGGCATGGGTTTTCGTGACCTTATCCTTTTTAACCACGCCATGCTCGCTCGACAATGCTGGAGGTTGCTCACCGACCCATCATCATTGTGTGCAAAGGTTCTCAGAGGGCGCTATTTCCCGGACTGTGATTTTTGGAATGCGCCACAACCACGCTCGTCTTCGTTCACGTGGCGTAGCATCTGTTTTGGCATGCAACTCATCAAGGAGGGGGCTCAGTGGTGTGTGGGTGATGGTAAGAAGATCAAGGTGTTGACTGATCGGTGGATACCTGAGCACAGACCTGGTTCATTTCAATTTCTGGCGCCTGTTCCTGATGGTGCAACAGTGGACTTTTTGCTTGCAGAGGACTGTTGTTCATGGGACGCAACCGTGGTGCGCTCCATTTTTGAAGAGGATGTTGTGAACAAAGTTCTACAGATTCCTATCAGACGACGAGGTGGAGATGATTTTATATCCTGGCCTCATACTTGTTTCTGCGATTATACTGTTGCTTCGGGTTACAGCTTAGCACGCTCGGAGAAATTCTATCTGGACCGTAGCAAACAGGGTACAGGCGCTCATTCTGAAACCGAAGCAGATGGTACTTTGTGGAAAAAGCTTTGGGCAATTAAGGCTCCTGGGAAGATGAAAATAAATCTCTGGAGATTTTCCCATGATTGTTTGCCGTCCGGTGTTCAGCTGTGTAGAAGACACATTCCTGCCTCTGCGAACTGTCCTTACTGCAATAGAGAAGAAACGATAGAGCACTCCCTTCTGCTTTGTCAGTATGCTAGGGAGGTTTAGCGGGAAGTTAAGTTTGTGTGTGGTGTACAACTGAAGAGGAAATTGTTCACCAGTTCGAAAACTTGGCTCTATGATTTCTTATCACGGGCAACGGACAGGGAGCACATGATTCTTGCCGTGGTTTTTTGGCACTTGTGGGTTAATCGCAACAGCACAAGAAATGGTGAAATCAGGAAGAGCCCACATGCGGTTGCCGAACAGATCAAAGCTTATGCGGATATGATTGAACTGCATCTTTTCAAACCAGCTCTTTCCTCTAGGCGTGAGACTAATTCTTCTACTGCTCGTTGGTCTGCGCCGCCGGAAGGGATGGTTCATATTAATGTCGATGCAACAATCTTCGCCCCTTCTCGTCGTATGGGGATCGGCGTCGTGATTCGAAACCACATTGGTGAATGTCTTGCTGCGTGCAGCGAGCTACGAGAGGATGTCACCGGAGTAATAACTGTTACATATATTCAAACAGATAAAAACCTGGCAGATCCCTTTACAAAGGGACTATCACGAATTGTGATAGAAAATGCATCGAGAGAGATGGGGTTGAGACCCATGGATGTCACACCATAGTGGTAACCCAACCTATGTGATCGGAGATCCCGTGAATTAGGATCTGGAAAGAACAAGCTAGTGGTTTGACTGAGGAGAGTATTTTTGTAACCCTCTCTATGTGAAGATGCATGACTCTCAAAATCTGTAAGGCAGGTTGGCAACATGCATTAATGTGTTTCTGTTGGCTATAACTAGTAAAGATGCCGTCCTACAGGGCATTCTTGAAAGAACACACCTATATGAGCTCGACTGTAAACGTCGCGGTCTATGAGACTGGGGTGGTCTCTGGTAAACTCATGAAGAGACCAGGGAGTATGACGCATATGCTCCAACCCGTGGGGTAGGCTACTGGCAGCCAAGTACTAGTTATGATTTTGGGTGAAATCTATTGGCACCAAACTTGCAATTCAATGTTCGTCCATTGTTCAAGTTGCTGATAGACGTAGCTCAAGATTCTAGGTGGAAGTTTAACTTAACAGTCTCTGCTGAAACACTGGTATATAAACAAGTAGCGAGGATTGACAAATCTTCAAATGGGCATTTGAGATCTGGTGGAGGATTGTTAGAAATAATGGGCTAATATTTTTAAGCCCATATATGATTTCAGATTTTCCCTAAATCTCAAAACCCATGTGTGTGGAAGCCCATGTGTGATTTGGCCCAATTTGGTGGCAGCTCACACGTGAGTGGAGTGGGAGCTAAAGTTTAGTCTCACATGGAAAGTTGGAGGAGAGTTACACCACCTTATAAGGTGGAGTGGTTCACCACTTAGTAAAGTGAGTGAGAAGAGGAGAACTACACGCGCGCTCCTCCGACGCCGCCGCCGCTCGCCCGCCCGCCCGCCCGCCACGACGCGCACGCCGCGGGTTACGGGAATCTCGCCGAGCCGAGCTTTATTTTTGCTGCTTGGGAAAACTGGTGCGGTTTTGACAAACGTGTAGTCTACTCCATCCCGCTTGCCGGCGTGCACTGGCGGACGGGAGAGCAGGTCTCCGGAACCACTCGCCTTTGCGATCCTGTACGGGAGAGGGTGAATAAGGTTTTTGGGAAGCGCTCTGCGTGACTGCTCAAGTTCGTCATCACGACGCGTCTTCCTGGGCGATCTCCTGGTCCACGGGCGACTCGCCTTCAACGTCGTCTTCTTCGACAGGCTACGGTGACCTCTGCACCAACGACAACCGATCAGTACGTATACCGTGATTCGTTCTATTGCTTTGCTATGGCTGTTATTGCGTCTGTGCTGCTGTTCGTGTTGATTAGTACATCTAGTATGTTAGAGGTTAACATGATCGTAGGTGTTGCTGTCATATTTCATATTCTAGAATTAATTATGGAAATTATGCCTAATAATCCAACAATTTGTACAGTGTTCCACAAACCACAACCATATGAATTGGAAGAGTGGATAAGGAGCCATATGATAGGGCACATGGAACGACCTTCCAGGACCGGATTATAAAGCAGACATTTGAACATAATAAGGCACAGACGCAGACAAAGTGATTCAAAATTCGTTTCATTTCAAAATCCGTAGACATCAATCTATTTAATTATGTCCACCAGATCCATGAGAGCGCGTCGTGTTCTGTGGCAGTGTTCCTGCAAAATTGATGGGTAAACAACCAATTTGTTGTTAGGGTTGAAGATCCCAAAGTTTCTTGCCATGCTTCTGGTTTTCGTTGAAGACAGCAAACAGGTAAGCCTCGATCTGCCCCGGCTTCTTCGGCGTACCGAGAGGCCCAGACTTCTCAAACGTGCTAGTACCGTACGCTATATGGTCGGCGGGCCCCTGGTTGTAGGCCCTCGCGTTCTCCGTTGTCGTCGCCACCCCTCCCGATGACGGTCACCCGCTCTCGGACACCACCACCCTCACCCACGGCCTTCTCCAGCGCGGCGTAAATGGCATCCAACATCGCGTAAAACAGGTTTGTGTACACAAGCCCACTTCCGCTGTCCGTCACGGTCGGCGCACCATGATGGAACGTCGCATAGGCGAGGCTGATCTTATCCACGTTTCCCTGGTACGCGAAGTAGGGGTACACATGGCGAGCAGCGGCGCGCCCCCGTGGTTGCCAGGAGTTGCGCCACCTCCATCATGTAGGGCTGCACGAACTCGGCGGCAGAGGGCAGGTAGGAGTTGGCGAGCATGTCCATCCTCACTGCCGTGGACACCTTGATGGCACCACACCCCGCGGCGCCGAGGGCGTCGTTGAGGTTGCCCATGGCGGCAGGGATGCTCTGTGCGGCGTCGCCCGTGAGCTCGTTGCCAACCACGATGTACTTGATTTTCACGTCAGGGTAGTAGGGCTTGATGTTGGTTTGGACCCAGGTGGCGGCGTTGTAGACGCTGGCGACGAGGAGGGCGACGCCGACGTTGCTCATGCCGACCATGAGTTTGACGGGGCTGTAGTGGACTGCGTCGAGGACAGGTGGCTCGACGGAGTAGACGCGCATGCTATAGATGTTGAAGTTGGTGTATCAAATACGGAAAAGGAAACGACGGAGCAATTTCCGGCGGAAACGGAAACGGTAAATAAATTCCGGATAAATAAATACGGAAACTTTCCAAAAATATACCAGGCATGCCCATATACGAAATATTACTTTGCGTTAGTGATTTCCCTTACTCTTGTCAGGCCATAAAATATATGTAGGGTCTATGTAATACATGCAACTGACCCGGTCTACATACTAATAAAGTGAATGTCTTACCGTTCATGTGAACTTATGTGCTTGTTGAAGTGTTGAATTTATGTGTGTTACTTCATGTTCAATTGTCGCTTGTCGACGTTGTGAACTATTTTTTGTTTGTTATATGTTTCTTTTGTTGTACAGACCATGGTATTATGTTATTATTATATTCTGACGAATGTCTGTTTCCGTATCATATCCGTTCTATATTCGTATCCGATGATTTCCGATTCCGTGTTCGTTTTCAGAGTTTTCCGTTTCGTTTCGAATTCCGTCAACACAAGAGGAAACGAAAACGATAAAGCATGTTTCCGTCCGTTTCTGTTCCATTTTCAACCCTATGCACGCCTGTATGCATTAAACATGGAACGGAATTATTAGGTACGGTAATATCCAGACATACACCATGCATCATGCTCGATGGGTACAAAGCCGCTAAATGAATTAGGTGTCTGAAAATAGACATTACTACGACCGAAAGAATGTTCTGTTTCGTTCATTCAAAAATAAGCATTACAACATGCCACGATTCTGCTATAAAAAATATACTATCAAAGTTCAAAACAACATAGAACTTCTTTTAACGAAACATATATCAAAGCTCAAACATAGTAAGCATTACAACATGCTCTGTTTCTCCTATAAAAAATATATATCGAATTTCAAAGCAACATAGAGCTTCTTATATATCAACAAAACAAACCAAAATCTAAGGAGAAAACGTGTCCTCTCTAGTCCCTCGGAGCACACACAAATATAAGTTGCCATGCAATTTTTTATTTTTTTCATGGCACTTTTGGTTTTTTCTAGATTTTTCTTTGAATTCCGCCACACCGTCGGATGCTAATCATGCGGAGCGGGGGGCGTCGCGCCAGCGCGAGAATCAGCACGTTCGCGCGCTAGTAGAGTCTGCAACCTAGAGAAAAGCTAGCTCCACAGGGACATTACGTACCTGCAGGGGACGCAGGCGACGAGCAACACGGCTGCAAGCACCCGAGCAAAGCCTCTCATGCTCGACATCGTCTCCTACGGCCCTCGGCTACTATCCTGCTCTCTTTTTAGGTCTATGGGGTGATGTAGGCGGGACTGTATTAGAAACCGCCCGGAGACATCCGTATTTATGCTCGTGCTCAACGTGTGAAATTTCTCTAAAAAGAAACATGTGAAATTAAGACACAACTTTCTTTCGTAGACTATTTCTTCTCTAGCTCGTACATATTTTCACACAGCTAACTCTGCATTGATCTACTTCTCTACTAATAATATTAAAAGACACAGAGGATCAGATCCAAACAATCTAGACCGTCAAAGCAACATATCCAACATCCGACGTTACTCCCATCTTTAGCGGTACATCATTGTACGCTCCAAACATCCCGCCGCTAAAGCAAACTACTGCCCCGTAATTCGTCCCGCTAACCAGCCACCCGCACGTCTCAGATCTGAAATGGTAGTCAAACTGGCACGGACGTGTATGGAAGAGGTTTTGGATGGGATGCCGCCCTCTACCGATGTAGCGGTCGCTGCCACAGATTCCGCTCCCTCTGGCGAAAGATTTTTCCCACGCGTGCGCTCTGTGGCATCCTGGCCATCCCAGGCTATTGCACCGGCCCGCCCGCCCGCCTACACCCGGCGACCACGGCGACCGTCCGGTCCCTTTCCTCTCAATCGTCGCCCCGTCCAATTCTACCCCGCCGACGCAGTTCTGCCTGCCCTCCTGCATCCCAGCGACCAAGCGCCTGGCCGCCGCCGGCCGTTGCGTCTCTGCACCTCAACATCGCCGGGACACAGCCAACTCGACGGCAGGGTCTCGCCACCATCGTTGGCCTGGTCGCCCATCCTCAAATCACCATGTCAGTGTCCCACTTCGCTCTATATCGTTCAACTATTTAATCAGGAACACCATTGTTTTTATTTTGCTTGATCTGGATCATTCATGTATTTAAGCACAGTCAGTTTTTTTATTTAGAAAGGAGCATATATTAATATCACAAGATACCAATTACATCCAGCCTCTGCAACAACCCATTTACCTAGCGGCCATATGTATGCACACATCCAAAAAAAAAAGAATTATAAAAAAGAAAAGTCTCGCTACAAACTGCAGTACTACCACCACCAAGACATCACCAAAAGTCCAGCTTCTCTAAAAGCGACGCCTCCAAGAAGAAAACAGTTCACAAACACCATCGTCGCCCGTAGATCTTAGGTTTTTATTTGAAATATTTAATCAGGAGGAAACTTGGGTACTCTTCTAGCTCCACATTGCACAATTCGCTATCTATTTAATCACATACAGTTATATGAATTTATTAATCATAACGAAACTTGGGTACTCTTCTCACTCTACTTTGCACAATTCTGTCCGTTTGAATGTTTGTGTACACTGCTACATACTGTATTCTTTTAGGAAAAACTGTATCGCCTTATGTTCCGGTGAGATTCTAAATTGCAGGCAGCCACTGCAATTTGTATTTGAATGGCTGAGAAAATTCCGACACCGCTTATGTATTTTTAATATCATCCAGGCACATATACTTCTGTAGTAAATAGTGGCACACCATGGAGAATTTATTCAGCATCAAGATAAATCTTACTTGAACATACAAGATAGAATTTGTGATCTCACTTTTTAGGTGGATGATGTAGTTTTTTTGGGTTCACCATCTATAACTGAATAAAAGAGTATGATCGGAATTTTCCTTTTTTGACATTAAGTGGTAGCAGATTTTGTGATTGAAGAATTTATGTACATGGGTAAATAGTGGATAGTTTGACACATAATGAAAGGGGTTGATGATGTGAGTTTGTAGGATAATGTGATCAGACGCCTACTCTGCCTCCATGAGCATGAGATTCTAATTATTCTGTTAGGATGAACTGTTGCTGCAGCCAGTGTTGTTTGGCATGCTCCTTTCAAGTGCCATTAACAAATTTTATGAACTGCCTCATAATTTACGAAAAGATTGAGTGCTCTGGGCAGAGATGAATGTGATGTTGAATGTGATCTCCATCCTTATCATCCCCAAAAGCAATGCTCTTTGTTCAACATAGCAGGTGTTAAACTTGATGATACACAGGTGAGCTAGCATTGATTTTAAGATCAATTAGTTATCATAACTTCTTTATACATATTGTCTTGGATTTTCATAAAAGTAAATGATATTCTTTACACAGAGATTAGTTGGCCACAAATATCCTGGAGACTTGATATTATGAGGAATAATTTGTTCCTCTGTTAGTAAGCAAACTTTTCTTAAACCTTGTTGTTTTAAGAAAATAGTTGTTCATTAGTCTAAGACATATTGATCTCATATGCATTTTCTTCTTTCTTCATGTGATCCTAGAGTTACATGACACCAGTGGTCACACGTTGGCTGAGGCAGTGTTGTCGAGCCAGACATGGAGTCTTGCAACGCCTGTTGACCCCAATAGACAAATAAGGTGAATGTACCTGGACTTATGGTGAGAAGAGCTAGAATTTGTGTTATCTCGGTCTGGTGCTATTGCACAAAGTGAGAAATATGTCCGTAGGGATGAGTTTTGAGCTAACCCACTTGAGGTATAGTCAGATGCTTTTGAGTCGACATGAGTTGTTTCTCAAGCTTCTGAATGTTGTATTAATTATTGTATGTAAGGCATACTATTAAGGAGTCATATTGTCGTATTGTAACCATCCATGATCTGAATGCTTCCATGTAGCAAAAGTTGAAGAGATTCTGATTATTGTGTTCTTCAAAAAGTACATCTGTTTACCAATTTCTATCTTATTCTAAAAACTTGAAGGAAAGCTATAGAAGTGCAAATCACTGTACCAATTTTGAGATTCGCTGAAATTGGTAAACAAATTTTAGCCTTTTGAGTTAAATAGATGTAGGTGAACAAAAGCTATAGAAGTGCAATTCACTGAAGTGTGGGATTCAAAAGGCTTGTAGATACCAAAAACATTATGATACTATAGACATTTTTATTACATGCGAGATTCTCGAGATCAGGCTCAAATTTTAGCTTTTCAAGTTAAATAGATGTAGATGAATGAAAGCTATAGATATGTAACTCACTGAAGTGTGAGATTCAAAAGGCTTGTAGATATCAAAGACATTATGACATTATAGACATTTTTATTACATGTGAGATTCTCAAAGATAACACGTGCGTTGCATGTGCACTGTTACTAGTGGAATGAAAATTGCCACCTACTATCCGTCTGTCATTTGTTTTACTTGATGGAACATTGGCAATTTCTGAGCTATCACATCTAAAGAATATATTGTAACCCCCCAATGGAGTTCATAGAGGCCACCTGCCTTCTCCACTGTCAGATAGAGCTTCCAAACGCATCTTGGCCGTTCGAATCAGCCACAGGTGGTCCGAACCGTCCGATCGAAGCGATCCTGGCCGTCCATCCGAGTGCCTCTGAGATCCTGTTCATACATGCACATCCACTGGCGCTAGCTACCCTCACTGCCGGTGAGGGCCTATGTTTTCCGTGGCCCGTTGGTCGGAGAGAGATGGTACGTGGCGTTCTGTGTGCTTGCAAACCGGGAGAGGGCATGGTGGCTCCACCGTGGTTTAACAGACTGCGCAAGGGCAATTTTGTCCTTTCGCTAGCCGAACCCTATCCCCGCGAGCCGCCTCCCATTCGCCCACACGTTCCTCTCCCTCCCGTCTTCGTCGTCCGTCTCCCTCATCTCTCTCATGGTCATGGCATGGCGGCGCATGGACAGCATCCAGGCGACGGCGAAATCTCCTTTCCCCCTCCTCATCTACCCTTGCTTCTGCTCTCGTTCCCCATGCCTCAAAACAATAGCCGCCTCCCACAAGAGAAACCCTAGCCACGGCACTAGCGCGGAGCACACAGCCTATGCACCGGGACGCCGCCGACTCGATCCGCAGCTCCTAGCCTTGGAAGGGCACTAGGATGTGTGGCGGAGTAAGGAAGGAGGCCAGTAGGCGGCCGGACGCGCGGGAAGTCCAGGAGGCGTCCGGCGGCGGCCAGGCGTGCCAGGAGGGCAGCAGGCGGCGGCCTCCTCTCCCTTGACCACGAGCGCCGCGATGTGCTCCTCACTGACCTCGAGGCAACGGCGGCCCTTGCCCCTACGACGAGCGAGGAGCACGGGATAACCATCGCGTGCCCTAGACAAGGGATTCGCCCTCGTCTCCCTTGCCTCCCCTTTGTCGTCAGCTCATGGGGAGGAGCACGGGCGGGCGCAGTCATGGCTCCTCTCCCCTTTGTCCTCGGATCGATCCAGCCCCTACCCCCTCCACTCGATTGGCTCGGCGTGATGCTCCTCCCCTACCACGGGCGTGGCTGTGGTGTGCTGCTCATGGTGCCTACCTTCGACAACCCATGGCGCCTCTCCTCCCATGGCACCTCTCCTTGCTTGTTCTGTCATGAAATGAAAACCCCAGAAATCAAGCCACCTTGAACTCTCAATCCTCTTCATGGTTGCACAAATCTGATTTTATCTTGTCTCTTTTAGGTCATTTTGGTGTTGTCCAGAAATTTTGGGTAGCCAACCAGATCAAGACTAAGGTAATGTGCATGGAAAGATCAATTTTTATCCATTCTTTGATATGATACTACTTACGGTCCATGACTCCATGTACATTTTTCTTTTACTAATTTTTGTTGAATCTTCTTTGTGAGTAAATCCCCTAATGTTTGTTACATAGACAACCTTGTATTTAGTACTCCAGGCCCGCGATCCAGGTCTCCCCGAGGCGCAGCGGGAGGATCGCCTCTAAGAAGAAGGCGCGCCTGGTCTCAGAGGGATCGGAGGCGATGCAGGAGATCATTGCTCGGGCCTGTGGGATCATCGCCCCAGCCGCTTCCTTCGACGACGTGGCCAAGGCGGCCTTTAGGAAGATGTTCCTCCAGGGGCCTCTGGCGGCCTCGACCATCCAGGCCCTCGACGCTCTGGTCAAACAGGTCAAGAAGATAAAGAAGAAGACCCCAGTGAAGGGCATTGCTGCAGCCGTGATCCCTTGTGCTGATGATTAGCATCGCCCCGTCGTCTTGTTCGTCTGGGTCTGATCCCCGCGACCCCTGTACCCGTAGTTGTTCGCCGCCATATCTGCCTACCGTTACGGCCTTCTACTGCATCTGCCCCTGTACCTGCGATTCTATTTCTAGTTCGTCCGAAACCACCTGTCTCCACTGCACTGCATCGATCTACTCTTGGCCTACTTGGCATGGGGCTGCATGTTTCTTTCAAAGACTGCCTCGTTGCATGATTTCACCTGACAGCTTGAAGTCAGCTGCGAGGCCTCGTTTTCTGCTACCCTGCCAGCATAGCTACGAGGAAAAAAGGTTTTTTTGATGTCTCAAAAAAATGTCAACATTTTGAATTGGAACCCCCGTGGACTCAATAGCAAGGTGCGCTGTGACGCTGTACGCGACCTGGTCAGGGGCACCGGGGCCACCATCGTCTGCCTCCAGGAAACAAAGCTCGCTTCCGTGGATGCTGCAAAAATTTCTTACACTTTGGGGCCCTCTTTCTCGGAGAATTTTGCTTTCCTTCCCGCCGACGGAACTCGTGGTGGTGTTATCTTGGCCGCCTCGTCAGCCTACTTCAATATCTCGGAGGTCAGCAACACCGCTCGAACGCTATCGGCAACGATCAGCATGCTTGACGATGGCTCGAGTTGGACCATCACTGTCATCTACGGACCTCAAGGGGAACAAGAAAAGATTGAGTTCATCGATGAGCTCCGTGACCTGAAGCCGGTCGTCCGCGACTCTTGGTTGTTGTTGGGCGATTTCAATCTCATCACAAAAGCTTCCAACAAAAACAACGCAAACATCAACAGACGGCTGATAGGGAAGTTTCGGGCTGTTCGCGACTACCTACAACTAAAATACATGAGTATGGAGGGTCGCCGTTTCACCTGGTCGAACGCCCAGCACGACCCGGTCCTCACTAAGATTGACCACGTCTTTTTCTCTGACGGATGGGATAGTATCTTCCCCAACGCTTGTCTGCAGGCAATCACCTCGGCCTGCTCTGACCACGCCCCCCTCCTTCTGCAGGGGACGGTGGAAACTTCCCACAAGCCTTCCTTCAAGTTCGAGGAGTTCTGGCTCCGCATGCATGGCTTCAAAGAGACGGTCTCAGAAGCTTGGGGAAAGCCGCTCCTTGCTGTCGACCCCATCAGGCGCATTCACATCAAACTGTCACGCACGGCCAAGGCTCTAAAGAAATGGCAGCGGCATAGCTGCGGCAACCTGAAGATCCAAATCGCCATGGCAAAGGAGATCATTTGGAGGCTCGACTCTGCGGAGGAGGCCAGACCGCTATCTGAGGAGGAGCGGGCCCTTCGCCGCCAGCTAAAAGCCTCCTACTTGGGTCTGCTAGCCATTCAGAAAATAAAGCTCCGCCAGAGGTCCCGCCTCACCTGGATCAGACTCGGGGATGCTAGCACTAAGCTTTTTCACTCCCATGCGAATGGGCGGCGAAGAAAGGTGCACATCCAAAGCATCTCTACGGCTACGGGTCTGGCAATCAAGAAAGAAGACAAGGAGGCTGCACTTCTCCGGCACTTCCAGAGCCTGTTGGGATCGAAAGCAAGAAGGCAGTTGGGACTTAACTGGGAGGCGCTTGGATACGTGCCGAGGGACCTATCTGATCTTGAGGACATGTTCGAGGAAGCGGAGATCAAGGAGGCCATTTTCTCGTTACCTTCGATCAAAGCACCGGGCCCCGACGGTTTCATCGGCGCTTTCTTCAAGAACTGCTGGGACATCATCAAGCATGACATCGTGGCGGCTATCACTCAGTTCACGAGTCTGCGAGGCAACTGTGCAAACTTGATTAACTCAGCCAACATCATCCTCATTCCCAAGAAGGCCGGGGCGTCCGTGATTGCCGACTATAGGCCGATCAGTTTAATCCACAGTTTATCAAAGATCTTCTCCAAGCTGCTTGCCACTAGGCTGGCGGTTATTTTGCCTGAGTTAGTCTCCAAATGCCAGAGTGCTTTTGTTAAAAAGAGAAGCATCCACGACAACTTCCTCCACGTGCAGAACCTGATCAAGGAGCTTCACGCCTCCAGGACTCCCAGCCTTTTCCTTAAGCTCGACATCTCAAAGGCTTTCGACTCGGTGGGATGGGCCTACCTACTGGAAGTCATGGCGGCGATCGGCTTCGGGCAGCTTTGGAGAGATTGGGTATGTCGATCCCTTGCCTCGGCGACCTCTCGGGTTCTTCTAAATGGCGACCCCGGAACCCCCTTTTCGCATGCCAAGGGTCTAAGGCAAGGGGATCCGCTATCCCCGATGCTCTTCATCCTCGCCATCGACCCCCTGCAAAGAATTCTCTCCCTGGCCACAAATCAAGGGATCCTGAGCCAGATCCGCTCGCGCACGCCCCGATGCAGAATCTCGCTTTATGCTGACGATGCGGGAATCTTTGTCAGCCCCGTCAAAGAGGAGCTCTTGGCTGTGAAGGCCATCCTGGAAGGCTTTGGGAAGGCCAGCGGGCTCGTCACCAACATGACCAAGACGGAGATCTTCCCTATCAGATGTGCTGACATCGACCTCGAGGACGTACTGCACGCCTTCACGGCAAAGATTGCCGGCTTCCCAGGAAGATACCTGGGACTGCCTCTTCACTACCGCCGTCTTCGAAAGATCGACCTTCAACCCCTAATCGACAAATTTTCTGGAAAGCTGCCTGGGTGGATGGGAAAGAACATCGCACGCCTAGGTAGGATCGCTCTCGCCAAATCCGTCCTTATGGCCACTGCGGTTTACCACGCCACAACTATCCCCCTCTCCAAATGGGCCAGAGATAAGATCACTCGCGCCGCGAGAAATTTCATTTGGGCGGGTGACGAAGGGGAGCACGCCGCTAAGGGCAAGGCCTTGGTCAGCTGGGCAACGATCTGCAGGCCGAAAGGGATGGGCGGACTGGGTATGCCAGACCTGTTAAGGCAGGGCCGCGCCCTCAGACTTCGGTGGCCTTGGTTGCAATGGACGGACCCTCAGCGCACCTGGGCGGGCTCTAAACTTCCCTGCAATAAGAAGGACATGGCCTTGTTCAGAGCCGCAACTAAAGTCACCCTGGGTAATGGACAAACTGCTTCTTTTTGGCACGACAACTGGTCCAGTCTCGGCACCATGTGCGACCTTCTGCCAGACCTTTACAATATCGCGACAAGGAAGAATCGCGTGGTGGCCAAGGAATTCAACGAGAGCACATGGATCAGGTCCATCGCACGTCTGAACACCCCGACGCAGCTAAACCAGTACCTCCGCCTTTGGGAGATTGTTCAGAACACGACCCTGACGGCCGACCATGCGGACACCATCAAGTGGATTTTGACTGCGGATGGAAACTACAGCGCCAGCTCTGCCTACCATTCTCAGTTCCTTGGGAGCCACCCTAAGTTTAAAGCAGAAAAAATTTGGGAGGCGCACGCGGAGCCGAAGTGCAAGCTTTTCGCTTGGCTGGCACTACACAACAAACTGCTAACGGCTGACAACCTGGCATTGCGAGGATGGGATCATGACCCTGTATGCGCCCTCTACCTCAGTGCCCCCGAGACGGTCAACCATCTGCTTAAGGACTGCCCCTTCACGGCCGCGGTTTGGAGCCTCGCCCAGCTCTGGAGCAATAATACCGAGGGGGCTCTGGGCCTGGGGTTTCCCTCCATCTCAGACTGGTGGGACGGGCTCACTGATGGTCACCCCGCAAAGGAGCGGCGTACGATTAGCGGGCGTCTGCTTTACGTCATATGGAACGTCTGGAAGGAGAGGAATCGAAGAATCTTCACGGGAAAACGCCTAACCTTCGTTGAGGTCGCGGAGATTGCTAGGGAAGACAGTACGCAGCGGGCTAGGGCCTTCGCGACGGTAGGCGAGGCAATCCCCGCGGAGCCAGATTAGAGGTTTTTTTGTGTGTTTGTGGCTCGTTTGTGTCCCACTCGGACGTTTCTGGCATGAATCTCACCATGCACCACGCCCTGTACGTCTTGTTTGGGGTTTCCCTCTAACTTAATGAATAGGCAGTGCTCCTGCCGGTTGCTCAAAAAAAAAATTTGTTATCTAGGCATGTGTTGCACAAATCTGATTTTATCTTGTCTCTTTCAGGTTATTTTGGTGTTGTACATAAAGTTTGGGTAGCCAACCAGATCAAGACTAAGGTAACTTTTTGTTGAATCTTCTTTGTGACTAAATCCCCTAATGTTTGTTACGCAGCCAGCCTTGTATTTAGTACTATTGTGAGTTGATCTTAAATCACCCGATCATTGTTATCTAGGCATGTGTATTTGGTATTACTATGAGTTGATGTGAAATCCCCCGATTTCTGTTATCTAGGAAAGCTCTCTTGGCACTGTGGTGTCCTCTGATAGTATTCGTTAGACTAAATATTTCTGTCTCTTTATTTTCTGCACATATAAATTTATGTTAGTCAGAGATAGATATTTGTTAGATTAAATCTAGTGTTCTTTCATGTATTATTTCCTCTTATTTACCTTGAAAAGAGTATCTTAATTCCTGTTATTTAGATAGCCACAAGCAGCCTGTATCATTTATTTTAAATCTCGTCGATTATAGCTGGGCAGCACTCACACTTGCACACATACACATGAAATAAGAAGTGTTTGTGCTTCCCAGCCTGTAACTCGGCATGACATGTCTGTCTTATCAAGATAATCGTCTGAAATAAGGCTGCTTGTGGCTATCTAAATTCGAGATGCTAAATGGACCGTTTGGATATGCTAAATGTGTCGTGCCGCTCGAGATGCTCTCAACTGGTAATTGCTTGATACATCGGTTCAGGTAGGGTGGCCGACCAACTTCTTCTTCGATCCAAGACTGAAAGTTGGGCAGCCACCACTAGTACTAGCAGCTCGATCCGAAATGAGCTTTCTATTCTCTGAGGAAAAGATCCAACATAAGCTTACATGGCTGACATACCAGGATGTAGACTTCTCAAAGCACCTTCGTCTTGTTTCCTGGGGACATCTGGTGTCTTGCTTTTCCTTAATCTGGAAAAAAGAGGCACTTGTGATGCGCGTTGCTGATCGGTCGATGAAACAATTAGAGCCACCCACAAAGCCACATGTCAAGTCAATTAGACCAAGTTCCTAACGGCCATCGGAAAAAATGATAGAAAGTGGTTGGACTGGAATCAGCAGCATACAAACTTGTGATTTTAGTGGAACTATCTCACTCGACTCAACCTTTTTGTGCTTTAAGTATTAAGAAGGTTTGCTTGTACGGTGCCACATTATATGGTGAACCTTCTTGGGAGAATTACAGTGTGGCTTCCGGGTGCAACGCAACCCTATACTTGGAAAAATTAAAAAATAATTTAAAAAAAGTTTAAAAAAATCAAACTTTTTTGGAAATCAAAGATGACCAGGTATGCTACTTGTGTAAAAATATTTTCCTAGGAAATTATTTTCATTGTATCCTGGGCAAAAAAAACAAATTCAAAACGCTACAAGACCAGGTACTATTCACCTTTATTTTGTCATTTTTTGATTTTTTTTCCCGGATACAATGAAAATAATTTCCTAGGAATTTTTTTATACAAGTAGCATACCCGGCATCTTTGATTTCAAAAAAGTTTGAATTTTTTTTAACCTTTTTTCAATTATTTTTTAATTTTTCCAACTACGGGGGTGCGTTGCACCCGAGAGCCAAAAGTGCGCGTTAACCTTCTTGGTACTTATACAGTATGCCAATGATCAAGTCCTTTTCTGCCACTCAATGCAGTCAATGCAAGGAATATCTGGTTACTTTTGTGTAGTTTAATTCAACTCCATGGGCCGATTACAACCCGAGCCTTCGACCAAAGGGTGTGATAAATCCAAAGAGATGTCAATATTCTAATTGAACAATAAGGGATTATGCCATATTTAAGTGGAGCATACATGCATTTGCTATTTAATTGAGTATGTGAAGTAAGAAAAGTAAGACAGATATGTAGGCATACCCAACTCACTACTCTGCTACATTTGCATACTTGCATGCTCTTTTTTCCCGACAAAGACTTGAATGTGCTTTCTAATCCAATTGGCAAGACTTACCAACCAATTCGTAGGTTTTCCATACTTGCATCTTACAGAATTAAACATATCATCTAATTCATATAGAGAGAGACCACTGACCACTCTCAAAAAAAGAGACCCACTGCACAATTTTGAGGGTAACATGATGCATACCGTGAGCTGGCATGTCCTGCATATATAGCTTCTCTTCAGCATGTAGGCAAACAAAACGACGGATCATCCAAGACAGAGTAATGTGGTGGAGGTGGAGTTTTCGCTCCTGGGTGCAAACAAATCTATTATGAAAAATAATATGCAAAATTAAATTTTAAAATATAAAAAAAATCTAAAAGAAAATTCCGCGTGTACATTCGGATATTTTGTGTTTGCACACAAGTTTTCAGAGAAAAAAGGACAATTTATGTGACTTGTGTCAAGAAGATTAAAAATTTCCAAAAAAAAAATATGTTGGAGCATCGGAATTTTTCCTTTTACATGAGATATATAAAATATTCATTTTTTGAAAAACTTATAAGCGAACAAAGAATGTCCAGATGTACATTCGAATATTTTTCTATTTTTTATATTTCAAAATATGTTTTTAAACAATGAATTCATTTGTACCTGTGAGCCGATTGTATTTCTGCTAACATGTCGCTGTCTTTTCTTTTTGTTTCAGCAAAGTAAATATACCGATCAATATGTATATGCGTAGGCCACCATGCAAGTCGAGCCCAAAGCTGCCTTGCTTTGGGGCCGCACCTTGCTCAGGGCTTGTTTGATTCATAGGAATTGCATAGGAATTGTGTAGGATTTAAATCCTATGGAAATTTTTCCTATGTAATTGTTTGATTCATAGGAACACATCCTATAGGAATTAGTCCTATAGGAATCTTGTAGTGCAATTCCTATAGGAAAGAAACATTAGATCAAACCTCATGAAAAAATTCCTTTGCTACATCAAACATGATTCCTCTTCCCATAGGATTCAAGTTGGCATGACATCTCAATCCTATGCTTTTCCTATTTCTATACTTTTCCTATCCTATCAAACAAGCCCTCGGTCTGGTAATTGCTTGATACATCAGTTCAGGTAGAGTAGCCAGCCAGCTGCCACCACTAGTACTAACTTTCTTTCCTATGAGGAAAAGATCCAACATATATAAGCTCACATGGCTGAAATACCTGCATGATATAGACTTGTCAAAGCACATGTGAAAGTTATAAGCTCACATGGATGTGACGCTTTGCAACAGCGACATCAGCCCCCTTGGTCTAGTTTCCTTTCCAACATCTGGTATGTTGCTTTTCCCTAATCTAGAAGAAAGTTGTGCTTAGAGTGGAAAGTATGTTGCTTTTCCCTAATTAAGGTCTGCATTTTAGGGTGCCACATTAGGGAACCTTCTTGTTAGAGTTACCTAACAAGAAGTGCTGCTCGAACAATTCAAATGGTCAAGTCATTTTTACTTCAAAAAAAAAAGGTCAAGTCCTTTCCTCCAATACAATGCACGAGAGGCAGGAATATATGATGACTTCTTCATATTTTAATTGAGCTTATTGGCCGGCTATCAACCACAGCCATCGATCAAAAGGTACTAAAGCGAAAGATTTTTGTCAATATTTTTGCGCCTAGCTTTTTTTTTAACGGGAGAGCACCGAAGGGCCTGGAAGCTTTCTATTAATCACAAACAACAGAGGTGAACAATATTACAAAAGACCCCATAAGAAGCAGAAAATAATATATAGGTCCCCATTTTATGTGGAGAAGACTCTGCTGAAAGATGTGAGATGCAATCAGGTCCCTCCCTATCTCCGCTGCCGAGCAGGAGGTCAGCTGCACCGCCGCCGAGCACCGCCGTGGGGATGGCACCACTTCCTTAAGTGCCGACGTGGGACACGGCCGCTGACCAGAAAAGAGGCCTCCGATGGAGGTTAAACAGATGCCGGAGCTCACCGGCTTTGACTGACAGCACGCAGCCATCTAGATTATGCCCGCCGATGTCGCTTCCAAGCTCCGGAAATCCCCGACGCAATACTCCTCGCAAGCTCCGTTGAAGTCGAGCGACCCACACTCCAGCACAACACTCCTGCCACCGGTGGGCGAAGGCGGGCAGAGGTGGTCGGAGCGGCGAGGAGAAACCCGCCGGAAGGGGAAAGACCGATGCTCCCTAGAGCGCCCTGGCCAGGAAATTCGCTCGTTGCCACCCACGTCCACTCCCTCGCCGCCACGGCCGGACAAGAGGAACATAGGAAAGCAGCGGGCATCGAAGCTAGCCCGAGCAACACACTTGTGCTTATGACGATGATTCGCTTGGAGTAGTACCACCGGCGTCTTCCACCTCTGAAGTTCGCCGGGAAACACCCACTACGGCCTCCTGCCGCCGCGCAGATGAGACAAGAGGCAAAATTCATTGCCTCCACTGCCCGCAGACGCGCTCAATCCTCTCCTACCCTCGCCGCCACGGTCGGACGGAAGAGGAGGAGCGAGCAAGCCAACGAGATGAGGGGTGAGCTTATGAGGAGGACTCCCGTCCAGGACATCACCAACTCCAAACTCCCACCGGAGGAGCTCATCGGGGCACTGCTTGGACCAACTCTTGGTACTGCTCGCAAGCACCAGCAGAGAGGAGTCCGCAGGGACTAGAAATTGAATCGGCGAGACAAGCCGCCGTTCAAACTCTAGACCACCGGCCTTATTGACGGAGCAGCCGAAGGCCTTCATCCCCTCCATCCCAACGAGGATGACGGCGAAGAGAACTAGTAGCCACCGCCGGATCTGGCCCAAGAAATCCGATAAACTTCGAACAGCCAACTACCGGGACAGAGCCCAAGCCTACACCTAGTATACACACTACAACCGCCGGTACCTTCCCTCAGCCCACCTCCACTGGCAATGCCGGCGAAGGCGGCGTCGAGTAGGCCTGGCGAGATCTGGTCTCCGCTCGAGTACTGTAGCAAGGGAAAGGGGTCCGTGTGCGGGGTCTTCCACTACAGCACCAATTGTTGTTCTTGTTGTGTGTAGCTAGTGGATATGGAATCAATCAGCCACCTGTGGTTTATCGCCAACAATTTGAGACTTTGCATTGTTTCAGGTGTGTACGTATGTGATTTGAGTAATTGGAAGTGCTGTTGCAATTGCCCTAATGTTTATGTGGTCATTAATTGAAATCCAAATACTCCCTCCGAAACAAAGTATCTGCATGCTTTCATGCATGATGCATGTGTGAGAAAGTAATGCATAATTCCAAACGTAGTGTTTACAAGTTCTTATATAATTCTCACCAGCTAATAAAAATAAAGATAAATTGAGCTAGTCCCCTAATTGGGCCCATTATTGGGCTTCCTCCGCTGTATACAATGCCGGTCATAATGGAACCTTCTTGTTAGAGTTACCTAACAAGAAGTGCTGCTCATACAATCCAAATGGTCAAGTCCTTTCCTCCGATGCAATGCACGAAAGGCAGGAATATATGATGACTTCTTCTTATTTTAATGCAGACTTGTCAAACCACATGTGGATTAAACATGATCGCCAAAACTAGCTACACCTTCGTCTTGTCTCCTTGAGACATCGATCTGGTTTGTTGCTTTTTCTGGATCTAGAATAGAGATGTACTAAGTAGCACCAGCTGGAATGCATGGCGCTCATGGGTCGATGGAACTTAACTAGCCACCCACGAGTCAATTAGATTTAGGCCAAAACTTTGAAGGCCATCGGACAAATATTTAAAGAAAGTGGCTGGACTACTGGATCAAAGCTCCGGACTTTTTGTGTAGTTTATTTAACTGAGATCCATGGGCCGGCTATCAACGACAGCCATCAATTAAAAGGTAACAAAGGGAACGACATATTATAAAGGAAAGTTGTACTATATTATGAAGATAAAATATTCTTAGCGTGCGGATGCATGCATTTGCTATATCTTATTATTGAGCGTGCCTGTATGTAGTTCTTTTTTTGAGATTTTGTAGATATTATTTTTGCAGCTAGCAGCTAGTGGATATGAAAACAAATAGCATCCATGTGTAGTGTCAAGTGTAGTCGTACGTGATTTGAGTATGTGAAAGTATTGTTGTGTAAATTATTTTTACCGTCAAGAATTTGATCTAAAATTGTGCGGTGGCATGCATGATGTAGACTTGTCAAACCACATGTAGATTAACTACACCTTGGTCTGGTTTCCTTGTGACATCGATATGATCTGTTGCTTTTTCTCGACCTGGAAAACACATGTAAGTAGCACCAGCTGGAACGCATGGCGATGGCGCTGATGGGTCGATGGGACTTAACTAGCCACCCACAAGTCAATTAGATTAGGCCTAAACTTTGAAGGCCATCGTCGGAGAAAGGTCTAAATAAAGTGGCTGGACTATTGGATCGAAGCTGTTGTGCTTTCAGAACTATCTTACTCGTCTCAGATTTAGTACTTTTTAGATGACCGGCAGACTCATCCTAGTATAAATTAACAAGGTTTGCATGTGCGATGATATGGCACATTATCGGACCGTCTTGTGACCGGCCGTCATGCATGCATGCATGTGGGAAATGCTTCAAAGGGAGTAGTATCGATGCACATCGAGGAGTCGTTTTTGCAACATTTTGTATAGTTTAATCGAGCTCCATGGGCCGGCTAGCAACGATCGACAACCATCAATAAAAAGATAACGGAGGGAAGGTGATATGGGTATATAGTACTATGAAAGTTAAAATATTCTGATCGTGCAGATATACATGCATTTGTGTTTTTTTATTGAGAGTGTGTTTGTAGACATTTTTTAGGCCTATTGTGTAAACTAGTTTTATTGTCAAGAAAATACTTGTATCTGGCACACACGTACGGGGATGCATGCATGCATTTGTGTTGTAACTCTTTGTTGTGTAAATTGGTTTTATTGTCAAGAAAATACTCTCACATTATATGGTAGCTAATTAAAATTTAAGGACAAAATAACTTGTGTGCCAGATATGACAATATTTCTATGCAGAGAAAAATATCCTCACTTTTTTTCTTTTTGACAAAGACCAAAAAAGTCAAAGCATCTACTCTCTACCAATTTATACGCCATGAATTTGTCTAGATTCGTATATATATAGATCAACTATTGAGACGCATCTGAATCTAGATAAATCTTCGACATCTGATTACAGAGAGAGTACATCGAATTCACATCCTGTGGCAGTTGGGGTCCTTGTATTCGTATTGGGACGGACCAAGTAGCTTGGTGCTTTTTTGCGTGCAACCACGTAAGCGACCCACCCCTTGTATTCGTATTGAGACGGACCAAGTAGCTTGGTGCTTTTTTGCTTGCAACCACGTAAGCGACCCACCACGTCTCCCTCAAGCTACTATAGGACTCCCTCCATTCAGAAATATAAGACGTTTTAGCTTTATAAATCGAATATATCTAGACGTCTTTTAGTGTATAGGTTCGGAGTGAATCTATACACTAAAAGACGACTAGAAACATTCGTTTTATATAAAGCCAAAATGTCTTATATTTTTGAACGGATGGAGTACAAATTAAACGCATGCATAGCCAATTCCATATGCATGCATGAGAATAGAATAAAGTGAAACATGTGTGCTTCTTCCTTTCTTTTTGGCGATAGGGGATCCAAACTAGTAGGTGAGAACGCACCGCCAACTAGCTCAACGATAGGGTACCTAAGGTTGACCTTAGTTTCCCTGCCAGGACAATTGTCGGCTCACCGGCCAAAACGAGCGCTTCACGCATCGTCGTATCACCGACTAAAAACTAGAGAGAACCAGAAGTTGTATTCGCCATCTTCCGCTAACCCATCTCCAAATTGTAGAATCGAGCAAAGGCCTTAGTGGGCCTGACGCCATGAGATCCAACGGTTGTGGATGTGCTTTCTCCATGACTGAAAACCTAACATTCGGTCGACATAAGGTTATCAAATTTTGTATCCGAAATGTACGAAACAGAATCCAAAACCTCCGGGGTCTTCATCCAATAGGGTGCTAACTTTTCAGGGAAACGATTAAAATCGGTTGGCCAATTGGCGAAAAAGATCGAACTCGTCCCATCGCCAGCTCAACCATCGCAACAATTGCCACACCTCAAGTAATCACTGAGACTGCACCTTCGTCTGGTTCCCTTGGATCATCTGGTCCGTTGCTTTTCCTTAATCTGGAAAAACTTGACAGCTGCCATGCACGGTCGATGGGACTTAACTAGCCACCCACAAGGCCATAAGACAGGTCGATTGTTTAGGGTTTAGGGTTGGCCACGTTCTTAAAGACCATCGGACAAAATTTAATAAAAGTGGTTGGACTGGAATAGGCAGCAGACAAAGCTGTCCTTTTAGTGGAACTATCTGACTCGACAAGACCTTTTTCTTAAGACGACTGGGCAACTAATTAAGAAGGTTTGCATGTACGGTGACACATTGGGGAACCTTCTTGTTACTTACTTAATCCCTACCGGCGATGCCTCCATGCTCATATCCATGTGCGCAATGCTCAAAGGGGACTAGTAGTATCAACTATCAAGTTGTGCTATGCGTACTATATCCCAATGATCAAGTCATTTTCTACAATGCAATGCATGCGAGGAATATATGATGACTTTCTGTTATTTTAATTGATCTCCTTTGGCCGGCTATCAACAACGATCATCGATCGGAAGGCATCGAAGGGAAAGAGATGTCATCAATATACTAATAGATCAATAGGGGATTATTCAATTCTTTACTGGTGCAAGATAAGATATCTTGTTCGTGTGTGTATGCATTTGCTCTTCTTTTTATTATATTACTCCGGTGCCATTGATGTCACGACCCTGGTCAGCGCGGCGGTCCTTCTGGAGGTGCTGGCATGGAGGGCGGAGGCGGCGGTGGCACAGGCCCGATCTGAGCCAAACTAGGCCTATTCTAAGCCACGGTAGACAATGTGGTTGGCCCGTTGTAGCTACCGGCTAGGATCGGTGTGACAGCTTCTACGAGCGGCTCCCCGTGCAGGAGATGGAGGTCCGGATCTGCAAGTTCCTGGCCTTGCGCGGGAAGTGGAAGACGCGCTCGGCCGTGCACGGTGTTGGTAGACCGTACCATTATGATGGCGGGTGTTGCCTCGGCGGTGTGAGCCAGCATGAACAGTATTGCCACAATCCGGTGGATAGGGGGTCGAAGGTGTGCAATGTTACGCATTTAAATCATGTCGTCCTCTCTCGGTGTCGGGCCCCGCGGGCGTCATTTCCCTCCTTGGAGGTGTCGTTGAGGTGTGTTGGCATCTCCTCCTTTCTCGCTAGGGTTAAGGTGTATTTAATTTTTACAATGACCATACCGACACGAAAGATACATGCCCCCCAAAAAAGAACATGCCCCCCAAAAAAGTAATGGCTCCATCGTGTCTTCAAAGAATTCACTTTGACCAAGGTATTCTAACTTTATGTTTGTCCACGCATGGTCTTCCACCTTAATATGAAAAATGCAACTAGTTTTATCACACCTAGCATATTGTCGGAAAACAAATCTTGGTTAAAGATACATTTAGGCGACTACTTATATACTACTACTAGTCCATACGCATATCTTTGGCTCCCGAGTACATATGTGGACGCGGAGAAGATTCCAAGAAGAATTAAAACATGTGCAGGGGCCATTGTCAATTGGAGGCAACATGGCTAGCTGCGGTACGAGAGCTAGCTTGTTCGCCGCTTTTGTCTCTGACTCCAGCTGCAAGGAGCTGCTTATTCGGGCCGGGAATTAAGCGCATGTGGCCAATTTCGTATGCATGGATGAGAATGGAATAAGAAGAAAACATGTGTGTTTATTCATTCTTTTTTGGCGATGAGCGGCACGACTTATTAACTAGGTACTGCATTTTTTTCCAGCGGCTTTCGCTTTGATTTCACGAATTTTTCATACTATGCACATACATGTTCGTTCAAAATATGGTTTTGCTAACTAAGTCACTTGAGATCTTGCGTCATAACATAGCTAAACTAATTTAACGCTTAGTCCTTCAAATTCTGAATCAGAAAACTAGTAAAGATCGAGATGTGACGAGCTGGGCAGGACAATCTCCATGCACCTCTCCTTGGTCGCCCCCGCGCGACATGGGGGAGGAAACCCTAGACCCTCCCCCCCCCCCCCTTCCCTCCCTACCGCCGCCGGCGTGCGCCCCCGGGCAAAGCTCGTGGGGTCCTGGCGGTGGCAGACCCTCTTCTACCTGGCGCGCGGAGATCGAGGCGAGGTGGCGCTCCCTGGCGGCAGCGCGATTCGACGAAGGTTGGCGGGGCTTGGCGTGACGACGGCCGGCGCGTGACGCCAAGGGTGACCTCTCGCACCTCGAGGCAGCGGCAGAGGCTTGTGGTGGTGTGGCGTTGCTGCTGCAGGGCGCAACGGTGGCCCTTCACCGGCAGCGGTGCTCCGTAGACGGCGGTCCAGCGCGAGGCCGGGAGGACGGCGGGGTGGCGACGCAGGTGATGCTGCGAGGTGGAACGCTTCGGCGGCGCGGGCTGGGGCTATCTGGCCCAGATCTGGGCCTGGGTGGGCCAACCTACTGGCGGGTGCTTCACCTCCTAGAGATGGAGGCGGCGACACCGCTGGGACTTCGCTGTCGTGCCCTGCCTGCTACAGCGGGGTGACTAGGGCTTCACGAGGCCATTTCGGGCCCGGCTAGGCCCGCCAAGGCTTGGTGTGCCCCAGATACCCTGTCCGGTCGACTACCACCTCTTGGTGGTGGAGGTTGGTCCCTCCTGCACGGCTTCGATGCTGCGGTCCCTCTTCTAGCGACGGCATAGTCCTCTGTCTTGCAGGACGCACTCCTAGGTCCTCGAAGAGACGGGGATGTTGTTTCCGAGAGCGTGGTGGTGCATGCTCGTGGGTGGCAAGGTTGGTGGTGGTGCTCCGGTGTGCCTCGGGGCGCCTTGATGGGGAGGGGATCAGGAGAAATCCTTGTCGGCTTAACCGACACCACCGCGGGTGCCGCTTTCGAGTGGCGCCTTTCCTTCTTGGAGGGCGTCACGGAGATCCTCCTCCCTATGTGCCCCGAGTACCAGGGGAAACCCTAGGACTAGTTCACTAGTCCGGGTAGCTGCATCGTGCGACGGCGCCTCCCTCCGTGAGGCTGCTGGTTGGTACGGGGCGCATCGGGGGGCTTGGAGCGTGGTGGGGCATAGCCGGTGGGCGCAGCGGTCTCGGATCGTCATTGTTTAGTCGACTCACTGCTATATGTGTTTCTTTTTACTTTTTGGGCATGTTTTCCAGTGCTTCTTGCATCGCGTTGTGCCACTTCCTTTGGGCATTGTGCTGTCTGGCTCATCAGTGATCTCACCTGGTTGCTTTATTTATAAAGCGAGGCGAAAGCCTATTTTGAGAAAACTAGTAAAAAACCAAGGGTAGGCATTCTAGTGATGTCTAGAAGGTCCTCGATCTTTATCAAAGGGTGTCATTTCTTCCGGTAAATGAATAATCTCGGTAGACGGATCGATAGAAAATATCAATCCCGCCTCTCCTTTATCTCTCTCTAGGCAACACTTATCATGTCCCACGCCTGCTCTGCCTCTCCTCCTCCTAGCGCTCCACACCACTTTTTCTGGTCGTTGCATTATGCCTCCTTCTGCCTCTTCTCCTCCCAGTCCTCCTATTGCTTAGGTGTGTTTGAGGCATTGCACTTCTTGCTCTTTATACATCATTAGAGAAATGTTGCGTCAACGTTGAACAAGCTATAAAAATGTTGCAGAAGGATTTCTTTTTGCTGAAGCGACCACACACACGAGAAGCAATAAGTTAGGTTTTATATCAAATGTTGCAAAAGGCAAGAAATTCACATACTCCTCCACCCGAATGAGCACTAGCGTATGTCAACTTTCTCTATCCCTCACTCCTTTACTTCGGTGTCCTCCATCTCCAATGATATCACTAGCTGTCACATTCACCAGTCATCTCACCCACATACAGAGCCATATCTATGTAGGCCTAGCAGGCACATTTTTCTTCTTCAATGTCGGTGCCTGATACGTTGCTAACATATCCATAATTTTTGATGTTCCATGCTTGGGTTTATCTACTTTCTTGTGTTTTGTTCCAACTTTGGAGTACTTTCTATACACTTTCTTGGACTAAACTATTAACAAGAGCCATAGTGTGAGCTGCATGTTTTCTGTTGTTTTTGGTTTCAGGAAAGTCAGAAAATGAATATTCTCGGAATTGGACGGGACAAAAGCCAAAGTCAGTTTTTCACCGAGGGACACCCGGAGCCAGAATACAAGACGGAGAGGGGCAAGCGGCCGCCACACCACCTGGCCGCGCGACCTAGCCTGGCCCGCGCCAGGGGGTGGTCTGGCCGCCTCCGGCACCCCCTCTGCCTCCCCTTTCGCCTATAAGATGCCTTCGATACAGAAACCCTAAGTACCCAATCAAAATTCCACGAAAGAATCTGTAGCCGTCGTCATCTCCATCCCTAGATCGGGAGGGATCTGAAGCTCTTCCCGGCACCCTGCCGGAGAGGGGAATTCACCCTGGAGGCCTTCTTCATCACCATGCAAGCCTCCGGTGTGATGCGTGAGTAGTTCATCTCTGGAATACGGGTCCTTGTAGTAGCTAGATGGCAGGTTCTCCTCCTTTGTGTTATCATGTTTTGATCTTGTGAGCTCCGTTCATGATCAAGATCATCTATTTGTAATTCATACATGTTGTGTTTGCGGGGATCCGATGGATATTGAGATGCTATTTCAGATTGATTATTGATTCTATCATGTCTTTGTTATTTGTGATCTTGCATGCTTTCCGTTGTTAGTAGCTATCTTGGCCAAGTAGATGCTAGCAACTCCAAGAGTTAGTATTTATGCTCGATAGTGGGTTCATGCCTCTAGTAATCTGGGGAAGTGACAGAAATCTCTAAGGTACTAGATGTGATGTTGCTACTAGGGAGAAAACAACAATCATTTGTTCATAGAACAATCATATCGTTTACTTTATACGCAATGCGTAATGCAATTATCTGTTGCTTGCAACTTAATACTGGAGGGGGTTCAGATGATAACCTGAAGGTGGATTATTAGTCATAGATACAGTTGGATTACGGTCTATGTATAATGTTGTAATACCCAATCAAATCTCAAAGGAGTCAAGATGAGTAGTATATGCATGTATTGCTTTGTTGATGTTTGTCAATTGCCCCGTTGTAATTTGTTCACCCAACATGTTATCTATCTTAAGGAAAGCCACAACTAGTGAACTATGGACCTCGGTCCTTTCTTTTATCATCAATCTACAATCAATTGTTTACTGTTTTCTGTTTACTTTCTACAAACTATTACTTTTTCCACTCGATACGTTTAATCCTTTGTTTTCAGCAAAACCGGTGAGATTGACAACCTCATCGCAAGTTGGGGGCAAACTTCTGTGGTTGTGTTGCGCAGGTCTCCACGTTGCTGCTAGCACCGGTAGTGCGCCCTGCCAAAGTTCAGCTAGCAACACCTTTGGAGTGTTTCCTTGCTCCTACTGGATTGATAGCCTTTGTTTCATTACCGAGGGAAAACTTGCTGCTGTGCTCATCAGACCTTCCTCTTGGGGTTCCCCAACGGGCTCGATATATTTTGGGCTAAGCAACTGATTTTCTGGCGCCGTTGCCGGGGAGTCAAGGACATCTTCACAAGGGAGTCCCTCATAACCAATCTCTTTACTTCGTTGTTTTTGTCTTGCTTAGTTTACTTTTGCTTTGTTTGCTTGTTTTTTTTATCAAAAACCACAAAAAAATAGTTTTAGTAGTTTGCTTTATTTATTAAAAAACACAAAAAAAATTAAGTCTTTCTATAGTTGTTACCTCTTTCTTAGCTCACCATGTTGATCCCTAAATTCACCCTGAAAGACCTTTCAATAGGTAGTGGTTCTATAATTGGAAAATATAATATTGAAGAATTCTTTAATCATGTTAGTAAACATGAGGATATTGAGGATAGATCCCTTGCAGAACTTGCTCCAAACCATGAAATTGCTGCAGCTTCTTTAGTTCACATGTTGGAAGCTAGGTTTGTTAACCTTAACCCCTTAATGCAAGTAATGTTTCTTAAACTTAAAGAAATTGAGGACCCTGAAAAGAGGGATTTTATTCTGGAAACTTTGCTTAAGGAATTCTATGATGTTGCCAAGGAAGCTAGAAAAGTCTTTGAACGTTTTAATATGCTAGGCTCATGTGTAGATGTTGTTGGTACACGAGAAAAGATGAACAAAACTGAACCTAATGGGGAGGAAATTAAGATACCAATACCTTTTAAACTTGTAGCAATGCATGAAGCCATAGAAAAGAATCTTGATTGGATTGTTCCCGAAAACCCGTTTGATGAAAATAGTGAACCCAAGAGCATTGAGTGAGGATCCTCTAGAACTTATTTGGATGAGATACCTTGCCTTGTTGAAGATATTTCTGGTATTAATCTTAATGCTTCTTGATTTGAGAACACTTGATTCTTTTTCTTTCTTCTTATGCCTAACTTAAAGGCGTTAAAGAAAAGTACTTATTGGGAGATAACCCAAAAGTTTTAGATGAGTCTTGGAAGTTATTACTTTAGTAATAACTTCTGTAATAACCGCTCCTTATCTTTTTTATTTGCTTTTTGTGCCAAGAGTAACCTCTAATAAAAGAGAAGTAATGATTGGAAAAGTTGTTGTCCCGAAACAGATTTCTGTGCTTCACCGTAAAAATTCGTGTAAAATCTCTGTACGTCCTTTTGAGGTGTGAATTTTTTTGCTTCTGTACCAGGTTGTTATCTAACTTTCATTAGTTCAACATTTTCCGATTTGAGCAACAGAAGGTCTTCGAAAAAATTCGTATTTACCTGCTGGTCTGTTTTGACAGATTTCTGCCATTATTTGCATTTGCTTCTTGTTGGTTCCTTTTTGAGTTCTTTTGGGGAATTGAGCTTTTTGAGGGAAGTGCTACAGTACCTTGTGTTTTAATGGAAGTTTTATTGGTGTTGGAACTGAACCTAAAGACTTATTATCTTGAGTGCACTAATGTTGCTAATAAAGATTGTGTGAAGTTTTGTATGAAGGAAAATTTTTGTGGAAACGCATGAAGAAGCTCCATGATGATGGACTCCTAATTTCATTCGACTTGGAGTCGTTCGAGACATGTGAATCCTACCTACTCGGCAAGATGACCAAGACACCTTTTGCAAAGAGTTGTGAAAGGGCGTCCGACTTATTGGGACTAGTACATAGTGATGTATGTGGCCCGATGAGCACGATAGCCAGAGTGGTTATGAGTACTTCATTACATTCACTGATGATTTGAGTAGGTATGGATATATCTACTTGATGAAACATAAGTCAGATGCCTTTGAAAAGTTCAAGGAATTCGAGAATGACGTACAGAATCAACTCGGCAAGAAAATAAAGTTTCTTTGGTCGGACCAAGGAGGCGAGTACATGAGCCAATAGTTTGATGACCATCTGAAGAGTTGTGGAATAGTTCCCCAGCTCACTCCTCCAGGAACGCCGCAGAGAAACGGTGTGTCGGAAAGGAGAAATTGGACCTTGTTGGACATGGTACGATCAATGATGAGTCGGACATATCTGCCTTTATCATTTTGGGGTTATTGTCTAGAAACTGCAGCGTTCACACTAAACAGAGTACCATCAAAGTCGGTAGAGAAGACACCGCATGAGATGTGGACTGGCAAGAAGCCGGGTTTATCTTTTCTTAAGATTTGGGGTTGTGAAGCTTTTGTCAAGCTACTTCAATCGGACAAGCTTACAGCTAAGTCGGATAAGTGTATTTTCGTAGGATATCCGAGGGAAACCTTGGGTTACTACTTCTACAACCGAGAAGAGGGCAAAGTGTTTGTCACTCGGAACAGTGTCTTCCTTGAGAAAGAGTTTCTCGGTCGGGGAGTCAGTCGGAGCACGGTGCAACTCGAAGAAATTCGAGAGGTACCAGCCAATAGTGAGTCGGCAAAAGCCTTGGAGGTTGAGCCGGTCGTGGTACCTGAGCCGGAAACAGCACCAACACTGCCAAGATCGGCCAGATTGCGAAGTGTTCATGATATGTTACTGTTAGACAGTGATGAGCCGGCAACTTATTCGGAAGCAATGGTGGGTTCTTATTATGAGTCATGGCTTGGAGCCATGAGATCCGAGTTAAAGTCCATGGATGAAAATCAAGTTTGGAACTTGGTTGATCTGCCAGACGGTGCAAGACCCGTCGAGTGCAAATGGGTCTTTAAGAAGAAAACTGATATGGATGGAAATGTTTCTATCTATAAGGCACGACTTGTCGCGAAGGGGTTCCGATAAGTTCAAGGAGTTGACTACGATGAGACTTTCTCTCCCGTGGCAATGCTTAAATCAGTTCAGATCATGTTAGCTATAGCAGCCTATTTTGACTATGAGATATGGCAGATGGATGTCAAGACAGCTTTCTGATGACCCACAAGTATAGGGGGTGTATCGCAGTATTTTCGAGGGAAGTGAAAACCAATTTATTGATTTGACACAAGGGGAGCCAAAGAATATTTATAAGCCTTAACAACTGAGTTGTCAATTCAGCTGCACCTGGAAACAATCTTGCTCACAGCAGTTTATCAGTAGCAATAGTTTTGTAGTAGGAATAGTAAAGTAACAGCAGTAGTAAAGCAAAGACAGTAGTAACAAAAGCAGTAAATAGTGGGATTCGAGTGCGGTAGGCATAGGGATGGATGGACGGGCGTTGCATGGACAAGACAATTCACATAGCAATCAGAACATAGGACAATTGCAGATAAATAAGATAAAGCACCCAAGTACTAGACAATCCTAGGCATGTGTTCCATAAATAGTCATACGTGCTCGCAATGAGAACTTGCACAACATCTTTTGTCCTGCCAGCCCGTTTGTAGCGGGGCCTCTAGGGAACTACTGGCAATTAAGGTGCTACTTTTAATAGAGCACCGGAGCAAAGCATTAACACTCCGTGAACACATGTGATCCTCACATCAAAGCCATTCCCTTCCGGTTATCCCGATTTCTGTCACTTCGAGGCCATAGGTTCCGGACAATAACGTGTGTATACAACTTGTAGATAAGACCAGAAACAATACTATCATAATGAATCAATAACAAGTTCAGATCTGAAATCATGGCACTCGGGCCGTAGTGACAAGCATTAAGCACAACAAGTTGCAACAAAGTCATAAAACACTAATAAAAGATACTAGGCACCATGCCCTAACAATCTGATGCCATTACATGAACGATCTCATCCAATCCCTACCATCCCCATAGCCTACAGCGGGAGATTACTCACTCATAGATGGGGGAAACATGGATGGTCGATGGAGAAGCGATGGTGATGATGATGGCGATGATCTCCTCCAATTCCCCGTCCCGGCAGGGTGCTAGAACGGAGTTTCTGGTGCTGTTTCGTGGAATCTAGTGGTGGCGGCGGAGCGGAACTCCTTCTGGAAAAACGTCAAACCCCCCGAAGTTTTTAGGTCAGAAGGCTCATTATAGGTGAAGAGAGAGGCCGAGGGGGTGCCTAGGGGGCCCACACCACCCCCTGGCGCGGCCTGGCCTGGCCCGCGCCACCAGGTGGTGTGGCCACCCTAGGGCTCTTCTCCGTCTCGTATTCTGGCTCCTGGAGTCTTCGGGTGAAATAGGATTTTTGGCATATTTTCCGGGATTTTTCCTGATAGTTGGTTTTCTGCACAAAAAGTAGACACCAAGGCAACTCTGCTGAAAAAAGCGTCAGTCCACATTAGTTGTATCCAAATCACACAAGTTTAGAGGAGAAACAATAGCAAAAGTGTTCGGGAAAGTAGATACGTTTTGGACGTATCAACTCCCCCCAAGCTTAGCTTATTGCTTGTCCTCAAGCAATTCAGTTGAAAACTGAGTGCGATAAAAGAACTTTCACGAACACATTTGCTTCATATGATGTAAATATTCATAGCAATGTGATCAACTACTTGGACAATTCATAATAAAGAGTATGCAACCAAGTCTACTTAAATGTCTTTGCAAGCTATGAAGAGATTCCAACTCAAGAATAATAAGTAGCATGAAGCACGAACATAAGCAACATTACAATGCTCATAAAAAGGTATGATAGAGTGGTATCTCGCTTGCCTTTGATTATGAATGCCAAGGCACCTCTGAAGTTCAAAGTGATGACTAGAAGTAAAGATATCAAGGATACAAGCATCAAAGTCATAACACAAATAATCAAGTAATGGAACAAACACAAAGAATGACAACTATGCTCTCAAGAAGGTGCTCAAAGAATATGTGGAGACTCAACAAGTAGAAGAAAAAGTTTTGAATAATTTGAAAGGCTTCCAAATGCTGAAAGTATGGTACTTGTTAGCTTTGAGCTCTCATTGCCCCTATCATAAGCATCCTTAATGTGGTTAAGGTGAAAGTGACACAACTAAGAGGATATGCTTGACAAGTTATAAATCAAAGTCTCATGCCCCTTACTTACGAAGACCGGTCCTCATGCTACTCAACTTCAGTCACAAGTAAGCTCTTGTCATTGTAAGTATATATGTATCATAGAGAACCGCCAACGGGGTACCCCTTGCACATGACACAGGAGCTATCCTATAATCAAAATACAAGGCAAGCAGACAATGAGCATCTCGGCAATCTTTTTATTTACTATGTGCATAGATTTTTATTGAGGATGCTTCATAGAATGCTCATTATGGTTATGCTGCAAGTTTCACCATGATTAGGCATGGCTTAGGCTAGCGGCCCAGGCGTTTCTCTAACATACATACAAACTCCATGATCTTACAAGGTCCACTTTTATTTCACACCACCGGGATCCATAAGCAAAAGAACATTATATCAACTAGGTACAAAGTACCTATGAAGTGTTGAAAGCGGTCCCCATGATACATGGTTCTCCTAACTTCAACTCATAAAGCGCAAGCATATGCGCAACAAAGAAGGATGCAATGGTTCAGGTTTATTAAGTGCAAGAAAATAAAGTGTGCCATCAAGTTTGTGAGAGCTTTACTAACTAACTTTCTCATAACAAGCAAACATTTTATTCGGAAGAAAACAAGGCATATTGAATATGCGCGGAGGTAGCAAATGATGCTAAAGGGTAGGTATGGTGGACACTTTGGAAATATTTGGTTTAGGGAGTTGGGAACTTGAGTAAAACATACTCAGTGAAAGTGAAGGCTAGAAATAGTAAGGGAGCGACAAACGAGAGAGCAATAGCTGTCATTATCATGCTTGCAACAAAACAGGACTACTCATGACATGAAAGTGATTCAAGATCCTCAAGGCAAAATAATTCATCAAGCCTTAACTGATTATCACAGTCATGTGCATGCATGAGCATGTGCCAAGTCAATTCAAATGAAACATTTAGATGAGGATACCGCGGTGTCATACCAATTTATGAATAGAGCAATGCAAGCAAATATTCATAAGACATGCTACCAACTATTAGCGAGCTGGAGCTAATCATAAGAAAGCAAGAACTACTAAGCATCCAAAGAAAACATACACTCTACATGAACGGACTAAGCATGCCCACAGTGATGAGTATATGTACAAAAATGAAAACAAATAGAGTTCGTTACCAGCCTCTTACCACGCCTCAAGTTGTCATTAATCCTCATTATTGCTCTTCACTCGTGTGCCTTGAATAATAATATGAAACCCAATAATCCACTGAGGACCGCCGAACCCTGTAGCAAACTCACAAAAACCAAAGAAGAACGATTTTTTTTTGGTGTTTTCGATTTTTAAACAAGAACCAAAAGGGAAAAACAAGCGAAGCAAAATCTTTTTTGGTTTTTCGAATAGTTCAAACAAAGCAAAAAGGGAAAAGCAAACCAAGGCAAAAAGAAGAAGCAAACCAAAGAGAAACAACAGAAATATTTTTGGTCTTTTTGTGTTTTTAGAAAGCAAAAATAAAGAAGAACGAAAACTAAAAAGAGAACGAAAACATGAATATACAAAGTACCGACGCAACATGATATGGAGATGAGTGCGGTGTCGGCGTACCTCCCCCAAGCTTAGGCTTTTGGCCTAAGTGGGTATCAATCTCAAGCTGGCCAGCATGAAGTATCACCGTGGTACAACCAGGAGGTACCCTCGTCCTGGTGCGAGCTCGAGTACGTCCCTCCGTAATGCGCGGAGTAATCATAGGAGGGCACATCCTCCTGGTGCTGCTCATGGAAACCTAGCAAGCGAAGCTGCTCGTCCACCTCCTTCCTGGAGCGCGACCATGGTCTCCTGTGAACACTAAACAAAGCAGGCTATGGCAAAAGGATCTCCCTTTCATCCCCATCAGTGAAAAGCATCCTATATACTAGATTGTTCAAATCAGAGGTAACAGCGACAAAGTGATGAGTTTTCATGGCAACAAGGTCAAGCCTCTGTGGTACCAGCATAGCATCATCAGGATCCACTAAAATACCTAATGCATTGACTATGCGCGATGCAATGATGCCCCCATAGATAGGCCCCCTAGCAGCTAGGCGGTGAGCAATAAGCGAGCCAAGATTGTACCGAGTATCATTGTTAAGCGCAGCAGCAAGGAAAGCTAAATGATAGTTGGAGATATTACTAGTGTTCTCCCTACCCAATACACTAGTAGCAAGATAATATGCAAAATATCTAAGAGCAGGGAGTTGGATATTTCTTATCTTTCCGCGTTGCGCCACACGGTCATCATCATTGGTCACCCCTCGGTATAGCTCCAACAAATCAGCGGGTCGCCCTTGAATTTTCTTCACGGTCCCTGTCATACGCACACCTACAATACTGCAAAATCTCTCCAAAGGCATGGTGAAGGGCATATCATAGATTTTAAAAGAGACATTAGACTGATAGGGTGTGTTAGTAAACGCGAAGCTCTCAACAAAAGTTTTGGTGAGCATAGCGTATTGTGCGCTCTCATCTTGCATATAGGAGGTCAAACCAACCCTCTCAATCAGTAGCAAGAAATCATCAAGAATACCTGCAGCTTGCAAGAAAGTAAAACAAGGAAAAGAGGATGGGTGAGCATCCCCATCATCCCTTTCATCACCAATACGGGTTGCAATGAGGTCTTCATTGTATGATGGCCTAGCTTGAGAGGCTGTTCTTGAGGGCCTCGACCTCCTAGGTGCATCACTCTCAAATATCTCTCCAAAAGTATGGTTATTCATGCTTGGTATTCTGAAATTTAAACACCTCTTAAACAAGTGATTGCAAAGTATATATAATGAAGGATTCTACTCATAGGGACTTGCAAGAGGCCTAAACATGCATCAAAACTATATCTCTAAGCATCAAACAAGCTTACAAGCTCTCATAACCAGTCAACCTACAGCAGCAAAATACTCAACATATAAACCACTAAACACAAATCTACTTGGACAAGGGGAGGAGTCACATACCAGGGAACAAATGCTCCAAATTTTAGCAAGAAAGATGGGCTGAGCAAGGAGATCGAAAAAATCGAGAGCAAGCACAGCAAGAACACGATTTTGAGCTATGAACTGGAGCTTACTCGGGAGAGAGAAGAAAGTGGCAGGTGAGAGAGGTAGTGGGGGCCCAGGGGTGGCCCACACCAGGGCATGGCATCACCCAAGGCTGGCCGCGCCACCATGTGGTGTGCCTGCCTGGTGGGCCCCCCTGGTACCTACCAGGTACTCCTCTGCCCCTTTTTTCATGTAAAAATTTAATATGAATTTTCTGGAATTTTTCGAGACACTTTATTTTTGGGCATTTTTCAGAAATAGAAGAATGATTTTTCTGACAGACAGATTTTTTTTCTTTTTGGAAACATGATGCAGGGACAAAACAAGGTTAGAACTACAGAAGTTCTAACATCCAAGCAACTAACAACACAAAGAAAACTAAACAAAAACAAAAACTAAGATGCAAATGATAGAAATAAACTGAGATAATCATAATGAAAACATTGTTTTGTTCAATGGAATCCTTTTGTTAGCAAGGTTGATCAAGTCTTGCTACCAAAACAATTGCATATGAGACAAAACTTTGTACTCCACTAATGATTATGTTACCTTAACCTTGATAGCAATGGTCCCAATCATAATAGTTTCAAATTTTTCTCTTGGTATGGGACAATATATTTCTCCAATTTGAATGCCTTCAACATGTTCAATTGAATTAAAACCATAAGTCCTTTCAATATTCTTTGGGAAATAGACAGTATGTTCCTTGTCATTAACATTGAAGGTCACCTTTCCTTGATTACAATTGATAACAGCTCCTGCAGTATTAAGAAAAGGTCTCCCAAGAATAATAGACATATTATCATCTTCAGGCATTTCAAGCTCAACAAAATCAGTTAATATCAAGCAATTGTGAGCCACCTGAACAGGTACATCCTCACATATACCCACAGGAATGGTGGTAGATTTATCAGCCATTTACAAAGATATATCAGTTGGTATTAATTTTTCAAGTTGAAGCCTCTTATAGAGAGAGAAAGGCATAACACTAACTCCAGCTCCCAAATCACACAAAGCAGTTCTAACATAACTATTCTTAATAGAGCAAGGGATAGTTGGAATACCTGGGTCTCCAAGTTTCTTAGGAACCTTACCATTGAAGGAAGAATTAGCAAGCAAAGTAGAAATTTCTTCATTAGGGATCTTCCTTTTATTCGAGACAATGTCCTTCATATACTTTGAGTAAGGAGGCAATTTAATAGCATCAGTTAAAGGAATTTGCAAGAATAAAGGCTTCATCCACTCACAAAACTTATTATAGTGTTCATCTTCCTTTGACTTGTGTTTCTTATCAGGAAAAGGCATAGGTTTTTGGACCCAAGGTTCTCTTTCACTACCATGTTTCTTAGCAATAAAATCTTCTTTGGTGTATTTAGTATTCTTAGTGTGGTTTTCAGGTTCTTCTTCAACTTTTTCTTCATTAGGAACTTCATTTTATTCATTACCACTTTCAGTTTTAGCATCAGAGATAGATATACTATTAGGATCTATAGCAGGTTCAGAGGGTTCTACAACAGTTTTATGTTTCTTTTTCGTTTTCTTATGAGTAGAACCACTATTTTCAGCTTGTTGAGAATCCTGCTCAATTCTTTTGGGATGACCCTCAGGATATAGAGGATCCTGGGTAGCAGCACCACTTCTAGTTCTAATTTCATAAGCATGTTTTTCTTTAGCAGCATTAACTAGCAAGTCGTTTTGCACTTTAACAAGTTGATCTATTTGAGTTTGAACCATTTGAAAGTGTTTAACAATCATTTTAACATCATTAGAGGTTCTTTCTACAATATCTTTCAACTCAACAATAGCTCTAGTGTTTTCCATTAGATGATTTTGCACCCTTTTATTAAAGTTATCTTGCTTAACAATAAAGATATCAAATTCTTATAAGCATTGATCAGGAGGTTTCGAGTAAGGGATATCACCTTCATCAAAGTGTTGGAGAGAGTGTACCTCAATAGTGGATGAGTAGGGAATAGGCTTACATAATTCTTCTATAGGAGGTAAATTCTTGACATCTGCAGCTTTAATTCCCTTCTCCTTAAGACATTTCTTAGCTTCTTTCATCACTTCATCATTTAATTCAATAACTCCCCACGTCTTTGATGTTGGAATCGTCACAGGAATAGATGGTTCAGGTACAATTACTTCAGGTATAGCTTGTTTAGGAGGAGTCTAATCTTCATAATTCTTTCTTATTTTAGCCATTAATTCCTCAGCTTCCTTTGGAGTCCTATTCCTGAAAACACAATCAGCACAACTATCTAGGTATGTCCTAGATTCTTCGGTTAGCCCATTATAAAATATATCAAGAAGCTCATTCTTAGGTAAAGGACTTCCAGCCTGTGCATGAATCAAAGCACAAAACCTTGCCCAAGATTCGGGCAATACCTCTTTTTCTCCCTATTTAAAATCAAAAAGTTCCTGCAAAATAGCATGTCTAGCACTGGGAGGAAAATATTTCTGCAGGGAAGTACTAATCAAGCACTCAGGGCTATCAATAGATCCAGGAGGTAAATTACTAAACCAAGTTTTAGCTTCTCCTTTTAGTGAAAAGGGAAAAATCTTAGCAACAAAGTAAGTACGCATCTTAATATCATCAGAAAACAAGCCACTCATGGTAGAAAGTTCATTCATATGTGCTACCGCACTTTCATTCTTAGTCCCAAAAAAAGGTTCTTTCTCGACAATAGCTATGTAAGATAGATCGAGAGAGAAATCATAATCTTCATCTATAATGTTTATGGGAGAAGCAACAAACTTAGCATTCATAGTAGGCCTCTCAAGGAGATTCTTAGCAGCGCTCCTATCATGGGTGTTCTTGCATTCTTTAATAAACTCATCGGTCATCTCAACATAACCATCTTCAATATCACAACTCTCACTAGACTCGGGTGAGCTAACAGGTGTGGTAGTGTCTTCATTAGGAGTTTCGGTATTTCCAGCTATAGTTCTAGCAATCGTAGCATCTAGGAAAGGACCTAATGAAGCACTCTTATCGAGCACAGTAGAAGCAACATCATAAGCATCAGAAGTTTCAGATTCAGCAATAGTAGTAGTGTGTGTAGCATGTGTATGTGGTGGTGTAAGGAACTTACTCAAAACAGACGGTGAATCAAGAGCAGCCGAGGTGTTCAGAACCGTACCTCTTCTTGTAGTGGATGGTAAAATAGGAACCTTGCCATCACGAGACTTACCCATGATGGATGGATAGCAGCGAACAATAGAGAATCCAAGTGAACTTGATAAATAAAGCTATGGTCCCCGGCAATGGCGCCAGAAAATAGTATTGATGACCCACAAGTATAGGGGGTGTATCGCAGTATTTTCGAGGGAAGTGAAACCCAATTTATTGATTCGACACAAGGGGAGCCAAATAATATTTATAATCCTTAACAACTGAGTTGTCAATTCAGCTGCACCTAGAAACAATCTTGCTCACAGCAGTTTATCAGTAGCAACAGTTTTGTAGTAGGACTAATAAAGTAACAGCAGAAGTAAAGCAAAGACAGTAGTAACAAAAGTAGTAAACAGTGGGATTCGAGTGCGGTATAGGGATGGATGGACGGGCGTTGCATGGACAAGACAATTCACATAGCAATCAGAACATAGGGCAATTGCAGATAAATAAGATAAAGCACCCAAGTACTAGACAATCCTAGGCATGTGTTCCATAAATAGTCATACGTGCTCGCAATGAGAACTTGCACAACATCTTTTGTCTTGCCAGCCCGTGTGCAGCGGGGCCTCTAGGGAACTACTGGCAATTAAGGTGCTCCTTTTAATAGAGCACCGGAGCAAAGCATTAACACTCCATGAACACATGTGATCCTCACATCAAAGCCATTCCCTTCCGGTTATCCCGATTTCTGTCACTTTGAGGCCATAGGTTCCGGACAATAACGTGTGTATACAACTTGTAGATAAGACCAGAAACAATACTATCATAATGAATCAATAACAAGTTCAGATCTGAAATCATGGCACTCGGGCCGTAGTGACAAGCATTAAGCACAACAAGTTGCAACAAAGTCATAAAACACTAATAAAAGATACTAGGCACCATGCCCTAACAATCTGATGCCATTACATGAACGATCTCATCCAATCCCTACCATCCCCATAGCCTACAGCGGGAGATTACTCACTCATAGATGGGGGAAACATGGATGGTCGATGGAGAAGCGATGGTGATGATGATGGCGATGATCTCCTCCAATTCCCCGTCCCGGCAGGGTGCCAGAACGGAGTTTCTGGTGCTGTTTCGTGGAATCTAGTGGTGGCGGCGGAGCGGAACTCCTTCTGGAAAAACGTCAAACCCCCCGAAGTTTTTAGGTCAGGAGGCTCATTATAGGTGAAGAGAGAGGTCGAGGGGGTGCCTAGGGGGCCCACACCACCCCCTGGCGCGGCCAGGCCTAGCCCGCGCCACCAGGTGGTGTGGCCACCCCAGGGCTCTTCTCCGTCTCGTATTCTGGCTCCGAGGTGAACGACTAAGAGTTAGTCGGATGAATCACTTATCTCGGATCGAGAAAGAGAGTCGAACTATTTAAGGGATGACGATTATTCGCCTATAGTTCAACAAGGTATATCGTGAGGCAAAAGGAACTCAGACGAAAGTCGCATTGGAAGGTATGTCATCATGACTCTTTGGTACTTGGGAGTTGGCACGTTCTGCTAGGAGCTGCTACCAACTGATCGGTCACGAGTGATACTCAGATCGTGTCCGGGTCACCATGAGCCTGTCGGGTCACACACTTAAGAGTGGGAGCATATTTGGGTTGGATCCAAAAAGGAAAAAGACAGAGTCAGTGAGTTGGACTCGAAGTGACTAATATAGGCCTTTAGTGAATGGGCCACAAGTGAGTGGAGCCCACTTTCACTCCCTATATAAGCTGGGGCACAGGTGCTTAGAGCATACGGTTAGGTCACTCCATGTGTTGGAAACCCTAGCTCCAGTCCAGTCCTGTCGCCGCCATACCGGACCTAGCAGTCCATCGTCGGCGCTCGTCCTCGTATGTGTGGATACTGGCGGAGGTGATGTGCGTTCAGAACTTCGACGATCGTGGATCGGAACGGATCGTGAGGACTGCACTGCATCAAGCGACGTGCTTCATCGATTCCGCAACCGCGCGTCTAGTGGTAATTCTCATGGCCTACTACCTCAGCTAGATCTTGGGTTCACCGCGTAGGAAAAAGTTTTTTTTTCTCTACGTGGCCCAACAATTACATCATGCATATGTGTTCTGAGCTCAACTTCATGCACAGAACTAGTCACACAATGGAAAACAAGATCCAAATAAGAACCAAACATGCATTACACACATATTCTACATTACAAACAATATAACTTATACAACGTGATTACAAGCCCTTACTCATTAAACATTACAAGCTCATGTGGTACTATCACACTTATTTATTTACATCAAGTCCTCCAACTACAACTCTCATTTTCTGCAGAAATGCTCCTAATCAAAGTCACACTCCCCAGAAGTTGCGTCGTTCATCATACATACCCAAAGTACAACCATGCTGTCGTGAAGTACGACACACCGACTGTTAAACGACTTGCCTTTTCGACGGACGATATTCAGTATCAGAAATCTCTGGACTTGATACATCATTCAGCTGAAGTGTATCCATACCTTCCAACTCATCTGAAGTATCTACCGAATCATCCCCATCACTTTCTTCTTCATCCATCTCCTGTATCCCGATTCTAGAGGAATCAACAGAATATTCGCCTTCTGGTGCCCCCCAAGTACTCTGCTAGGTACGATAGTCCTTAGCTATGACTGGATAATGCACATTATCTGGAGTAGGATAATCCTCGAACACCCTTTCTTCAGGATCTTCCTCCTCGGACTCTACATCTTCCACGTGGACATCTCTTCCATCAACGGAATAAGATCTTATGCCCATGCGACTCGTCTGTCCGATGTCTCCAACTGAATCTTCCACAGGAATAGGATTCCCGGCAGATCCATCAATTGATCCGTACCTCCATCCTTCAGAATTCCCAATAGGTAATTCTGAGTCCTCAGTTCCCCAAGAACTCTGTGGTACTGGATGACTAGTGCCCTCATCAGGATATCTAATAGGTTCTGGTATAGGTGAATAGGGATATGGTGTAAAAGATGTTGGATCTATAGGTATATCCTTGAAAACTGGGTTAACCCTATCCACTACTTCATTTTCCAGCTTAGATGCTAACTTCTCCCTTCTTTCCGGATTCGTTAAATCCTCTAGCATATCAACCTGATCTTCTACAATCACCTGATGTGTCTTATACAAAGACCCAACCATCAGTCGATACAGATCCATAAACTTAGAGGCTAGTTTTGGATGCTTCCTTACTAAAGTAAGATGATCTGGTTCCGGTTCTTCGTCTATAGAGTCATGAGGAATCACAGAATATGTGCTTCCAACTAACTCTTCTGCTTTATGTTCTCAAACATTGGCTATTGCCTCCACAATAGCAACATGATATGCTGCTAGGTGACTTCTACCTTCTCCGATAGGTAAGTTGTGATATAACCCAAGCTTCTTGGGTAGTTGGATGCTAACACGATATTTGGCTAACATTCACCCATCAAGATAGGTAATGGTATTGACTGGGATATTAGTTGTGCAACCAAAAACCCTCAGAAGTTCTCGAAGCTATTCAGTTAAAGCCCCCTGATAATCATCGAGAGTCTCTTCTTTCCTTGCCAAGGTCTGTTTTGGAAACTTTGGTGCCATTTCACTTTATAGATATAAATATAATTAGTACCCATTAATTATAATGATCCATCATAATAAAGAATTATCGCACTAAAAAATATAACGAAATATTCCCAATTGAATATTCATCATATAATCTAGAGAACTCTTTACCGTTGCTCCTAGACTCTTCTTCTTCTTGCAAGGATCGAAGCCACCTGCAACATAGGCATTTGTGCTGCCGCCTTGACCAACGCCGGCAACGGGAGAACCTACGGCAGCATCGGGTCTCGGCGTCCTCATCAAGTACCAATGTCTCCGACTCCTGGGTCTGTATGTATTCAGGGCTTGGTACGCCAAGAGGCTCACTGGAGCCCATTGCAAACCTGCCAGTGACAAGGCCGAAGGAGAAGATGGCCTCCATCTGCCAATATTTGGCGACATGCTTGTTCAGATACTCGGCATCCTTGGGGTGATCCTGAGACAGAATTTATGGGAGGTTAGCGAGGTTAGTGAGGTTAGTGCTCGAAATCGTAGGAGATGTTACTGAAATTAGTTAATATCGAGATGGGTCCCCTATAGTGGGAGTCCTCCAAGATGATGGTGCAGGTCTCCTCGTCTCAGCTAGCTCCGCTAAGGTCTCTGAGCTTGAAGACATGGATCCACCTAGTCCTCCACTTACGCAGGTGGTTGTACACCTACTGGGAGGACACCTCGATACCACGGAACTCAAACACCTTGCGGGCAACAGTGTTCAGGTGCACTTCTTTGAACCCCTTCTCCGTCCTGACGCCGCTCTTGATGATCTCGCACATCTGGTTGAGCGCGAACGTCGAGAGGAACGGTTTCCATTTCATGGTGCCCTTAACCCCCTTGCACTGGCCTGTGTCGTGGGCTATGCCAGCCTTGGCTTTATTCTTGGCCATGATTTTGGCAGCTTGCTCTGCAATCTGCTCCACCGTGTACCTAGTTATCGGAGGCACAAAGAAGATCTCCGTACGCTGAGGATAGGTGAGCCTCAGAGGCGGGAGCTGGGATTGGGTCTCAGTGACAAAGGTCTCTTGAGAATCCAAGAGGGCCTGGCTTAACTCATCATTGGTCACGTCCTATAGATTTCACGGTCGCACGTATCAGGACCTAGACTACACATACACACAAGCTTAAATATGCAATGTCTCTAGAAAACACCAATCTATGATAATACCTAGCAGTTCCTTAGGCATACTAACACAGATCTACCGCAAACTACAAGGAGGTGCTAGCATACCAAAGCTACTAGACCTAGGGTTTGATGGAACTCACTGGCACCGGAGGAGCGGAGCACGTCGAGGATGAAGTTCTTGGAGAAGAACGCCAGCACCAGCCGATCTACAACCACCACCGCCGCTCCCGCCACTTACCTGTTGGGCGATATAGAACCTCGCCGGCTTGAGAGCTCGAAGAATGTAGAAAATGATGGCGATGGACGTCGGTGTGGTGGGTGGTGCTTTATACCGGCGTGCGTCGGCGGTCAGTGACGAAATTTCCCCCGCCAGCTTTTGGGAGGAAACCCGCGGCTCGCGCCATCGCCGAGCTCGCACGGGCGGCGCAGCTTTTCGCCCACATTTGCGCGAGCGGAGCCTGTCCCGCAGAAACGCGCAAAATCGGTGTTTTCAGCGGGCCAAGTTTTGGTCTGCTTTACTTTAAGAAGCGTGCGGTGCAGCGATTGTGTGCAGCCCAGCTCTCCAAACAGGCTTATTACTCTTTTTTTTCCGCGCGGTGCAAGAAACGGCCCGTCGATCGGGCCAACCAAACAACGTCGTATATGTATGGGGAAAGTGCACGACTCTCTCAACACAAATCCGATAAATGGTAGTAATTCGAGAATGTTCCATACATACAGCCGCGCATTTGTGAATGTGTCATTTTAGGAGAAGGGAGAAAGGCAAGATATATATTCACGAGCACGCGACGGACAGCCACATGAGGATGGATGAAGTAACAGGAGATCTGGTAGCCCCTGGTGTCTCTGTTTTAGTAAAAGGTTAGAGAGTTGACAATGCGCCTGCTCACGGTCACGGCCAGCAGCGACGCTTTTTTCTGAAGAGGTGCGTTGGTGCATTGACGCGTGGCGTGAGGGCCCACTGCGCTGTGACGTCATTGATTACTGTAGCGGCGGGCGGGCGTGCCAGCGGTGCGGTAGTAGCAGCAGGAGAAGGGGCTGGGGGGAGAAGGAAGGAAGGAGAATCGTGCTTCCTCTCCACTCGATTCGCCCCTTCCGTTGGCCCCTGCCTATATATGCACCTCGATCTCCTGCGGGCGGCATGCACTAGCTCCCTCCGCCCGCCTACCTCGGCCTCGTCTCGTCTCGTCTCACCTCATCTCACATCACATCTCGTCCGCCGCCGCCTCCCTCAGACGACAACCGCGAGCATAGAGAGCTTTCTCTGACGATCCATTATTGCCGTTGATCGATCACCGCCCCGCCGCGGATTCATCTCTGCTAGGAGAGGGGAGGAAGGGAGTCGTCGATCGAGGGGAAGGAAGGAAGGAAGGAAGGATGGGCGGCGGCGCGGGCGCGGGTGGCGGTGGCGGGTGGGGCGTGATGGAGGGTATGAAGCCTGTCGCCGGGATGGTGTTGGTGCAGTTCGTGTTCGCGGGGGTGAACATCTTCTACAAGCTGGCGGTGTGCGACGGCATGGACATGCGGGTCCTCATCGCCTACCGCTACCTCTTCGCCTCCGTCGTCCTCGCGCCGCTCGCATACTTCGTCGAGAGGTACGCACCCAGTTAATTACCCACCTAGTATTATTCTCCTTCCATAATTCCTCTTCCGAGAAACTCAACACCTGTTCATGCATGCATGCATGTAATCAATCTGTTCCTGTGCACGCCTACCGATTCTTTCTTATGGTTACTACTAGTACAGCTCAATCAGACACATGCATGGGTTTATTTAGTTCCTTTTAGAAATATGTTGCAAAGCATCTCTTCTACGTGTACCAGCTAGTTGTTTGGTCTGATTATCTGTCTGTCGGTGTCTGCAAATCCGCGTCATTATCATAGCATCAATGCCTTTCTTTCTTTCTTTCCCTAATCACAATAGGGATTGTTCTTGCCTTCCCTGTTGGGCAAAGCCCGGTGTGGTGTTAGTACTAGTAGTAGTATCTCTCAAGACGCTAAGCCAGTGCATGCAGTCTGTGCATGCATATGCATGCATGCTGTCTTTCTTTTTCCTCCCTCTGCTTTACCAAGATGTTCACTTCCTTTTTTTGTGTTGACCAGGCCTTCTTTATTCTCCCGAAAATTCTAGCTTACTAAGCTTTGCATGCGCTCCTGGCACATATATATTCTATTAGTACTCCGTTGTGGAAGAAGAAGAAAACTGTATAAAGTATTTCGGGCAGATGCTTTCGTTTTATATATATATACCTAATTAAAAAAAAGTAAAGTATGGTTCCTGACGACTAAATTTGCTTTGTTACTTGTTGCTGCAGGAAGAAGCGAACGAAGCTGACGTGGCGAGTCATCTTCCTCTCCTTCATCTGCGGCCTATGCGGGTAAGCAAGCACACTCAGACATGGAACAGAGCTCCAATACCCTCTTTCGTTCTCTGCTTGATTTCGACTAGAAAAAAAAAAGCTGGCCGGAATTTAGGTGCGCGCGGTGCTCGCCGGCTGCTTTCGGCCGCTCGCTCGCCGTGACCCATCGTCACACGTGCAAAATAGTACACTTATTGGGTACCGTTTGATGCGTCGTCACGGGGTGCTCGCCGGCGGGCAACACTTTGGCAGGCATCCCCCTTTGCATTATCCATCTAGCGTCCACTTGATCGTCAAAAGGTTAGGCACAACCGAACCGATGGAATCCCCTGCCTGCCCAACAAATAAATCTCCAACACCCTTCACTGTCATCGTCCCAGATTAGCTCACCTCCAGTTTTGTCAACTCGACTTATGCTGCACCGATCCCAGCCACCAATGAGGACACGTACACGTACATGAGTGCACGCATTTAATTTCTTTTAGCAAGTAGTACTATTTTTTTCTTTTCGAATTGACATTTAATTTCTTCTTGACTTGCGTATCCGTCACCAGATCAATACATGGACGTGCATGCATGTCTAGCTTATTTCTGCATGCAATCTCACCACCAGCTAGCTAGCTAGCCCAGATCGATGCCTGAAATTGCTTCCTTGGACCCTAGCGCCGCGCATTGCCGATGCCATTGCTGCAGTCTCGAATATTCACACCACCTGTACACGTACGTACGTCAGTTATTCCATCGTCATCGCCTCGCCTCCCGTCTCGTCTCGAGGACACTCGCAGCCATTAATGTCGTCCAGATATGGAGATCTGGAACTTGCTCACATATCCGTGTCACATATAGCTAGGAGGGCACGATACAATAGTCTTATTTTAGCCTTACATGATTGTTGAGTTGGAGGATAGATAAATAAATAAAAAGACATCTGTTTTCTCTTAGTTAAGAGATCATCTCTTAGCACGATATGTCTCACCGCATATTTAGGGATATTTGTCACTCGAGATAGACTATAAAAAGACCCATTGTACCTCAAGTTTTATCATCATATCGAGATTACGTGGCATGTATAAAATAAGACAGTCTTATCAATCATTGTACATGACTGGACAAAACCTGTACCGTGCGTGCGTGACATGCAGCCGCAATTTACTGACTAATAATCTTGGGTTGCGATGCTGTGTGCAGGGGCTCGCTGGCGCAGAACCTCTACATCTCCGGGATGAAGCTCACCTCGGCGACATTCGCATCCGCCATGACCAACCTCATCCCGGCCATCACCTTCGTGCTCGCGGTCCTCTTCCGCTACGAGGGCCTCGCCATCCGCACCGTGCCGGGGCAGGCCAAGGTGGCCGGCACGCTCCTCGGCGTAGGCGGCGCCATGCTGCTCACCTTCTACAAGGGCGCGCACGTCACGCTCTGGCCGCCCACCCACATCAACCTCGCCGCGCAGCTCGCCGCCCGCCACTCCAACGCCTCCGGCGGGCCAGCACCGCCCGGAGGAGGCGACAGCGGCAACCGCGTCATGGGGTCGCTCCTCTGCACGGGCAGCTGCTTCTTCTACGCGCTCTGGCTCATCCTCCAGGCCAGGCTCAGCCGGGAGTACCCGTTCCACTACTCCACCACGGCGCTCATGTGCCTCATGAGCGCGCTCCAGTCCGCCGCCTTCGCGCTCTGCTTCGACCGGGACGTCGTCCAGTGGCGCCTCCCCTTCGGCATCCGCCTCCTCGCCGTCCTCTACACCGGCGTGTTCGCGTCGGGCGTCATGCTCGTGGTTCTGGCATGGTGCGTCAAGCGCAGGGGCCCGCTCTTCGCGTCCGTGTTCAACCCCATGATGCTCGTCGTCGTCGCCGTGCTCAGCACCCTGCTGCTCGGCGAGGAGATGCACCTCGGGACCGTGCTGGGTGCCGCGCTCATCGTCCTGGGACTCTACACCGTGCTCTGGGGGAAACGGCGGGAGGCGGCCGCAGCTGCAGCAGAGCACGGGAAGCTCAACGCCGGCGAGGTCCCGCACATCGACGTCGTCGTGCACCGTCATCCTCCTCCTCCGCAGCAGCAAGAACAGTTGCCTACCACGACGACGCGGTGACCGGCGTCCAACAAGGCAGGGGGCAGGCAGGGCCAGCGATCGACGACATGACCTGGTCCGTCCAAGACCAAAGATTAAATTGTTGGGTGATTAGAATTTGATCGAAATGTCTAGCGTAGTAACTAGTGTCTCTCTGATTTAGTTAGAGGATGAGAGAACAAAACTGCAAAGTATGATAGGACTCTAGTGCATGCCAGGAAGTGAGGCAAGATTGTAGAACTGAGATGAGATGAGATGAATAACCAATCAATAAAATTCAGGCACATTTCTATTTTATTGGAGACAATGGGTAACACAAGTCACTGACTTCAGTAATGAAATGCTAAGCCACTTCATGACTACCAACTCTGCTCCTGTCCATACCACCAAATCAAAACCAGGGCCGGTCCTGAGATTTCAAGGGTCCGGAGAGAAACTAAAATTTTAGGCTTCCTATTATAATTTTTGTATGGATATATATAAGAAACTGAAATTTTGGGCCCCTTATTTTCAACTATAATATTCATATAAAAATAACAATGTTTATATGATACCTTAAAATTTTCTCCAAAACTTCCTAGAAGCAAAGTCCGTAATGATAGAGTGAATATCAATCTCGTCCACTAGCTTTTTCTCGATGCATAGAGTCACCAAACCATTTCACCTCTCCTCGGACATTATAGATCTCAAATAGTTTAATAATTTCAACTTTGAAAAGCTTCTTTTAGCTGATGCAACAGTCACGGGCATAGTAAATAAGATCCGATAAGCGATACAAATATTAGGATAACAATCCGCTTCCCTGATAAACTCAAAAGGCTCCATAGAAGGCATTGATGTACTTCGCAAAGTGAACTTCATAACACTTAACTCAGAATAAGTGCATTTAACTCAACATCACATATATCAGGTTTAGCATTTGTACCATTTGTACTAGGCCGAGTAAAAGTTTTTGCAAATATAGTGCAATGTTTTTTCAGTTGAGAACCATCCAATGCATTCAAGGATGTCGAACTTATTAAAATCCCAAATATACTTTTAAATGACTGGAGTTTTTCAAATCTACGCTAAGAATTCTAATTAGAATTAAGATTTAAGAACTAAGAATTAGGGCGTAACCAGCAGAGACATGTGCGGGAGTGGACTACTAGACCAGTAGCCAGGTGGTTGATCGTCTCGGTAATGGTCTGGCCTTCGCGCCTGGCATCGATCGTCGAGGGCCTAGAGGCTCCCCGCTCCCATATCCCGATTCGATATTCCGATCCAGTGGAGCGACAGGACTCAGGCAAGAGGCGTACGATCAATTGTTGGTTCCGTTTGACTGGGAGAAAACAAAGTGACCGACACCATCTAGGACTAGGAGTTGAGCGGTTGGCCTCCGCCTCGGCCTCGCCTTGTACCCGTATCAATCGCCTCGGCTCAGAGTCTACGACAGCAAAAAAAAGGTCCAATTAATCTACCAGCCCAATAAAAAATATTGTTTTATGATGTATACTAGGTCTTCCTATAAAGCATATTTCTAGGAGGGCCCCTACTTTTTTGGGCCCGGGGCGGCTGCCTCGCAGGTCCCCCCAAGGGCCAGCCCTGATCAAAACTAAACAAATACTCCCTCCGACCCAAATTAGTTGACTTGGTTTTGTCTAGATTCGGATATATCTAGCACAAAACAAGTCTAGATACATGTGAATCTAGACAATTCTAAGTCAACTAATTTAGGTCGGAGAGAGTAACTTAAAATTGAGCATGTATTTTGGCGACATACTGCTACGTGTAATTATATCAAACTACGGTAATAACCAAAAAAGAGCAAGGGGTTGTGTACATGCATATATTGTACTAATAACCATGTATGGTATCTATTCCAAAAAATGAGCAGGTATTGTGATAAGAGCATCTCCACCCACTCGCCCCCACCCCACCCTCACACTAACAACGCCATATGGGGCCCCCGACACGAAAACCTCGCCCAACCGGCCCCATAGCCTTTTTTCATCCGGCTTAGCGCAATACGGCATCTAGCGCCCCTAGGCCACACCCGACCCACCAGACGGGGCAGACAGGGGCGATGAATGGAGCTGAAAAGCACCTGGGCTAGCGCTATCAATGGGAGAAAGGGACAAAAACCCCACCTCGCCCCTTTCCCGGCCACCCTGCTCAAGTTTTTCCCACCCCCACCATATCATCGCCGATCATTGAAGCATGTATCCCGTGTGTTTGCAACAAAACATGCAGGATTGTTGAAGTAGCATATGCGTGATCTAAAAATTGGTAACATAAACCTTTGTTTTGGAGCATTGCTTTCTGGTGATGAATCCACCTCAACTCAACTGTGTCAGGACTACATCCAGGCACCCCTCCCACATTTCCTTAGGCCCACCCCCTTTCTAAATATCTAAACCACGGAGGACCTTGGATTAGGGCTCTTAATAAGGAATGTCCATGATGGCATGACCAACTCTACCATGGAGGGTATCCATTGAGGAGTGGTGGAGAAGGAGAGCGTGGAGGAGAAAGATATTGGTAAATGAGATGAGATGGAGGGGAGGCGGCGACACAACAACACGAAAGTGGTGGTGGCGTGTTGGGAGGAGGTGAGATAGAGGAGGCGCGGAACATGACAACTAGTGTCCAAAGAGAGATGTAAGAGAAGCGATTGATCTTTTCTACCGATCTAGCTACTGAATTTATTTGTTTTCCATAAGAAATAGTACCCTTGGATGAAGATCTAGGAGTTTTTGGACATGAATAGAGTGGGTACTGGGTACACCCTTGGTTTAGTTGATTTCTGATACAGATTTTGAAGGGCTTGGATTTAAACGAGTTTTTCTATGTTATGACCGAAGAGCATCTCCACTAGCATTCCCAGGATGGCCTTCCCAGGCCTTTTTTTTATCCGGATGGAGAGTTTTCCCCCAGTCGTGTTCCCAAAACACTGATTTCTGCCGGATTTTGCCCAACTTTCATCTGGCATTCCCAGGCTGAACTCGACCCGCTAGGTGTCACCTAGGAACACCAGATGAAAGGAAAAACTATTCCGCTTGTTCACATCAGCCACATGGAGGAATTCATGCACGCCATTAATAAACTCGCCAGCGTGTCAGTCACTACCATATATCCATTCCCGGACCATTACACAACATCATGAATAGAGATCAGTTACCAATTTACTACAAGTTTTTCATCACATTAAAACAACAATAGAGTATAGTGGACCAGATGTTATTATTGAAAAAATAAAAAACTAGGCACTAATTTAAAAAAATTCTACTTCATACTCATTTTGATCAGTTACAAACATCTACACATATGCAAACTAACAAGTTAATGTGAGATTCTAGACAATTAAATGAGCAACACTATTTAAAGAAAAACTCTATTTCCTCACTTCATTTACTTGTTGAAATCTAAAATTTTGAATTTTGAAATTTTTACATGCATCAATTTTTGAATTGGACAAAATAATTAACATTAAAAATGTGGAGTTTTTAATTATTGATCTACCAGTGAAAATCCCATTCCATTCTGAGCGCCAAAACTCTAAAATTACACATTTCAATTTTTAGTAACTTTTTGCCTAATCAAAATTTGCCTCTTTCACATATAAATTTCCCTTTACTTCTAGAGCATGAAATTACTCTTCACTTCTAGAGCATTGAGCTAAACTAATGATAAGAGATGAAAGGATGAAGTTGCTAACCTTTTAAAACCTTGGATTTAGGGGTTGCCACCAAATCTTGACAAATCTTAGATAAAAAATGGGCATGAACTCAGCTTGCTTGGAGGAAAAATGGCCATGGCTCGGACACGGACGAAGTGAATTATATAGAGAAACTAATAGTTCCGGTTTGTAATACAAGCTGGGAGTAGTGATTGACCTCTAGTCCCGGCTCGCAATACAAACCGGGACTATAGGTCCCGCACATGGAACTGGCTGGCACGAGATCTCTACTCCCGGGCCGTATCACGAACCGGGACTAGAGGTCCGGAACGACTCGGGACTAGAGATGTCCCCGCCTTCTAGCCGTTGGAGCCGGGACAAACCAGGACTAGTGCTCACACTAGTCCTGGCCCGTAACCTACTCGGGACTAGACCCAGAATCGGGGCCGAACCGAGGCCCTTGTTTCTAGTAGTGCTAGCAGTAAAACATGTCTAGATACATCTATTTTAGCGATAATTAATATGGATCGGAGGGAGTAGAACGACGTGCAATCAAACAGCAAATGCACGCACGTACGCACATACTATTTTATCTTGCACTTGTTACATATAGCACAATTCCCCAATTGCTCCATCAGTATATTGACAAATAATCTTTCGCTTTAGTACCTTTTGATCGATGGCTGTGGTTGATAGCCGGCCAATAAGCTCAATTAAAATATGAAGAAGTCATCATATATTCCTGCCTCTCGTGCATTGTATTGGAGGAAAGGACTTGACCATTTTTTTTTTGAAGTAAAAATGACTCGACCATTTGAATTGTGCGAGCAGCACTTGTTGTTAGGTAACTCCAACAAGAAGGTTCCCTAATGTGGCACCGTAAAGTGCACACCTTAATTCTCCAGTCATCTTGAGAAAAGTTAGACAGCTCCTTCTAGATTAGGGAAAAGCAGCATACCAGATGTTGGAAAGGAAACCAGACCAAGGGGGCTGATGTCGCTGTTGCAAAGCGTCACATCCATGTGAGCTTATAACTTTCACATGTGCTTTGACAAGTCTATATCATGCAGGTATTTCAGCCATGTGAGCTTATATATGTTGGATCTTTTCCTCATAGGAAAGAAAGTTAGTACTAGTGGTGGCAGCTGGCTGGCTACTCTACCTGAACTGATGTATCAAGCAATTACCAGACTGAGCAAGGTGCGGCCCCAAAGCAAGGCAGCTTTGGGCTCGACTTGGCATGGTGCTCTACGCATATAGATATGCATATAGATATATTGATGGGTAGATTTACTTTGCTGAAACAAAAAGAAAAGACAGCAACATGTTACCAGAAATACAATTGGCTCACGGGTGCAAATGAACTCATTGTTTAAAAACATATTGCAAAACATCAAAAAAATAGAAAAATATTCGAAAGTACATCCGGACATTCTTTGTTCGCTTATAAGTTTTTGAAAAGAATGAATATTTTATATATCTCGTGATGCTCCAACATATTTTTTTTGGGACATTATTTATCTTCTTGACACAAGTCACATAAATTGTTCTTTTTTTCTAAAAACTTGTGTGCAAACACAAAATATCCGAATGTACACGTGGAATTTTCTTTTAGAATTTTTTATATTTTAAAATTTATTCATATATATTATTTTTTATAATAGATTCGTTTGCACCCATGAGCGAAAACTCCACCTCCACCACATTACTCTGTCTTGGATGATCCGTCGTTTCTTTTGCCTACATGCTGAAGAGAAGTTATATATGCAGGACATGCCAGCTCGCGGTATGCATCATGTTACCCTCAAAATTGTGTAGTAGGTCTCTTTTTTTCGAGATCGAGCAGTGGTCTCTCTCTATATGAATTAGATGGTATGTTTAATTCTGTATAGGATGCAAGTATGGCAAACCTACGAATTGGTTGGTAAGTCTTGCCAATTAGATTAGAAAGCACATTCAAGTATTTGTCGGGAAAAAAGAGCATGCAAGTATGCAAATGTAGTAGAGTAGTGAGTTGGCTATGCCTCCATCTCTGTCTGGGCAACTGGCATGTGCAGGTCTCTGGTTTCTAAGGAAAACCAGCTAGACACACCTGTTTACTTAGGGAAGTACTGCAGCAAATCTATATATGGCTCCAGAGTCATGTATGATCACAACAAACTGGCAATTCATCTTCCATAAGCATAAAAGTTTCTCATGTAAGTACCCAATTAAGTCAACCGGAAAGGTCATGTGAAGCTAGGCAGCCAGCTACTCTCCCACCGGACAGATATTTTGGTTAGTTATGAAGAATACTCCAATCTTGATGCATGCACATATGTGTGGTTAAATTTTTGTGACACACGGTCAAAAGTATTTTTCTTGCGCAATAAGATTCAGCCGACATCATTGTTTTGCCACCTAGGTTAAATACTAACTATGTCACTGTTAATCAAAGTTGTACCTTAACAAACCAAAATATGCTCAGATGAAAAGATATCTACTCCATATTTTAGAAGGAAATAAAAGCATCTCTCCATCACAACGCAACCAAATTGGACATGCGCTTAATTCTTCCTTTCTTACTTCACATACTCAATTAAATAGCAAATGCATGTATGCTCCACTTAAATATGGCATAATCCCTTATTGTTCAATTAGAATATTGTGATCTCTTTGGCTTTATCACACCCTTTGGTCGAAGGATTGGGTTGATAATCGGCCCATGGAGTTGAATTAAACTACACAAAAGTCACCAGATATTCCTTCTATGGACAACATTGTGTTATATGTTGATCCAAATTCTACAAAGTAGAGGCCAACTTCTGACGAAGCGGAGCAAGGCCCGTCGTCGGAGGCTTGGGCCGGTGCGGAGTCTGAAGTTGGCCCACTCCGTGCCCAACAGGGACGCCTGTGGGGGGTACGGGGGGCTGTCGCCCCCGCGGTACGGATCGTTGATGACCTAGGTTACCACCATTATATATACCTCTTGTAAGCTGCCGGCTGGGATAAGTTGCATCTGTGAAATCCCCGGCGTTGTGTAAACACTCTCAGTTATAGTGAAGGTTCGCTGGCTGGCACCCGTGGTTTTTCCCCTCTCTTTGTTGGAGAGGGTTTTCCACGTTAAATCTGTGTCCCCCTCGCTGCGATTTTATTTTCATTCTTTGTTATTTACTTGTCGCAAAGCTAACAAGTGGTATCAGAGCTCCAGGTTCTAATCTAGGGTTTGCGACATGTCGTCATTGAAGTTCGATCTACCGCAGCTGGACTACTCCACAAGATTCTGCTTGTGGCAGGTGAAGATGCGGGCAATTCTCGCCCAAACTTCAGATCTGGATGATGCACTGGATGGATTCGGGGAAAAGGATGCTAAGAGCTGGTATGACGAAGAAAAGCGGAAAGACCGTAAGGCTTTGTCTATGATTCAACTTCATCTGTCCAATAATATTTTGCAGGAAGTTTTGACAGAGAAATCTGTTGCTACCCTTTGGGGAAAACTGGAATCGATCTGCATGTCAAAGGATCTAACCAGTAAGATGCATGTGAATATGAAGTTGTTCTCGCATAGATTGCAGGAAGATGGATTGGTAATGAATCACTTATCTCTTTTCAGAGAGATTATTTCTGATTTGCAATCTATGGAAGTAAAATATGATGATGAGGATCTAGCTCTATTACTCTTATGCTCGCGGCCTAGTTCTTATACACACTTTCGTGATACAATGTTGTTGAGCCGTGATAAGATAACCCTTGATGAAGTACAATATGTCCTCAAACAGAGGGAAAAGATGAAATCTATGGTGCAGACAGATGGGGCGTCTTCCAAGGCTGAAGCTCTGCAGGTTCGTGGCAGGACCGAGCAAAGATTTAACAACCATGGCAACCGAGATAAGAGCAAAGACGGCAGAAGTCGTTCGAAGTCCAAGGAAAATGACAAGTTCTGCAGGTATTGTAAGAAATCTAATCATGTTATTGATGATTGTTGGAAGCTGCAGAATAAGGAGAAAAGGAACGGTACTTACCAACCGAAAGATAAGGATCAAGGTAATGGTAAGGCTGCTGTTGTTTCTGGTGATAGTTCTGACGGTGAATGTTTAGCCGTTTTTTTGCTGCTTGTGCTTCTCGTGATGATGAATGGATACTTGATACTGCATGTTCGTTTCATATTTGCTGTAATAAAGATTGGTTCAGTTCATATGAGTCTGTACAGACTGGAGATTTTGTACGTGTGGGTAATGACAACCCATGCCATATTGTCGGAGTTGGATCTGTTAAGATCAAGACACATGATGGCGTGATGCGTACGTTGAATGAGGTGAAGCACATACCAAGCATGGCCAGAAATCTGATCTCCCTGAGTACCATGGACATTGAGGATACAAGTACGCCGGTGGGCATAGATTGTTAAAGGTATCAAAAGGTTCTCTTATTCACATGATAGGTGATATGAATTCTGCTAAGTTATATGTTCTTAGAGGTAGCACTTTGCCTGATATTGCTGCTGCTGTTACTTCTAATGATTTTGATGATTGTGGTAAAACAAATATGTGGCATATGCGTCTTGGGCATATGAGCGAACATGGCATGGTAAAATTGGTTAAGAGAGAGCTAATTGATGGTTGCAACTTGGGTAAGTTTGAGTTCTGTGAGCACTGTGTATTTGGTAAGCACAAACGAGTTAAATTCAATGCTTCCGTTCATACCACCAAAAGCATATTAGATTATGTGCATGCTGATGTATGGGGACCATTCTCGTAAGACATCTATTGGTGGTGCTAATTACATGTTTACTATCATTGATGACTACTCAAGAAAAGTGTGGTCATATTTTCTGAAACATAAATCTGATGTTTTTGATGCTTTTAAGAAGTGGAAAGTTATGGTAGAAAACTAAACTGAAAAGAAGGTAAAGGTACTACGTACTGACAATGGTATGGAATTCTGTTCTAATGAGTTTGATGAGTTTTGCAGTAATGATGGTATGATCAGGCACCACACCATCCCTTATACTCCCCAGCAGAATGGCGTGGCTGAGCACATGAACAGAACCATCATCTCGAGGGCTCGTTGTATGTTGTCCAATGCAGGTATGCATAGACGTTTCTGGGCTGAAGCAGCCAACACGGCGTGTTACCTCATCAACAAGTCACCTTCTATTCCACTTGAGAAGAAAACTCCTATTGAGGTATGGTCAGGTTCGCCTGCTGATTATTCACAGTTGAGAGTTTTTGGTTGCACTGCTTATACTCATGTTGATAATGGAAAGTTAGAGCCTAGAGCTGTCAAGTGCATATTCCTTGGTGATGGTTCAGGAGTTAAGGCATATAAACTATGGAATCCTGAAACTAAAAAGATTTTGAGTAGGAACGTTGTTTTCAATGAATCCATTATGTATCATGATAGCTTGCCATCAGATCCCTCTCTTGTTGCTATTGGAGAGGAGGGAGTTCGTGTGCAGGTGGAGCACCTGTAGAAATCTGTTGATAATAATGTTGGCGTTGATGATACTCATGAGGAAAATAATGATGATGCTGTTCAGTACTCACCTACTGTTTTGCAACAGCCATAGGAATCTATTGGTGCTGATAGACCGAGGCGTAGCATAGTTCCACCTCGTCGTTTGATTGAAGAGTGTAATCTTGCTCATTATGCTTTGAGTTGTGCTGAACAAGTGGAGCATGATACTGAACCTGCTACATACAATGAGGTTGTTGCATCCGTTGACCGTGAGAAGTGGGTTTCTGCTATGCAAGAAGAGATGCAATCACTTGATAAGAATGTCACATGGGAAGTTGTGCACTTGCCTAAACAGAAAAAGGTCGTCCGCTGTAAGTGGATATACAAGAGAAACGAAGGTTTGTCTCCTAATAAGCCTCCAAGGTTTAAGGCAAGGTTAGTAGCAAAAGGTTTCAGCCAGATTCCAGGCATTGACTATAATGATGTTTTCTCTCCGGTTGTGAAGCATAGCTCTATTCGTACTTTCTTTGGTATTGTTGCCATGCATGATCTTGAGCTTGAGTAGCTAGATGTAAAGACTGCTTTTCTGCATGGTGAACTAGAGGAGGAGATTTACATGGACCAACCTGAAGGGTTCATAGTTCCTAGAAAAGAGGATTTTGTGTGCAAATTGAAGAGGTCGCTTTATGATTTGAAGCAATCTCCAAGACAGTGGTACAAAAGGTTTGATTCATTTATGATCTCACAAGGCTTTAAGAGATCTCAGTTAGATAGCTGTATTTATATAAAGTTTGTTAATGGATCACCTATTTACTTGCTGTTATATGTTGATGATATGTTAATTGCTGCCAAGAGCATGAAAGAAATCACCACTTTGAAGGCACACCTAAGTAGTGAATTTGAGATGAAAGATCTTGGTGCTGCTAAGAAAATCATAGGTATGAAAATTAAACGGGACAGAAAATCTAGGTTGTTGTTTCTTAGTTAGCAAAGTTACATTGAAAAAGTTCTTCAACGTTTTAATATGTATGATCTAAAGTCAGTTAGTACTCCTGTTGATCCTCACTTTAAATTGTCAGCATTGCAATGTCCTAGTTCTGATGAAGATATTGAGTACATGTCTCGAGTTCCTTATTCTAGTGTTGTTGGTTCCTTGATGTATGCCATGGTTTGCTCTCGGCATGATTTATCATATGCTATGATTTTGGTGAGTCGTTACATGGCTAATCCTGATAAAGAACATTGGATAGTTGTTCAGTGGATTTTCAGGTACCTCCGCACATCGAATGCTTGCTTGAAGTTTGGCAAGACTGGTGAGGGACTCGCAGGCTATGTGGATTCAGATTTTGCTGCCGACTTGGATAAGAGGAGGTCCCTCACAGGTTATGTGTTCACGGTAGGTGGATGTGCCGTGAGTTAGAAGGCAACGCTGCAACCAGTTGTTGCTCTATCTACAACTGAAGCAGAATATATGGCTGTTGCTGAAGCTTACAAAGAGTCTGTTTGGTTGAAAGGTTTGTATGCTGAGCTTTGTCAGGATGATTCTTGCATTAACCTGTTCTGTGACAGTCAAAGTGCTATTTACCTTACTAAGGATCGGATGTTCCATGAGAGAACAAATCACATTGATATCAAGTACCATTATGTTCGTGATGTTGTTGCACAAGGTACACTGAAGGTATGCAAGATAAGCACTCATGATAATCCTGCTGATATGATGACAAAGCCTGTTCCTGTTGCTAAGTTTCAGCTATGCTCAAGCTTAGTTGGTATAACTACTTAGCCCAAGTGGCTGTTGGCTCCGAAAGTGTTTTCTTTGTTTGTTCAGGTAGATGATTACTGTTGATGCTACAAGAAGGAATTTGTCTCAAGGTGGAATTTGTTATATGTTGATTCAAATTCTACAAAGTAGAGGCCAACTTCTGACGGAGCAAAGCGAGGCCCATCGCCGGAGGTTTGGGCCAGAGCGGAGTCTGAAGTTGGCCCACTCCGTGCCCAACAGGGACGCCTGTGGGGGGTGCGGGGGACGACAGCCCCCCGCGGTACGGATCGTTGATGACTTAGGTTACCACCGTTATATATACCTCCTGTAAGCCGCCGGCTGGGATAAGTTGCATTTGTGAAATCCCCGGCGTTGTTTAAACACTCTCAGTTATAGTGAAGTTTCGCTGGCTGGTGCCCGTGGTTTTTTCCCTCTCTTTGTTGGAGAGGGTTTTTCACGTTAAATATGTGTCCCCCTCGTTGCGATTTTATTTTCGTTCTTCGTTATTTATTTGTCGCAAAGCTAACACATTGTGTGGCAGAAAAGGACTCGATCATTGGCATACTGTAGAAGTAACAAGAAGGTTCACTATAAAATGTGGCACCGTACATGCAAACCTTCTTAATTCTTAAAGCACAAAAAGGTTGAGTCGAGTGAGATAGTTCCACTAAAATCACAAGTTTGTCTGCTGCTGATTCCGGTCCAACCACTTTCTATCATTTTTTTCCGATGGCCTTTAGGAACTTGGCCTAGTTGACTTGACATGTGGTTTTGTGGGTGGCTCTAATTATTTCATCGACCCATCAGCACCGCGCATCACAACTGGCTCTTTTTTCCAGATTAAGGAAAAGCAACACACATCCGTTGTCCCAAGGAAACAAGACGAAGGTGATGTTGCTGCAAAGCGTCACATCCGTTTCACATGCGCTTTGAGAAGTCTACATCCTGGTATGTCAGCCATGTAAGCATATGTTGGATCTTTTCCTCGGAGAATAGAAAGCTCATTTCGGATCGAGCTGCTAGTACTAGTGGTGGCTGCCCAACTTTCAGTCTTGGATCGAAGAAGTTGGTCGGCTACCCTACATGAACTGATGTATCAAGCAATTACCAGTTGAGAGCATCTATAGCGGCACCACCCATTTAGCATATCCAAATGGTCCATTCTTCAACCACGACGACATCTTCATGGCGCTGGCTAGAGCGAGAGGGAGGGCTTGGCTGTTAGTGAACTAGCTTCACCGTCTATTAGTGTACGTACGTGATGTGTTGTACCTTGTACGTATTCAAGTGTAGAGATAGAGAGATAAGGAGAGATAGAGAGATAAAAGGATAGAATAGAATTCTAGTAGATCGGATAGATCTCCTCTCTCACGATCTCTATCTTGTGTAACCTCCCGGTGTATCCGCTGTCGATGGTTGATTGCCTCGACTATATTAACACGTACCAGGTGCCGAGACAAAGGCAACCTGTTAACCCAAATCTTCACATGGTATCAGAGCTAGTCTTCCAAAAACACATCTAGCAAAAATCATGAGCGGCTCATCCTCCTCCTCCGGCCCGATGGCCGAGAAGCTTCCAACCACCGGCACCGCCCAGAAGCTCACCCGGGAGAACTTCCTGCTATGGGAGACGCAGGTTCTTCCGTTCGTCCGCGGCGCCCGCATGATGGGGTTCCTTGATGGGACTCTCAAGGCGCCAGCGAAGACGATGGTCGTCTAGAAGGACGGCAAGGACGCGGAGGTGGAAAACCCGGCGTACGACGTCTGGGTGCAGAACGACCAGCTGGTTCTCTCATACCTGCTGGCGTCACTCTCCAGGGAGATCATGATCTCCTGCATCGGGATGAAGACGGCGGCCGTTGTCTGGAAGGCGATCACATCAATGTTTGCTGCCCAGTCCCGCACCCGCACCGCCAATCTCAGGGTCAAGCTCACCAACACCAAGAAAGAGGGCAAGACCACCTCGCAGTACTTTGCTGCGGTGAAGGCGGTGGCGGATGAGCTCGCGGCAGCGGGCCGGAAGATCGAGGAAGACGAGTTGGTGGAGTATCTTCTCGCAGGGCTCGATGACCCCTATAATCCTCTCTTCGCTGCAATTGGCGCCAACCCCGACAACAACCTCACCGTCGCCGAGCTGTACGCCTAGATGATGGCGTATGACAACCACATGGCGGCGCTCGGTGTCGACATGAGTGGCGGGCACTCCTCCGCAAACGCCGCTGCACGTGGTCACGGTGGACGCCGGGCTGGCCGTGGTGCACCTCGTGGGCGTGGACGTGGTGGTCGCAGCTACGGTCGTGGTCAGGGACGTCAGCAACAAGGAGGAGGCGGCAACAACCGTCGCGGCAATGGCAAGGGCAAGGATGACCGTGTTGCTTGTCAGATCTGCAACAAGCTCGGCCACATCGCATACAACTGCTGGCACCGCTTCTCCGATGATGAAGAAGAAGAGGAGATGGGTGCCAATGGCGCCTATGGCTCCTACGGCATCGACACCAACTGGAACTACGACACCGGCGCCACCGACCACATCACCGGTGAGCTTGACAAGCTCACCATGAAGGAGAAGTACAATGGCCGCGACAAGATCCACGCGGCAAACGGGTCAGGTATGGATATTAGTCATGTTGGTCATGCACTTGTTAAATCCCCATCCAAACCTCTACACCTTCGTAATGTTCTTCATGTTCCTAGTGCCACAAAAAGCTTAGCCTCCATTCATCGTCTCACTAGAGACAATCATGTCTTTGTTGAATTTCATCCGTGGCATTTTTATGTGAAGGACAAGGAAACAGGGAGAGTACTTCTTAAAGGTAGATGCATTCGTGGGCTCTATCCTCTGGTGTCATCGTCGTCATCAAGCCAAAATAAACAAGTTCTTAGCGCCACCAAGCCTTCAGCTACAAGGTGGCATGATCGGTTGGGTCATCCTTCCTTTAAAGTCGTTCAACGAGTCCTTAGCAAATTTCAGCTTTCCCATTCCAATGAGTCTAGAATTGAGTCTGTGTGTGATTCATGTCAACAAGCAAAGAGTCATCAACATCCATATATTAGATCTACTAGTGTTTCTACTTCTCCATTAGAACTTGTCTTCTCCGATGTATGGGGCAAGGCACCCACTTCTGTTGGTAGATTTGAATACTACGTAAGCTTTATTGATGACTATAGCAAATTTACATGGATCTATTTACTCAAGAAAAATCTGAAGTGTTTCAGGTTTTTCAGAATTTTCAAAATCTCGTTGAACGCAACTTTGGTAGAAAACTCATTACAATGCAAACAGATTGGGGAGGTGAGTATGAAAAACTCAACCCCTTCTTTCAAAAAATAGGTATTTCACACCATGTGTCTTGCCCACATGCCCATCAACAAAATGGTTCGGCAGAACGTAAACACCGCCATATAGTTGAAGTTGGGCTAGCTCTTCTAGCAAATGCATCCATGCCATTAAAATTTTGGGATAAAGCTTTTTTGACAGCCACATATCTCATAAATTTGCTCCCCTCTCCGGTCATTAACAATGAAACACCTATGGAACGTCTCCTCAAAGAAACACCCGACTATGACTCTTTACGTGTATTTGGTTGTGCCTGCTGGCCCAATCTTCGTCCCTACAACACCAGAAAATTATCTTTTCGTTCCAAACAGTGTGTCTTTATTGGATATAGCAACATGCACAAAGGGGTCAAATGTCTCGAAGTCTCTAGTGCGCGTGTCTATATATCTCGTGACGTCGTTTTTGATGAGACAGTCTTTCCATTCTCCAAACTTCGACCCAACGATGGTGCTCTTCTCCGAAAAGAGATTCTTCTTCTACCGGAGTATTCCTCAAAACAATCGGAATTAGATCAAGGGGAGGAACAATGCACTGACCAACTAATGACTAATGATCCTGCTATTTTTATTCCTGGAAATATTCCGCAGGCAGCTGGAGAAAATTCGGCACAAATTGATGCTGAAACGGAAACAAGCGAGAGTCTTGAAGATATGCCGCATCACGACAACGGCGCGGGACACGGAGCTGATTCTGGCGAAGAATCTGTCTCGGGATCGCCTTCGCCAGACGTGTCAGCGCCGCCAGATTCGCCTGCCATGAGCGGGCCATCGCCAGGTGCACCAGGCGCGTGCACGCGCGACACAGCGTCGTGTCAGGAGCGCGTCAACCACAGAACGGGCGCCACGTCGCCTATGTCTTCGACCACCGAAGGGGCCAGCCACCAGCGGGCCTCCGCATCGCACCAGACTCCAACGCGTGGTCCTCCGACCCGGTGGAAAGACTCGGGATCAACGACGCCAGGGTGGATCAGCTCCACCTGATTCGTCTGTCCCTCGCCAGGAGACAGGATCTTCTGTGCAGATCAACCCTACAACAGCACCTGCAGAAAGTCTTCATCGCACCCGTGCAAGAACGGGAAACAGTAAGCCTAAAGTTTATACTGATGGAACAGTATGCTACGGCTTATCTGCAATATCTATTGAACCTAAAAATTTACAAGAAGCATTAGATAGCCAAAATTGGAAGCATGCTATGGATGATGAATATAATGCTTTAAAATCAAATAAAACTTGGCATCTAGTTCCATATAAAAAAGGTATAAATCTCATAGATTGTAAATGGGTTTATAGAATTAAAACAAAGGTTGATGGAACTATTGATAGATACAAGGCTAGATTAGTAGCAAAAGGCTTCAAGCAAAGATATGGCATAGATTATGAGGACACTTTTAGTCCTGTTGTTAAAGCTGCTACTATCAGACTTGTTTTGGCTGTTTCTGTGTCCAGAGGATGGAGCCTAAGACAACTAGATGTGAAGAACCCGTTTCTTCATGGTGTTCTGGAAGAAGAAGTTTATATGAGGCAACCAACTGGCTATGAGAGTCTCAAAGCACCACATCATGTGTGCAAGTTGGAAAAATCATTGTATGGTCTCAAGCAAGCACCAAGAGCATGGTTTGCCAAGCTAAGCTCAAAACTTCAAGAGTTTGGTTTCATGCCATCAAAGACTGATACATCTTTGTTTATCTATAACAAGTCGGGTATCACTATTTTTGTATTGGTATATGTAGATGATATCATAGTCACTAGCTCTTCTAATAAGGCTATAGCTGCACTTCTTCAAGATTTAGGGGCAGCATTTGCATTAAAGGATCTAGGTGACTTGCATTATTTTCTGGGAATAGAAGTTAAGAAATGTAATAGTGGTATTACTCTAACCCAAGAAAAGTATGCTTTGGACTTGTTAACTAGAGTTGGCATGAAGGATTCCAAGTCAGCGCCAACACCATTGTCAGCCTCAGAAAAACTTTCAGCCACAGAAGGAGATGTACTTGGACCAGAAGATGGTACAAAATACAGAAGTATTGCTGGTGCACTCCAGTACTTAACTCTGACAAGACCAGATATTGCCTTCTATGTCAACAAGGTTTGTCAATACCTCCATACACCAACCACTGCTCATTGGACAACAGTCAAAAGAATACTAAGGTATAAGGGAACCGTTAGTCTAGGACTAACGTTTAAAAGGTCATCTTCTACATTAGTAAGTGCCTTTTCAGATGCTGATTGTGTTGGGTGTGTAGATGATAGAAGATCTACAGGAGGCTTTGCTATATATTTTGGTCCTAACTTGATTTCTTGGAGTGCCAGAAAACAAGCAACAATTTCTAGATCAAGTACAGAGGCTGAATATAAAGCTTTGGCAAATACTACTGCTGAAATAATCTGGATTGAATCCTTACTAGGTGAACTTGGGATAAAAAGGAAGCAAACTTCAAGCCTATGGTGTGATAACATGGGATCCACTTATCTTTCTGCTAATCCTGTTTTTCATGCAAGGACAAAGCACATTGAAATAGACTTCCATTTTGTAAGAGAAAGAGTTGCTAACAAATTGCTTGAGATCAGGTTTATACCGTCACAAGATCAGGTGACAGACGGGTTTACAAAAGCTCTACTGGTTCGACAACTTGAGGAGTTCAAGCACAATCTCAACCTCAAGGCGGCTGAGATCGAGGAGGGGTGTTAGCGAACTAGCTTCACCGCCTATTAGTGTACGTACGTGATGTGTTGTACCTTGTACGTATTCAAGTGTAGAGATAGAGAGATAAGGAGAGATAGAGAGATAAAAGGATAGAATAGAATTCTGGTAGATCGGATAGATCTCCTCTCTCACGATCTCTATCTTGTGTAACCTCCCGGTGTATCCGCTGTCGATGGTTGATTGCCTCGACTATATTAACACATACTAGGTGCCGAGACAAAGGCAACCTGTTAACCCAAATCTTCACATTGGCTAGATGCAGCAATGGCGCAAGCGGGAGTGTGTGGGGAGAGACAGCCACATGTCTAGTATAAGAAGCCCTAGCCATCAATGTCGGCGCAGGAGTTCGGGCGGCACGTCGTAGCGGTCAGCGCGGGCATTGATGGCCATGGCTGCTGGGGCCGGCCAGCCTTCTGAATGCCAGCGGCCAGCAGCCATTGTAGGCGAGGCGTTAGGCAGGCGAACGTCATTGGGTCGCTTCCGGGGGACCCGGTGTGAGCAAGAGAGGACACGCGCACGGTACACGGCGCGTCCGGTCGACGCATTATGGACAGGTCGGTCTGTTTAGGACGCACCACTGGAGCATGCATGACATGTCCTCCTGTCCGCGTGGACAGGTTCGGACCGACTGGGTCACGCCTCTAGAGATGCCATGGACAAGGTGTGGCGCCCGAGCAAGGCAGCTTTGGGCTCCGGCTTGGCATGGTGCCCTACGCATATGTTGCAGGACATGGCAGCTCGGGGTCTGCATCCCCAAAATAGTGCAGTAGATCTCTCTCTGTATGAATTAGGTGACATGTTTAATTCTGTAGAATGCAAGTACGGCAAACCTACGATTCTACGAATTGGTTTGTAAATCTTGGCAATTGGATTAGAAAGCACATTCAAGTCTTTGTCAGGGGAAAAGCACTTGCAGGTATAAGCAAATGTAGCGAGTAGTGAGTTGTGTATTCGTCCGTCAGTGTCTGGCTAAGTACTGGAATGTGCAGGTTTCTCATTTCTCAAAGGAAAACCAAACACACATGTTTATCTGCTAGGGGAAGTAGAAGTACTGCACCCACTCTATACTAGTTCGGCTCTCCAGTCATGTACGACCACTCTAGTATCCCTAAACATACAATTTTTTCACGTGCCACCAAAACCTAACCGTAAGTATCCAATTAAGTACACCGGAAAGGTCATGTGAAGCTAGGCAGAGAAATATTTTGGTTAGCTATAAGAAGAATACTTCTATCTTTGATGCACGGGTTGTTAATTTTTTTGACAGGCGAAAATCAGCAGATGTCATTCCCCCCCCCCCCCCCCCCCCCCCCCCCCCTAGGTAAAATAAAATATTAAGGTCCTCACAGTTAATCAAAATTGTACCTTAACAAATCAAAATATGCTCCTTGTCCATCCAGAGAAAACAATATACAATATATACCCGATACTTTAGCAGGAAATAAAAAGCATCTCTACACCACAATGCAACAACGAAAGCGCTGCTATTCAACACTCGTAGCGTGCATTAGCAGAGCAACCTGTGCAATGTTTCTAACATGGGCAGGACCTAGTGCCTCCCAATAGAACCAGCGTTTTTAGAAAAAAATCTCGAATTTCATAGATTACAATTGTTTTACGGAATATAATTTTGTGAAAGTTCCGGAAAACATTCTCATACATTTAACATAAATTTTCATATGAGAAAGGTTTCCATACGTTTCAAAATAATTTATTCATGAGGTTCAAAGTAAATGTTCGTACGATTTGAAAATATCTTTAATGTGCTTGGTAAAATGCTTGTGCAGTTCTAAGTCAAGTGTCCATGCAATTCACATGAAAGTAAAGGTAAAAATAAAAAGAGAAAGATAAAAAAAACTTGAAAAGATAGAAGATGAAAATAAAAACATACTAACAACAAAGGAAGTATGGAAAATAAAAAAGAAAAAAAGAAAGAGAAAAGGAACAAACACCAAAAAAAAACATTACCTAGGCCAGCCCACCATGCTTGGGGTGTGTCACCAACTTGTCGAATAGGAAATACCAGACCACTCGAATCCGAGAAGGGCGTTTGTCTGTCTTCACCGTCAGTGTCGTCTTCAAACTTTCCGACACAGCCGGTACGTTTGCCACGCCCTGGCCCGTGCGTCAGCAGCGGCATGGTACATCCTCCGGCGCCGCCAGCACCGCCAGGCCACCCGCCGTCGCCCCCACGGCCACCTTGCCCACCAGCGCCGCCACGGCCGCCGTCGCCCCCGCAGCCACCTTGCCCACCAGCGCCGCCATGGCCGCCATCGCCACCACGGCCGCCTTGCTGGCCGTAGCCGCCACTGCCGCCGTCGCCACCACGGCCACCTTGCTGGGCGAAGCCACCATGGCCGCCGTCCTCCCGGCACGGCTGGCCCGCCGTCTTGCCCGCGGCAAAGAGTGGAACCAAGACGAAGTTGCCGGCCATAACTCCCGCAGGCCGTGCGGAAGTTTGATCGCGGGTTTTGTGGGGTTTGTAGAGGTGGATCGGAGGGGCGACGGGTCGTGTCGTGTTTATATCGCGGTACGATAGGATTTGGGAAGCTAGGTCAAATTGATTCCTTCCAACAACAAAAAACGCTCGTAATTCCGCACCTTCCAAAAATGAAATCCGAATTGATTTACTTACTGGGCCATGGTCCATGGAGCAAGGGTGACGAAACCAGCCCAAAAAAATTAGCTTTCCTTTACCGGGCTGGTGCACATGCAGGTCGATCGTTGCGAAAGGAAATCTTATTGGTGTTTCTATTTTTTTTGCGAGTAAAATAAGGATTGCATGACGGTCATGATCAAGCAACTGAAGAATAGCTTTAGGTCCCGATCCTGACCAAGTAGCAGTTCGTCGTTCCACACTCGCAATATTTGCAAGAGTGTGGCTAACCCTAACATGTGATCGTTCCACTTTTACAATGGTACAAATTCTACCTTGATTAACTAAGGCATGAAGCTCTTCGACCAACAAACAATATGGAGATCTATCCTTGATAGAATAATTGGCAGCATGCACCAGCTGGGACAGTCGGTTTCAACAACAATGGGAAGGTTGGATTGATATAGAGCCAAATCTAAACCTTCTATTCATGCCCTTAGTTTTGCCTCCAGTGGAGTTGTACAATCCTTGATAAACCTGCAGGATGTAAAAATTTACATCGGTAACCCTTCTGCATCCCTCAGTGTCATACCAAGATCAGCTTTGTGATCCTTAGCCAGAACAGATCTATCAATGGTGAGCTTCACACATCCTAAAGGAGGAGCACTCCAGGGTTTATCCGGACCCTTCTTCACCATAACGGGAGAGGGCAGGTAACCAGGAGTAAACATGGGCAATTTCCCCTTAATGATGGCATCGGTAGGTTTGTTTGCACAATTCTGGACCAATTGAAGATAGGTGTAGAGAAACCTCTTTGAACTTTCCACAGACGGCAAGATCTTGTCATGAGTAACCTCATTTCTTGCATACCAAGCTCGCCAAGCAATCAATAAAGTATTATCTACGTGGTGATCCGGTAAATCTGCCAATCCACATTGAAAACAATTCAAGCTTGGTTTAGACAGATCTTGAGGAGATGGAACACGACAAATCAATCTCATTTTATCCCATAGTCTACGTGCATGTGGACATCTTGTGAGCGCATGCTCTACTGTCTCAGACTTGACCCCACATATTTTGCACATACCTGAGACTCTCATATTCTGCCTCAACTTACTTGATTCAGTAGACCCCGAGTTGCAGCTTTCCATGCGAACATATTAACCTTAGGAGGAACTGGTGATCGCCAAAGCTTCGACTAGCGTTGATCGTTACCATTTGTACCAGCACTCGATCCAGCAAGAGAACATTGTTCAGGTAGCTCTGCTAGGTCGAGTTTATACGCGCTGAGGATAGAAAAAATGCCAGTGGTCTCTGGTTTTCAAGCAAGGACATCTGGACCCCGACGATGGAGCAACTTAATGCTCAAAATAGCTTCAGTATCAATGGGCACAAACAGGGTATGTATCAGATCAATTTTCCATGTGCCATCATTATCTATCAGCGCCACGACTCTCCGATAGTGCCTATTAGCCTATAGAGTTAGAATTTTGTAGTACGACTTCCTCGTTAACTAGCTATCCGTCCAAATACGGATATTGGGTCCATCACCTACCCGCCAAACGAGTCATTTTCTTCAACAACTCCAAACCATGAGAAATAGCTATCCAAGTAGTTGACGGGTTACACGTGAAAACTATATCAACTAATTCCCCACTGGGGTAATAACGAGCCTTCAACACTCATGCACACAAGTTGTCCGGGAACGCCAACAACCGCCAAGCTTGTCTAGCGAGAAGGGCTTAGTTGAAAACCCGCATGTCTATGAAGGGCCACCTTGATTTTTTGGCCTATTAAGTTTAGCCCAGCCAATCCAAGACACTCTTCATTTACCGTTTTCAACTCCCAACCAATAGTCCCTCACTATCTTAGTGAGTTCATCACATAAAGATTCCGATAACTTAAACACACCCATAATATACGCTAGGATGGCCTATGCCACTGATTTTATAGGAATATCCTTAGCACTTTGCGCGAGCAAACCATCGCCCCACTCCATAAACCTCATCACAAATCTGGACTACAGGTTATCAATGTTTCCTCTATGCATACGGCTCTTCGGCGTGGGCAGGCCGAGATATTTGGGCTCAAAATTAGTTGTTGCACATGTAGTATGGAGCGTATTGCAGCTTGAGTCATCTCCGGGCATGAATCACAAAAGAGGATAGAGCACTTGGTAGGGTGTATAACCTGACCTGTGCATGTCGCATAAACCTCCAAGGTCTTCCTCATGCAACGAACTTTCTCCTCTGTAGCATGGAAGAACAATAAGGTGTTATCCGCAAATAGTAAGTGTGAAATGTCCGGGGTCCTCCGACAGACCTTAATAGGTGTAATTCTGTCATGATCCACCTCATTCTTCAGCAATGTTGACAAGCCATCAGCTATAAATAAGAAAAGGAAAGGGGACATGGGCTCCCCTTGCCTAAGGCCATGAGAGTGAGAAAAAAAGGCTTCCAAAAGAGTTCCATTGAATTTCACTGAATATTTCACCGTGGTGCCAATCAAATCTATCATATGCTTTTGACAAATCAAGTTTATATGAACAGAAAGAAGAGTTAATCGAAGTACCATGTTCCATATAATGCATGCACTCGAATGCCAAAAGTGCATTATCTTTAATCATCCTCCCAGGAACAAAGACGCTCTGATTTTCCGAAATAATATCTCCCAATAAAAGTCGCAGTCTATTAACTAAGCACTTACATACCACCTTATACAGCACATTGCATAGCCCAAATCGCCTGTAATCCTTGAGCTCCAAAAGATTTTCAATCTTGGGAGTAAGAACAATTGTCATTAATGCCATCTGGCATACTACCAGTGACAAAGAAGTGACGTACCGTTGTGATCACTTCCTCGCGTTGTAGATCCAGCGTGAAAACCATATGGGCCAGGGGCCTCAGTACGTCCAATCTAGAATAGGGCATTAGAGATCTCCTAATCGCTAAATTCCTTGCACAAGCTCATATTCATTTCCTCCGTGATCTGCACTAGAGTTAGGTTATTAATCACGTACTTCACAATTGAGGGATGGATCCCTATTATACAAGGATTTGAAATAAGAACAGACATGTGTTGCATGTCCGTAGGTACTGTTTGTACCACACAGTTGACATCCTTGAACTTCGCAATTTTATTTCTCCTTGCCCTCCATACCGCACGGTGATGGAAAAAATTGTATTGTGATCACCCTCTTTGAACCAATCAATTCTGGACTGTTGAATCCATAGCATTTTCTCTCTGTAGAGCATCTCATTCATTAGGTGCATTCATTAGCTAGCATTCTGCATCATGTTTTACCCTCCTAATAGTGGGTCTCTATATCTGTATGATTTGAAATGGCAAGTTTCTCTGTATGGCAATTATTACAGAATTCGATACATAAAAGTAGGCGTAGTAATCCCGCGCAAAAAAAGAAAAAAACAGTATACGGAGCATTCAAGTATGGCTAAAGTACGAATTGGTTTGTGAGTCTTTCCAATTGGATTTGAAAGCGCATGCCATTGTGTAAAGGAAGAGAGTTGTGTCTGGGTTACCATTTTGATCCAGGTACACCATTAATATGCAAACCATTGTTCTATTATTCGTAGCACATAGTGTAACTAGACAAACAAATTACTTCCTCTGTCCCAAAATATAAGACGCCTAAGAATTGGTCAAAAGTCAAACCTTACTAACTTTGACCAAATATTTAGAAAAAAATATCAACATCTACAATATTGAATGGACATATTGAATTTATTGATATTAATTTAGTATTATAAATTTTTATATTTTTGTGTATAATTTTGGTCAAACTTAGAAAATATTAACTTTTGACTAATCCTTAGGCGCCTTATATTTTAGGACGGAGGGAGTAGTCATGTGGCACAAAAATCAACATCTTTAAAACCGAAATAATTCAACTGGAAAGGTCATGTAACGCCACTCTCCCGTGGGACAGAAAAAGAAAAAATAAAAAAAATCTTCTATCTTGACAGAGTACTTCCGTTTGCGTTCCGTTCTTATTCTTTTGACCCAACTATGTAGAATTCCGTTCTTACTATCTCTTCCCCTCTCCCTCTTTCCTTCTCAAAATTCTCCATTTAAATATATTGAGTGGCTACAACTAACAAGGGGTGGATATCTAGTGTAGTAGTTAATTAGATGGGGCGGAATTAGTAACTAAACTCGACAAGTGTAGTTAGAAGGGGTGGCTTCTCTGATTTTGGTGATTCTGAACTGTACATGATCAGATAAGAATGTAGTGTAGTTGAGCAAAAACTGAGGCAAGACAAGTCGTAGGAAGGAAATCTCTAAATCTTGACTGCTACCAGACATAGTACAGTACCAGACATAGCAGCTCATTTTATTGCTACCAACCGCTTGTATTCGTACGTCCGAAGCTAAAAGGGAAGAAAACATAAGTACTCTGGAGAAAACATAAGCTTTTGAATGGAAATAAAAGAAAGCTCCCAAGCAATTCATCTTTTCTGCTGGGCTGATACCTAATCGCCCACATGTATATGACCGAACCTCCATAATATATAAAATGGTGAGGATATGACGGAACTCCTCTCTGTCAAGGTTCTTTTCCGCGAACATCCTGTTCTGATTGATATGTTCCTGACACTCCTTGCTGATACCACCCTTGTTGACCGAATAGATATCATCATTCCAAGGATCGCTATATGCCGCCGGATCAACTACCATACACTTAAGCACGGTAGCATTCCCAAGGATGTAGAGCGCCAGCTCGGCTAGCCCAAATACATCACAAAATCCAGACATGTAAACATTCTTCAGGTGATGATGCACAGGAGGATGGCGTAGCCGTAACCAAGCTCGGATCAAGAAAGTAATGTATATCGCGACCGAGCTACACAAATATATCAGTCAAATCAATAAATTCGAGCACAAACATTAAACAGAGCAAACAGATAACATGGCCACCATATGATTAAACTTGACATGGAGCAGGACTCTATGCTTAAACTCTCGAGAAGAGAGCAACTAAGCAACAAACACTGGAGCTCACCTGGATTGATGGACACCATATTTAGGGTGAGCTTCATAAGGTTTGTGATACCAAGGAAACTGGGCGGCAGCTTTAAACATATGTTGCCAAGATCAAGATGCTTGACACAAGAGCCATTTGGGCCACTCAGATTGCACAACGGGACGGTGTACTTATCCTCGTCACATATAGAGCCGAAGTTAGAGTACTCTGTGAATCAATAGCAATATGCTTGGCCCTCGAGGCAGTGGAAAATCTAATCCATCTATCGATATGATCCTTATGACCTTTATATATGTAGCTTAAATTTGACAGCAAACTTATCCAGCGTAGCGGTAGTTGTAGTCGAAGTAGTCCACAATGGGTGTAACACGCTATCCACTTTGGTGACAAATTCAATGCCACGTTCGTAATGCAGGACGTATTGTTGGCAAAGAAGGTGTCTTTGGTGAAGACCAGGTCTGGATGGCAGATCCTTAGCCTTCTCCATTCACGCGAAAGTATGCTCATCCTTGTGACTTCTTTCAATGATAACCGTGATAGTATTTCGCGCAGAATGTCCTGTGATGAGCATGAGCAATTAAGTAGTAAGACTAGTTCACAAATCATGCAATGCTCCTTACAAAGGTTGGCATTCCGCAGAGCATGTCACTGTACATATAAACAAGGATTATGGATCCTTACAGAAGGTAGAAGCTGAAGGTGCATTGCAATCACCTTTGGTTTCTCCACCCTATCAAAGCCAGCGCTCTTGTTTTCGGTGGAGCATTCTTGGCTGCTTTGTTTGTAATAATATTAGACATTTAATTAATAAGAGGATGTAATAGATTCTCAAACATGTTGATGTAAACAATTAAACCAACTGGGAATAAGAGGTAAATGGACCATCTAACGACGACTACATACACTAGCACAAGTTGAAGTCACGTCAACGTCCTCGTCTCTCCGGAGTCGGACAAAACTTGTTGTAGTAGAGCTTCTTATAGTAGACAGACAAGAAATCATCGTGCCAAGACTCCGCACTAGAGCAGCATCCATCGACAATGATGAAAACCTTAGATCGAGAGAGACTGATGTGAAACCACACCAACGAATAAGAATCAGTTGTACGTACTAAAGCTTATCTAGTGACGAATTTGAAAGAGAAATATGTAGCACGAATCTCACTTGAAACTAGTACATAACGCAAATTAAGGGTCCGGTTTAGGGAGAACTAAAATTTGAAGACATACGAGCTCCCCTGCGCATTGGTGCAATGGCAGCACCGGTACATGTGGTAGATGAGGCCACAATTGCAACCACATGTCATGTTGTAACCATCATTGGCACATCCGCCCATTACTTTTGACCATTTACCAGTTTCAAGGTGGTACTGCCAAGGAATATTGTGCCGAAGGCTTACGATGGTATCTCTCGCAATCGCAGGCATCGTCTTGTAACTGCTAGTCATAGTCCTTAAAATGAGTATGCCGTCCTCCTCGAAGCTCCTCATCATTCTAATACCAAGGAAGATGGTGTTGCCTCTAATGTTGTTTAGAGGCATAGCCTTGCCCATGACAAGATCTGCTACTCTGTAGACTACCAGTGGATCGGTACCAATCTGCTGATTGTCGAACCCAATCACTAGAATCTCCGAGTCACATTCCACTAAACTGATGAAGGTGTAAACTTTTCCTACCGGACATGTGGCAAACAACATTGGCAGCGGCACAGAAGACGACATCATCACATGGTCATGGCGGGGTGGATCGAGCCGCAGAATCGGTTGTCCGCTACTACATGTAGAGGAACGCCCCAAGATGTATAACTTCCCATGGAAAGATATTGGCGTGGAGGGGTTTGGGAGGCTCCAGGTTGAGACACTCCATTGATGGCCACCGTTGGTAGCAAAAAATACACGCGGTATGTTTTGATGCACGATCATGAGTAGCACCATTCCATCCGCACTCATGCTCAACGAGGCAACGAAGTTGAGATCCACCCAGCGATATCGTCCCACGCCAGGAGTTAACGCCCAGTAGGATGCTAGGAGGGGCAAGATTGGAGGAAACTTCACAATGTCACCGGTGAAAGGGTGAAGGAGCAATATCATGGCGTCGTGCCGATGGCCCGGCTGCAGGAGGAGGAGGCCAGCGACCGGTGCAAGGACGAGGTGGTCACTTAATAGCGGTAGCCGGATGCGAACCAAGGATCCGGCGGATAGATTGAAGAAGCGTTTCTTGCCGTCGCTCGGGTGGAGCCCGTGGCCCTCGGGCAAAATTATCCACCTATGCGGATGAAAGTGTGGGTCGACGATCCCGCGACCGCACGGACAGACGGTGCTGGACCGCCAGTGAGTGCACACGGCGCGGAATCGGACGTAGCCAACGAGGCGGACCAGATCTGCGTGGAGGGACGGCCATGGAGACACCTGGTCGTCGATATATAGTGGCAGATGCAACGGTTATGGCCGGAGAGCGCTTGGTATTGTCAGCCGACAACGACGACATTGTAGATGAGGTATACCTATGCTATGTTTTACCCTACCGGCTGGAAACTGCTCTGGCGATCACGAGTTGGCAACTCCAGCGGTATGAACATAAAACCGATCGGTCGTAATAACTCAGAGTTAGATTCGGTAACGATATCTACTTCCGTTTGCATGCCGGCCAGCTAGATAAGCTAGCAATGTTTAACTCCATGCAGCACACGGGAACGAGTCCAGGCGCTGCTCGAGTCATTGGGGTATCTCCACTAGCTTCATTTACAATGAATTTATGTTCAAATTCAAATGAATTTCATAGTTATTTAAGTTTCATTTATATTCGATGAAATTTAATTTTATCAGCCTTGTGAAAAAATAAAGTAACATGAAAAACTCCTTTGCAGCGGGAGGATGGATCGATGGCAACTACTCGTATTAATTAGGTACAGAAGAAATTCCATTGCCTCCTTGCAGCGGGAGGACGGATGTGAGGCCATGGAACAAAATGTATTCTTTGGCATTCTTTTAGAGATAGACTTGGTCTCTTGGGAACTTGCTAAATTTTACTCAATTCTTCTCTCCTCGAGATATGAGCAATCTCTCAGCTCCCTCGACTCGGGATGAGATCGTAATGTGCTAACGCAAATGCCAAGTGACAAATCTCCAGGACCAGATGGATTCTCGGGTTTGTTTCTGAAGGTTTGCTGGCCAGTGATTAAGTATGATTTTTACAGATCATGTGAGGAATTTTGGGAAGGTGCAGTTCACTTATAGAGTACTATATCCTTGCAGAACATCTGCCTAAAACTCATAACTAAATTGCTTGTTAACCGCCTCCAGGAGAGAATTCTTGAATTAGTACATGTTAACCAACATGGGTTCCTCAAAACGAGAACAATTCAAGACTGCGTAGGTGGGCCTACAAATATTTGCATCTTGAATTATCTAACCTGTGCGAGATAACTTATATAAATGATTCCTAAGATGATTAGGAAGATGATTTAATTGTTTCTTGAGAAAATATCCATGTTGGTTAAATCTTATCTGAAGATATAGAATGATTGAATTGCTACAGGGGTGCTACCATTCATTGGAATGTGCCCTGTAGCAGTTCATGACTTGATTCTGCTGTTATCTAGTATAAACTAGAAAATACCAGCTTGGTCAATGATGTCAGATCTGAGACCTTGTTGAGTTCATTGAAAGTTAATATTTGATTTGTAAATCTCTTCTCTGATGAATATACGTATTTCTGAGAAGAACTTTGGATAAATCTTCTGCCGATATAAATGAAACTATAAAAAACATGTATGTTGTATGCTCACCAACTTGGTGGTATTGCTGATGTTGATGAAGCTTGGTTCTATGGTCCTTGTTGAGCTTCTTCTTGGATTCCTCTCTTGTCACCTCCTGGATCAGCTCCCTGCTTGATCTTTCTCAACTCGTGACTACTCTTCTTCAAGTAACCATCTTGGCTATTGATCTGCTAGTTTTCTGTGATGTTTAGCTGGTTATTCTGGTAAGAATCTAACAAGTACTTTTGGTGGTTCTTTGTGAGCTTGAGTTGGAATATCTGATGTGGTTGTGAGCTGGTGAGCAAAGTCTCCTTTGATGTGTGCGAGTTGTGACCTTATTCACTCCTCCTCTTTCCTACTGTTGACAGCACACTAAATGCATGGGAATGTGTAAGCTACTTAACTGTTGGCTTTACATATGGATTAGATCAAGTAAAAACTGAGCTATTGACCCATTTACCTTATTGTCCTGGTGAAACTTTGCCCCTATCTTGGCTAATGATGTGGCACTGAAGGCATTCAGATATTCAAAAGAACGGATATTACTCTTAATAGAATTTAACCCTTTTATTTATAATTGCTCAATGATGCATTTAAAACCGTGTATCTCAGTGTTCATAGCTGAGAGCATTATTAACACTAATCTTTTATGTTTATCTTGTTTTCTTTATTTGTTTACATGTACAAGATCATGTGATGAAGATTAAGAAGATTCCGTGTAGAGTTTAGTTTAGTATCTTCCCTTTATTACTTTTGTAATCTTTTTCCTTTTTTTGTAAGAACAATGTAATATGTATGGATTATTCAATAAAGCTTACATTTTATTCCAATTGTTTTTGATGTAATCTCTTATTTATTCATCTGTATTTGAATTATTGTGATTGAATGAAGAAAATAATAAGAAATAAACTTTCTTATATGAATTCCTCTATTTATATTAGATTCAATTATTTTTCATGTATAATATTTAATATGTATACAAGGATTCATTCAAGCTATTTTTATAAATAGCTTATGAGAACAATCAGATCTTAAATACTTCTAATTTTTAAATATTTTCAAAAGTGATTCAAATTTAAATATGAATATAAATTATTCACCCAAAAATCATTTAAATTCCTAAAGATCATATCAAAATTCATAACAATCACTATGAAGAGCTAAATCCTAACTCCAAATAGTGAAAGAAACTTTGATCTCTCTAGGATTTTGTTTGGCGAAAAATGTATCCCAATTTTACAGATGAATGCATGCAAGTACACAAATTACTAATTCAACCCTTCGTTGGTTCCTAAGCGCTGGGATGTTACATCGTTCCATAGTACTTTGATGAAGCGCAGGATGAGGGTCTTCTAGAGAAAGTAGTTCACGCATGTGAGCTTCTCCGCGAGCGGCGAGCCGAGGGCAGGCGCCGTTGTGGTCTATGTAGAGGCCTCGCTCACTACCATCCATCGAGCGGGCATACCGTGCTAGACCACCGGTGTGTGCACGTGGCGCAGAGGCAAATCTCCGGCCAGCGTGCCAGCCGACTAGGCAGACCAAATCCATGGGAAGGGAAGACCATTGTGAAGCCACGTCGTCGGAGCTAGCGGCGGTGGCTGGACGCCTCGACCACGTTCGAGCTATCTCTTTTTTAGGCTGGCCCTAGTGATAGTATCATAAGGTGTATCATGCATACCACCTTGATAATATAATAATATGGCACAACAATTAATAAAGAGAGAGGTGCTAGTGGTATCATAGCACATGTAACAAAAAAATGTCAAATACATCTTGTAACTCAAATTGCATTGAGATTCTACAAATAATTAAATTCCATGAGACTATGATACAACTAGATGATACTAAACACTATAGGGATAGTATCATATGCATGATAATAGTAATATTATACTCTCACTATAACCAGCATTATCGCTTGCGCTGATTAGGAGTCTGTCGCCGCAAACGCGGGAGGTACTATCGGCCGCTTGAAGCAGCATGACCGGACGTGTCGCACGCACGGTCAACGAGCGTGAGCACCATCTCCTTCCTTCGGTCGCAGGCGAGCACCCCAAACCCTAAGATCTCTTCGTCGCCTTCGTCGGCGACGTCGCAGCCAGCCACGTCGTCCCCATCTCCGACGAGGTCTAGGCCTCACCTCCGCCGGCGACCCAACCCTCCCAACCTGCACCCTAGCCCTAAGTCCGGCCGCCGACATCCCCCACCCCTAACACTAAGTCCGGCGAGCTCCCCACCCCCTCCACGTCAAATTAGCCGCGTTGTCCCTGTATCCGGCGAGGTCCTGGCCTCAGCTCTATCGGCGATGCCGCAGCCAACCATGTCGTCGGCGAGGTCTGCTCGTCGCTTTCATCGTCAACTCCGGCGGTCCGGCCTTGTTGCTCCTTAATCGTCCTTGTTGGTGGCCTGGCCCACGCGCGACGATAAAGGGAAGGGGGTGCGCGGCGCGAGCAGATAGAGCCGCAATAAGCGACAATTAGCATTGGGCGCCGCAAACTAGTTGGAAAAATAAGCAGAGATGGTCGAGCTGGGCCTGCCCTAAAATATCCATTCGCTCATGGGCCTAGCTTTGGGGTCATATCTGGCTGCTCGCGCTGCTCCCACAGGTGCGTGCCGTGGGTAGGACAGAAAAAAAAAAAAAGCGGCCGCCGGCGAGAGAGACGGGGAAGAAAGGTGCGGTCTTTGCCTAAAAATTCCAGCGGCGGAGGCGAATCCAAGGAGGCGGAGGAAGGAGGCCACCGGCTATGGCAGCTTAAATAAATCATCTTCTTCTCTCGCGTCTCTCCCCTTCCGCGCACCGGAAACCGGAGATTCGTCCTCCGCCGGCGGGGAGCGGAGCGATGCACACCGCGTCGTGGAGCAAGAGCCTGCCCGGCCTGCGGAGCCACCTCTGCGCCGCGGCGTCGTTCCACTCCACGCCCGTCTCCACCGCCAAGTGGAAGGCCAAGTGGGAGTGCAAGGTCCGCCCGCCTGATTTTCCTCCTCCCTTTCTACGAATTCCTAGGGAATCCAGAATCCCCTTCTAGTTAGCCAAGTACAAAATTGCGGTGAATCAATTTGGTTTTCTGAATGCCTGAATGGAACGCCATGTCTGAAATGCACGCGCCACGGGAACGATGCTGGTATATCAAAGTTTGATGAGAATTGTTAGCTTTTCTTCTATTCCAAACAACTGTTCAATTGTAAGCTCCAGCAATGCCCAGCTTGTTTTGGTAGATACATTCATACCACTGAAGCCGGTAGATGCTTATTCTGCAACTCTGAAACTAACCATCTGAACACTATTCTTGAGACAATGATGAACACTTATATTCCCAATTCTCAATATTGAACCACCGCCTGCCATCTTGATTGATTACTGATGGTGGGTTTCAGTTGGTTTATTATGAGTGATGAACCTCCATGTGTTCAGTGTTGCACATCTGGCTTGTCCTTGAACAATTAACTAGGTGTACCGTGATTGCAATTACCATTTCAAGTAGTAGTTATACCATGTCAAAGACCCCCGATAAATGAACATTTGACATTTAATTGTTTCTTTGTCAGAGTACACATATGACAGCTAACATTGATTTCCTGCTGCTGATTCATTGTGCAGCATGAGCATGGAGAACGGAAGCTATCCAAGGTATGACTTGACACGCCTGTCAACTTTTATGTGATTGGGAACATCAGCATCGTCAATGTCAAACATACTTCAAGTCCAGAAGCTCAAATCAGCAGTTTAACTCGATGCCCGATTGATGCAAATGCAAGATAGGAACTAGTATGCTCAGTAACTGTGGTCAGTATAATTTCAGTTGATACCAAACATACTTGGAAATCCAGAATGTCAAATCAGCTATTTAACTTAATGCCTGATGCAAAGGCCAGACAGGAACATACAAAGTTACTTGCTGTATCGTGATGCCTGATGCAAATGCAAGATAAGGATTAGCATGATCAGTAACTGTGGTCAGTGTAATTTCAGTTAATGTCAAACATACTTGGAAATCCAGGATCTCAGATCAGCAGTTTAACTTAATGCCTAATTGCAAATGCAAGATACAAACGTACCTAGTGACTTGTTATATCATGATGCCTGATGTGAATGCAAGATAGGAACTAGCATGCTCACTTGCTCAGTATATGTGTCAAGATAATGCAACGGACTGCAAGGAATTAAACTAAGGTAGTAAGATGTTTTTACTAGACATTTTTCCTTAGGATGTTTGCATACTCATGCAACTAAATAGAGCTCTTGGTAATATTTATGGTTTTCTGGAAACTTGATAGCAAATAAGGTTTTATAGCTGGATGCCATGGTTCGATTTGCCAAAATGAAATTGAACAGCTTTAGCTGTTTTACTGCCATGCGTGTAGTAGCCAAAGCAAATTCAATTCAGCAAACGGAAAGTACAATAATTATAGGTGTTTCAACTTGACTGCCTTGCCATTATTGGGTAGCATTTGATGCTGATGATATTTTAGCATTTGATGCTGAGGATATTTTATGTAGTAGTTCTCAATTCTCATGGGTATTAACTCTTCAACAGAAATATGAGAGATATGTTGTTCGTCAAAAACGAGCAGAAGGAAAGAAGGCTCTGAAAGATTACCTTCTATATGGAAAGTCAACACCTCATATACAGGTGAAATTTCTATTGAGTTGTCATTTGAACTTTCTTATCCTTCATTGACTGGGATAATTAAGGCTCTGCAAGGATAAGATTTTTGCAAACACCCACCATCCATTTATTGCTATGGTATCTGAAGTTTATGATACACTGTTCCCTCCAGGATGGAAATGTGGGCAGTTTTGCCAATTCACATGATATTCCAAGATTCAAAACCTTCAGAAAAAGACCTCAGGATCACAGTTCAACAAAGTCTGGACAAGGAGTACACAACCAAAGAAAAAGTATGGTTCCCTCTTAACACAATAGATGCAATGCTGCCTTAGAAATAACAGTGTGGTCCTTTAGCATTTCCGATTTGTTGTGTGTAGTTTGTATATCACTCTAGTGGTCCATAAGATTTTTATCAAGCTGTTTGCATGGTCTGCTGTTGCCTTCCCTGCATATCTTACATAGTTACATATGTGACTATGATTTATTTACCTGGAAACGATGTGAGAATATACTTGCAAACTACTACTGGGGCATAACTCAACTACATGGATCTTGATTATTTATTATTACATTATTTCCTGTTTCATATAGTGTGTGGTTGAACTTTCACGGGTTATAGCATTGATTCGTGCTGTGGACCATACAGATCACTTCAAGTACCTTCCATATCTTAATAAATGGCACTTAGAAGAGCTTTTTTTGTGTGTAGACAAGAGAGACACGGCGAAGTTCTACAACTTTTTCTACGAGACACATTACGTGAATCCTGAAAATATTTTTGAAACCATCTTTAGTGAGGACCGTGGTTTTACTTGGTCACATATGTCATGGGAGAGTTTTCACTTCGGAGATCCATCGTCTGCATTTAGACGGGCCGGTGAATCACGAAGACAAAGAGTTGCGAGCGACAGCGAAGACGAAAGTGACGACGACGACATCGGGGAAGCAAACGGCGTCGGCTCACATGCGCACAGGGTCACCCTTGGATTACCACCTTGTGGTCCACTAACCCTAGATGATGTCAAAACAGCGTGAGTTTCCCCCCTTTTGTTATGGCTCCTCAAATTGTTGCTTGTCCTTCCACCGTTACAAATTTTTGTACCGATGCGTAAGTAGCGGCACGTTGGTGCTGACCTGAATTACCTGTGGTGTTCATGCAGTTTCCGCGCGTCTGCCCTGAGGTGGCATCCTGACAAGCACCCGGGCGCTTCACAGGTAACCAACCCAGTTGTTCGATTTAAACTACACCACACACCGCAGACTGTACTCCATTGTCGGTCAGTCTTAGACAGATCTGTGGAGACGCGGATGCTCACAGAGGGTGTGTTGTTGTTTACATACCTGTGCAGGCCGCTGCCGAGGAGAAGTTTAAGCTCTGCGTCAACGCTTACAACTCACTCTGCACTGTCCTCAAGGCCGCGTGATCCTGTTGCTCGTTCCACAGATGGTGTTCTGCAGCTTGCCAAGAAAGAACACTGTCAGCTGGACGCCGGCCTGGAACGCGTGAATTTCGCGCGAGTCATTTCGTATCTTGGCATGATGATGAACTGGAAGCTCAGGACCGGAGTTGGGAGGAGATCCAGAGCTTTTTTCCATTATCAGTTTTCCTTTTCTTCAACATTCATTTGCTGATAAATTTTACTAGCCAGTATCCAATCAAGCTCCGACAACAATCGTGGGAAGGAGGCTGTGTTGTAACTTGTAACATGTACCAGTACAGTACTACAGTTGCTGTAAGATGTATACCATGATTCATTCCATTTCATCAATTTTCTAAAGAGAGGAATAAAATGAAAACTTGTGTGAACACAGTTATGATGAATTGATGGGTGATTCCTGTGACCCACATAAATTCAGTGAGTGAAATCTTCCTTAATTTCGAATACTGTATACTACTTATCTGTTCCTGTTTAGACAAGATACACGTGATGTGGTGTCACGTCGGGGCAATGATTAGGCCGTCCAAGTGCAAAGCAAAGCTGGTCGGAATCATGACATTGACAGTGTGACACCAACTAAGATCCTTTAAAGCTAACCGAATCAACAAAATCATTGATCTCACTGACTGACAGTTCTTGCGGGTAACATCAATTAACTCAGATCAATCTTCTTGCACCAGCACACACACACTAATCGACCCAATTCTTGGCTGAAGTGAAACACAGAGGAGAATCTAATGGCGGGCGGAACTAGCTAGAGCCTAGAAGCAGAGGATGGCGACGGCGGCGGCGACGGAGAATGCGAAGGTGGTGATGAGGAACGCGAAGTGCACCGCCCAGCTGCGCCTGAACTTGCCCAGGTAGCTCTCGTGCGGCTCCTGGTAGGGCACCTCCACGTCCGCCGCGGCGACCACCTCCCCCGCCGACTTGAGCATCCTGAGCCGGTCGGCGGCCAGCGCCAGCGTGAGCTTGTGGCAGCGGCGCTGGTAGCGGAAGCCGTTGAGGCAGCGGAGGTGGTGCGCGACGGCGGCGTAGAATGCCAGGTGCGCCAGGGAGAGCAGCCCCGCGGGGGCCCAGAGGTGGCGGCACTGGAGGCGCGCGGGCGGCGAGGTGGCGACCGCGGAGAGGAGCACCGCGAGGATGAGGAAGAAGGCGAGGAAGAGGCGCCACAGCTCCTGCTTCTGCGCGTCCGCGGCGCGCTTCTTCTCGACGGTCTTGTCGAAGTGGAGCTGGACGACGGCCCCCAGGGCCTGCGCCGCCGCGTCCCGGGACACCACGTCCACGCCCCCGCCGGCCCCGGTGTAGGAGGACGGCGGCGCGTGCGGTTCGCCCGCCGCCGCCGTCGCATCCCCTCGCATTCCGGTCACCAGCCTGTGGTGCTGCCGATCCATCCCCGCCGGCCGCTGGCGCCCAGATTTGTTTAATTTCGGTTTCTCGGGGTCAGTTGACTGGGAGTAGTTTAGTCAGTCTCGGTCTGGCTGAGAGAGGTAGCTTTGGTAGTGAGTTGAGCTGAATGAGTGAGCGAGTGGAGTGGATTGGCAGTATAGTGGGTGGTGCGTACTGTCTGAAGTCGGAACCCGACATTTGTAGTTGCAATTTCAAAAACAAAATCCGGATGTAGCCAATGATTTTATCACACAAACATGCAAAATATCAAGTTTACATACTTTACATTCCGAGCTACATAAAAGTGACAAGAATGTGGATCTGATTATGGAAATTTCAAATCTGAAAATCTTATTAGGTTTCGTCCTTCCTGTGAATTTCAACTTGCGATTTCGTATGTTTGTAGGATACACAGCTGACTATGTCCAGAATTATTTTCATACTTTTCTAATACTCGCGCAAACTCACTTTGGCACGTGGGCACCAGTGCTCTCGTTTTTAAATCTTTTTGAAACTTGAACTTTTAGGTCTTCGAAAATTCTGAAATAAATATATATATCTAGATACAAACATCTATACTTTATGACACAAATTTCGTTTAAAAATATACTGTTTTTGGGCTACACACAAAAAGAAAATTTTCTGACTAAACATACCTATTTCAAGTCTTATTTACTGTTGGAATTCATTTATTTTTCCTTAGCCGAAAATGAAAAGACTGTTTATTGAAATTTGGCACAAATATATGGATCATGTACATGCATTGCCGAGATTTGTTTTAATTTTTTAAAACTTAAAAGTATCCTTTTTTTAGGTTGACTGGGGTATCCCACCGCTTGTTGCATTCCACTGAAAGTAGCCTGAGAGGCCCATGTTCTTATAAACAGAATGGAGAGGTTACATGGGGATACAAGGGAGTAGAAGACAACGAAAAAAACATACATCTCGGAGGACGACCACCATGACTTGGCAAGGCGAGCGACTGGCAACGATGAAGGACCTGTAGAAACCGAGACCGAGCACAGTTGAGGGGCGTCAGATAGCCGAGACTGGGGCGATGACACCAGTGTGTTGACCCTGAGGACGAAGGGCGACGCAAAGCCAAGGCACGCCGCGAGGCACGAACCGTAGCAAAGTCACAACTAGGGGCACCACCGCAAGGACCTCAAGCCCTCCGCCAGGGAGGATCTCTGGTGAGAACCTCAACACCGAAGGCAAGCATCCCAACGCAGGTAGCGGAATACGTGGAGGCCAGACAGAAGCATACCAGGAAGCATCACTGGCATGGTCGAAGGGTCAGGAGCCGAGAACATGCAATGACACCGGTGTGCCGTCGGTGAAGCCGAAAGGCGTTGAGCCACCAAGACCAAGGACAGTCAAAGGGCGTTGGATAGCCGAGATTGGGGCAATGACATCGGTGTGCCACCCCCATGGTCGAAGAGGAACGCAAGCCGAGGCCTCCCCTGGACGGGATGTCTGGAAAGTCCGGCCAGGGCCACCATGACAGCATCCTAGCCCCGGAAGGGTGCTAGCCAAGGGCCGACGAGAGGACAAGGGCCACAACAGCCCGGTGCAAGCGAAGCCCTTCACTAAGCTTGGGTCGCAGCGTCGGGTAGGACGACCCTCCCACTTAGTGAGAACCACAACCAGAGGTTGGACACGGGCCACCAGATCTAGGAGCGGCCGAGCAGCCAAGGCCCCTACCTGGACAGGAGGGTAGACGGCAGTCCCTGGCCTAGCCTCGCGGCCTCCACAGCCAGATCCATCGGGGACAGAGGACCAGAGGAGCACCTTCGGTGCCAACCAGTAGGGACATGAGGCGAAGGCCGGCGCAGGCGCGAGCAGCCGCCTCAGGAAACCGGCACCGCCGGGGGCAGAGCACCGGCGCGGTGGCCCACCGCCGAGAGCACACGGGGCGGGCAGGGAAGCAGTAGGGGCGGGGCAGCCAGGAAGACCGGCGGCGGGAGGAGACGAGTGGAAGAGGTGGCCCGCCCGCCGCAAATGGGCAGGGAAGCGGCGACCTCGGCGGCGAGAGGGACCTAGAGGCAACGGCGCGGGAGGGAGGGCCTCGGGAGGACGCGGGGAGCAGATCCCGCTGCCACCGGCCTACGGCGGGCTTTGCCCAGCGACGTGAGCCGGCGGCGGCGCTGCTAGCTAGGGTTCCACCTGTCGCCCTCTCCCAGGAGCCGGCGGCGCGCGTATTTTTTTTTCAAAGCGAATGCAGCAATGGTGCCCATGTGCACGAAAACCTCCAACTCTAAAACTCGTAGATATATGTTATTTTTAATGTTGAGCGAAAGACACTTTCAGCATGGATGATCAATCAAGATACTACAAAGAGTAGGTAAAAAACAGCATCGGATGCTTCTTCGACTGGCCTGGAGTGAGCAGTAAACTAATTAACCATTTCGTTTGTTGCAGTGAAGTAGATGAAAACGACGAAGAAGAGTGTGCGGAGGAGACAGGGGGCACGTGGTGAAGCATCTATGTGAGCAGTGGCGTAGCCGAGCCGTCGTACCTGTAGGATGCGTGCGTACATACATTTCACGTACGTGGTAGTACATGCTGGGTGGTGGTTTGTCTCTTCCTCCCTTTTGTCGTCGTGCCGTGTGCAGTATGCATGGTAGACGGTTCTCCAATATAATGCTCCTTGAGTAGGAGTACAATAATGGAGCATTCCAAGTGAATTAATCGTTTCTTGGACAGAAATAGTTACTACTCTGCAATGCTACGGACCATTGTCTGTCTGTATGGACCTCAACAAGTGGTGCGTGCAAACCAACAAAAAGGACGGTATCCTCTTCTCTAATGTAAAAAAACAAGTGGGAGAACGATGGCCGTGATTCTGTGAAAATAGCAATCTTCATCCGTATTTTAATTCAAAAAAATTGATCAACTAACACACTAACTTTGCTACTAGTAACTTTTAAAAAAAAATTATAATATATTAAGCAAGCAAGTCGTCTCATTAAAAATATTCCAGTCCCCTTAGTTATCCTACTTTGCTACTAGTAACTAATTAGTGTAAAGATGTGCAAATCATTCTCTTGATTTGGGGGAGACTTCGTTAGGTAAAACGCAACTACTTATGTGAAGGCAACGAGATCATTCGCGAAGAGACACACCCTTCAGCCGCCGCAGAACCCGTTCGCCATTCAGATCTCATTCACCATCCACCCAAGGAGATCCACACCACCATAGCTCATCACCTCCATCTCCTACCTTCTTCATAGCCATAGCCATTATCTTGTAATAGAGATATCCTTGCGAATTGGCGACCATTGTAAGGATATTTGATTTCAATCTAAGTATTTATGCAATCATTCGTATTCTTGATCGTATTAGTATGAGTGAGTAGTCTCCACGGGCTGCGGGTTGGAGTGAAGCCTCGCAATGTTTATGTGCATCTAATTACATGGGAATATTGTGTAGTGATTGAATAGGAGCTTTGTTATCTTATATCTTTGTTCTAACTTGATTCGAGGACTTGTAGGTACCCAAGATCCCGCGGATTGATCAAGGTGTGAGGTGAGGTGAGATAAGTGGAGAACGGCGTCTAACACGTGAAACCACAGTGATAGAACAGGGGAGTACATATACGCTTAGTGATCTGCTTGGGATCAACAACAACATCACTAATCTTAAGGATTTGTCTGTTTTACTTAATAATCGTTGTAGCCCGTGTTTTTGTGGTGTAATGGTCGGACCAAAAGACTATTATCATGTGGTTTTAGGGGTCTAGTAGCTAAGGATGTGTTGCCCACAACTCTTATCACTATTAGATCATTTTACATATGAATGTGTTTAACCTAATCTTTATTCTATTTCGTATGCATAGCTGCAGGTGGATCTTCAACACTGGTCTATCTATGTCTCGTGTTGGAGTTACGCTTATTTTGCTTTCACTCGCTTGCGCTCCAAAAACAATTATGTGCATACAATATATTATTTGCATCGCATTAAAAGATGTCAGAGAACACGTTCTAAAACAATGACAGACTTTGTTCATTCATATCATAGACAATTGTCACCATTATATTTTTATCACAATATGACCAATATGATAGTTTTTTCAATTTGATGTACAAAATGCACCGATACGTTGGGTGCATTGCGGGAAGACAACGTGTTCATTACTGTCCTCCCCACGACGCCATTTTGCACCGGCCTGTTGGAGTTGCCCTGACATTTCTAGAAAATATTGAGCTCGTGCATATTTATACATTTTGTATACATGCTGATATCGTCTCTTGCCTAACCATTTGTCATCATGTCTCTTTCCATAGCTGGTGCTTAGCTCATGCTGCAGGAGCAGGACTGCAGGGCAGACATTTTCAGAATGAAGTTTGGTGCCGATAGATCTCCTTGGAGCAGCATTTCAAGTGGACCGATCCCTTTGTTCCTTTTTTTTAGCTCACAGCTAACTAGGCCGATTGTTAGAGGATCGTGAGAGACAGTCAAGGACGATTTAGATGTGCTTGCCGCTTCTGCTTCTACCATGTCCAAGATCACCCGGCCATTCATTCTCTTCATCAAACATAACAAGGATAGCTTTGTCTGACAATGGATCTTCTTTCGACACACAAATATATACTTCCTCCGTCCCAAATTAACTGACTTCACTTTGTCTAGATACACGTGTATCATGCGTATCTAGAAAAAATGAAGTCAATTAATTTGAAACAGAGGGAGTATATAATACATTAGCCGTCTTAAGAACTGTCAACATAGCTAGCTGTTCGTGTGTGCAAAACAACAACCACATGTTCTCCTTGATACAAGGAAACAAACGACAATTAACAAACAAAAGTACCCCCTCCGTCTCAAATAAGGATAAACACCACACAGATATTGCTGATTATCCTCTGCCATCTCATACACTCTGCATTTTCCTGCACTTAATATCCAAGTAGATTACAGATCGACCAATCTGCAAGCACGCAGACTCAGCATTCTCCCCCGCCTGGTTTATCTTGACAACAGCTGTAGAATCAATCAGAAACGTGTGATCTGACATCCTCAAATTATCACACATCTCATGCAAAGGAACGGCATCCTTCAACAACCAGTTATCCCCATCATGGAGCCATATGCGAATTTCAAACTCCTTGACATGGATGAGAAATACTCTAGAATCATCATCACTACATGAGAACACGGTGTTTCTCTCACCATACTCCACCCCAGCTGGGAGCTGAATTTTTGAGAAACTTGAGGTCTTCAAGTCCAAGACAAGAATGTCACCCAGGCCGCCCGCTATGTATATTTTATTGTCCACGAACAGAGGTCTTACTCTCATTGTCTGACAAAGGTTCTCTAGCGTGTCCGAGGTATGCATGCACCAGACACCATCCTGCAGCATATATACATGTGCCGCACAATTTTTCTTTCCCTCGATAGTCTCCTCCTCAAACAACGAGTAGGTCTGAAACATCAACAAGTAGGACAAGTCTTGGCCGCCTTGTTTGAAGAAGGTGTACTTATAGAAGAATTGGCTGTAATTGGGTGTGTTGTGAGGGGGGCATGGGACGATGGCCACTGCTCCCCTGGGGCCCAGGGGGCGGAGGATCTCACCATGGTGAATTAGTCGTGACGAGGACAATGCTCCAGCACCAAATGTGGATGTGCCATCGCCGCAGCCCCTAATGAGGATGCTGCCATTCTGGCAGTCCTCAAGCCATACATTGTGATAGTCGTCCAAGCTGCAGCTCGCCACGCGGCGGGCGGCGGAGGCAAGCTCCATGGGCTGAGGCAGCATCGGGACAAAGAACGGGCGGGTCGGCTTATAGCCCAAGGACGATGACCTGACATCGAGGTAGAGTCCGAGGAGGCGGGGTGGGTGGAGCTTGCGAAAGCGACGGAGGAAGGCGGGGTCGGAGGCATGGCGGAGCCAGCGCTTGCAGACGAGGGAGGCGCAGACTAGGGTGGTGGGGAAGCCGAGGTGGACGATGATCTCAATCAGGAGGTTGTCGTCGTCGAGCACCTTGGCCACGGGGTCGGCCACCGTCGGGGAACACCACAGCCTCTTGGCATCCGCACGCAGCCAGTCAGGATTGGGAACGAGATCGGCCCTGAAACGGGCAGCAGCGACAGAGAAATGCATTCAGTGGATTGATCAATGTTTATTGCACGATCTCTTTGCTCAAACAGACAAACACACTAATAATAATACTGTCGAACACACACAATAGGAGCAGTAGGGAGTTATTAGCATAAAACCACCACATATCTGCGAAATGTTCGAATAACCATCACTAGTCGAAAAAATCACAAAATGTGACCACTATTCTGCTAATTTATTGCAATTCGCACTAAGACCGAATTGAGAGTCAATTGACACCAAAACTGACAGTAGGACCCATCCGTCGGGCTGACGTGGCGACGTGGGTCAACGCACTGACTGCTATTTCGCATGCAGGTCCTCGAGTTCTGTAAGAACATTATGCAAAGGCCCCTTGCGCCTCGCAGATTTAAAAAAAAAACTATTTATTTCAAACGTTCATAACTTTTGAATACGAATTTAAATGAAAAAACTTTTAATATGAAAAGTGATTAGAAATGTTTGAATATGTTGAATATAAACTTGGTTCACTATTTCAGATAACTAAAATATGTAAACAATTAAAAATACTTCTACTAGTAATGTAAACTTTGAAAATTCATAACTTTAGTTATATAACTCTAAATAATATAAATAATATGTCTAAATTTATTAGAAAAATGCAACCAATCCATTTCTGACATCCATTATGTATGAATCACACCCGTTTCTTTTAGATGTTATGATCCATTGATATCGGTATATATGTACGTACGTACAAAACAGTCTACCATTATAAATTTTAAAAATTCATAACTTTAGTTATATGACTCCAAATAATATAAATAATATGTCTAAATTTATTAGTAAAAAACAAGCAATCCATCTCTAACATCCATTATGCATGAATCACATCCGTTTATTTTATATGTTATGATCCATTGATATCGGTATATATGTATGTACAAATATAACCTATCTTAGAGCCTATTTGTATTTTTTTGCCTACTACACCATACGTGACCGATATATATATGTGTATATATGTCGAGGCTGGCGGCTACGCATAGATTGACAAACATACTATCGTTTTGCAGTTAGAACACGTACGTCCAGTCTATATAGATCGACAAATAAATTATCGATTTGCAGTTAAAGGACGTACGCTCCGGTCTAGCAGACGTTATCATGCATGTACATGGAAACAAATAAGTTGTCACCTGAGTCATGCCCTCGACATCGCGCGCACGTCACCTGTTTAGTTTGTAGCCCGAACATTTAAAAAAAATACATCCTGCCCGTGTAAATATGCTCTCTCAATCAAGATGGACCTACGAACCGATTGCTAGCGCGCGGCATTTAGGACACGTCATGCACTTGTCTCTGTATACGAACAAACAATTACCGATTCAAATACATATTAAGTAATAATGTGATACGTGCTAGTACTGTAAGGTACACTGTTTTGTATGTACATATATATATACCAATATCAATCGATTATAACATCCAAGAGAAACGTATCAGATACATGCATGAAGGATGTTAGAGATAGATTCATTGAAATTTTCTAATAAGTATAGACATATTATTTATACTAATATCAATAGATCATAACATCTAAAATAAACAGATGTGATTCATGCATAATGGATGTCAAAAATAGATTGGTTGGTTTTTTCTAATAAATTTAGACATATTATTTATATTATTTGGAGTTATATAACTAAAGTTATAAAATTTTAAAGTTTATAATGGTGGACTGTTTTGTACGTACGTACATATGTACCGATATCAATGGATCATAACATCTAAAAGAAGAGGATCTGATACATGCATGAAGGATGTCAAAAAGGGATTGGTTCGATTTTTCTAATAAATTTAGACATATTATTTATATTATTTGGAGTCATATAACTAAAGTTATGAATTTTTAAAGTTTACATTACTAATAGAAGCATTTTTAGTTGTTTACATATTTTAGTTATCTGAAATAGTGAACCAAGTTTATATTCAAAATATTCAAACATTTCTGAGCACTTTTCATATTAAAACTTTTTTATTTGAATCCGTATTCAAAAGTTATGAACGTTTGAAATAAATAGATTTAAAAAAAAAAACTGCGAGGCGCGAGGGACCTTTGCATAATTTTCTTTCAGAACTCAAGGACCTGCATGCAAAATAGCAGTCAGTGCGTTGACCCGCGTCGCCACGTCATCCTAAAGGGTGGGTCCTACTATCAGTTTGATTGTCAATTGGATCTCAATTCAGTCTTAGTGCGAATTGCAAAGGGTGGGTCCTACTATCAGTTTGATTGTCAATTGGATCTCAATTCAGTCTTAGTGCGAATTGCAACAAATTAGCAGAATAGAAGTCACATTTTATGATTTTTTCAAATAGTGGTGGTTATTCGAACACTTCGCAGATATGTGGTGGTTTTATGCTAATAACTCGAGCAATAGGTAATGAAATTTGATACTAATGTCCTTGGGGAATCTGAGCAGCAACTAGGGGTTACCCTACAATGGAAACGGAGAGAGGAATAGGATGTTACCCTTTGGGAATCTCAGCAGAAGCAGTAGGATCCATGATCTATCTATCTCTTCCCGCTGTCGCAGCACGCTCTCCTGTCTCATCAAAAAGCAAGTAAATATTGGCGTTTTAGTCATGGGGAGAAAATCAAAGCTAGGGTTTTCCAGAAGAAAATGCAGAGAAGGGGAAAAGTAGGAGATCGAGAATGAGTGGAAGGAGAGGGGGGTGACCTGACCTTCAATCGCTGTCGAGCTGAGGTCTCCGGCGGCACAGCTCTTGCGCTCGCCTGGGTCCGACCGCCGCCGTGCGTAGTGGAGAAGCTGGGGAGCGAAGCGAACCGAGGCAGCCGAGCTGCAGCTGCGCACCTATGTACATCCTGGATATATCGATCAGGTCCAGTCCAATCTGAAAATTGAAGCCCATCTAACTCGCGACACAGAAGCCCACTAGGCGTTCCCAAAACATTTTGCAATTAAAAAATGTAAGATTTTTTTATGGTAATACGTGTCTCTATTTATATATCAAAGAAAATAGTACAAGTCACGTAAACACCAACCTGACAAAACTAAAAAGACAGCAAAACACAATCTTTTGCGCAAAGGACCACCGGTCAAGAAAGAAAACAATCTAAACCGAAAAAACCTCTTCATGGGAAACCTCTTCATGGGAGTTCACATACGTATGTACGTACATGCTGCAGGTTCTCCTGCTCCATCCAGTACAACAGTGTAGCAGTCGAAGTGAAATAAACGTTTTGTTGGACTCTTGAAACATTGGTGTTCTTGGCAATGCCAGTGAAAGAAACTCCAATATCCCCTAAAAGAGGTCATTTTGAAAATAAAACACCGCTTTACGGTTTTGAAGGTAAAAGGTGGCTCGACTGAATCCCGTAAACAAGTCTAAATTCTTAATACAATATATATTTGCTGAATGGGGGCAATATTTTCATTATTAGGTTCCCCATTTGTTGATGTTCCTGGGCTCTCCTCTTCAACTTGATTCAATTTGTTATGGTTGACATAATCAGTTGAACTGCTTTACTTGTTTTTGTTCATTCGCTCTACTCGGATAGATAAAGTTAGCTCGAAGGCGGCAATGGTGCTAACGCCAGTGGTAGATTTTACAATGTGGATACTCAAATTATGGCGTCAAACTTTGATTGTCGGCTAGAATGTCTCCCCGTGTCGATTGGCAATTTCCGGGCACGAGTCCTCGATTGCCCAAGCCGAAGGTCCCTCGATTATGGCAAAAGAGGGAAGCACGGCTGCTAGGGATAGGTGGGTTCGTGTCGGCGGAGCCCGGGGTAGGGTTCTGTCAAGGTGAGATGGGGAAGCCGACGACCATCGACGCGAGGTCGAGTCGAGGTAGAGGCGGACGGAGCTGAGCCGAGTCAACAGGGGACAGCGGGGCCAATGAAGGGGAATATGCTTACATGGGTTGTTGAAATCTCAAAGCTAATCTAGACTCACAACATCTGTTTGTTTTCCTTGAGGTGCTTTTCCACCTCCCCTTTCAAAAACTATGACCATAGTAAGAAACAAGTGTACAAAATTTCAGGTATTTTCATTTTTCTTTCAAATTTATTATTTATCCCAAGCATATGATCCCATGCCCGTTCATGCCCCTTTCTTCGCTTCTAGTATTACGATGCACGGACATGGATGTGTTTGTTAAAGACATGGTATCTTTTGTCGGTTTGGATGTTTGACATGTTTTTTTTGCTTTACTAAACTTGATCCATATTTTATGAGTGGCATTTTGTCGGTTGCTCATTACTTCAGTGCAAGATCAATATGTCAGGGTAATCCAACAGTGAAATTGTTCTTAAAATTATAATATATAGGCTATATGAAAATCAAGGATCGTGTCCACCCCTGGATCCTGGATCCATCATTGGTTACAAGTGGCAATCAGATTTGATACAGAACTATAATATATAGGCTATATGTAAATCAAGGGTCCTATCCACAATCATATTTTACCCGTTTGGCCTTCATATTTGATATAGAACGGATGTTTTGTTCGGTGAGATGGACACAATCATATTTTACCCGTTTGGCCTTCTTTTGCTTTGCCTAACTTTACTCTTATTTTTCAAGTACAAAACGACAGGAGTGGCCCACCTATTGTATATACTACAGTATAAATATGGATGGATATAAATAAACTTATTACAACTAATGAAACATCCAGGGACTGATCCGTCACTAAATAGTAAAAGCAGGGTGCGAAAGGGAAAAAACAAAACAGAACAAAAACAATCAGCAACTGAGCATTCACTCCCTTCCCTTAAAGCGCCTGCGCCTGCGCCTGCGCCTGCGCCAGAGTGAGCCGAGCACAGGAGTCAAGCCTCGATTTGGCCTCTTCCTTCCTTTCCACCTCCGCCGTCGCTGGTCGCCGTCCGGCCGTCTCCAACCGCAGGTGATCCCTTCTCCGGTCCAGATTTCTTTTCTCTTGCGTCTGCTTCCTTTCTCGTCGATCCGATGCAAGGTAGTAGGAGTCACTCTGCTCTGATTCGTTTGGATTTGTCCTGATTTCGTCGCCGATGAAGTCCGGTTCGATCTTTTCAAGTTCTCCGGTGCGGAGGATCGATCCAGGCGTAGCTACGAACCTAGTATCAACTGGATCAAGGACTCCCTGCTCATTCCTCACCAAAGAAAAAAGAAAGAAAATAAACAGACTGTGTGTTCCTCACGAGGACATTGGTTGCCTTTACTTTTTGTAGAAAAAATCTCTGTTTTGCTATGATCTATTTAATTATAGCTGTTCTGATTTGTTTTGATTTGTCCTGATTTCGTTGCCGATGAACTCCGGTCCATCAGTGTTCTTGTCTGACTGCTAGTATGGCCCGGGGAATCAATCGTAGTCCAGTGATGAACCTAGGGTCAGTTGTATCAGGCACTGCCTGTTCTCACAAAAAAAAAAAAGACTGTGTGTTCCTTCCTATTTCTTGCTAGTCACGAGGACATTGGTTGCCTTTACTTTGACTAGAAAATCGTTCTGATTTGTTTTGATTTGTCATGATTTCGTCGCCAATGAACTCCGGTCCATCTGTGTTCTTGTCTGACTGTTAGTATGGCCCGGGGAATCGATCCGAACCTAGTTATGAACCTAGGGCCAGTTGTATCAAGCACTGCCTATTCATTTCCTCACAAGAAAAAGGAAAAGAAAAACAGAGAGGTTCTTTACTGTCAGTTGCCAATAACACGGACGCGGGTGTGTTGAAATCCATGTTAGACTGTTTTCTCTACTCGAAGTAAAATACCACCAACTGCTAATGAACATCCGTGTGATTATTTGAGAACTAATACAACGGACATGGTGTTTCATTCTGTATGTTTGATTTGTGTTTCCTTTCTGTAGGAGGATGAGCGAAGAGGACTCGCCGAGCGCCGCCGAGCAGGCGAGGCGCCCCACTCCGAAGCTCAACGAGCGGATCCTGTCCTCTCTGTCAAGGAGATCTGTAGCCGCGCATCCATGGCATGATCTGGAGATTGGTAGGGAGATGCCTTTTCCTCATTTCCTGTTCTTGCTTTGCCAAATACCTTGAACCAATAAGCATGCTGATTCAGTTTGGTTTGTGCAGGCCCTGAGGCTCCCGCCGTGTTCAATGTTGTAAGTACCATCTTTTCCTTGTCCACCTAGCATCTTTGCGAGCTGTTAAGATATTCTCATGTTGTGTCTAGCGAAATTGGAATTCTGGAGCTTTGGGTTCTACTCGGGGAAGGGGAACTGGGAAATGGTGGCTCATCCATTCATGTAGCTCTGGCTGTTTACTTGTTGGTGCTTAATCATCACTTGATGGTGTCATTGCTGTCGTGTTTGTATGAGGTCTCAGTCAGATGTAGTTGAGTCTGGATGCAGCAGTTTGCTCCTCTACTAGTGAAGCACATGCCAAGCAATTTTTCAAAACTAGTACAGGGTTGCACACAACTATGCCGTTTCTGATGGACTACCAGTATATTTAATCCTGTCAGGTAAAAAGGTGGGTTGCGCTGTATCTAAACTAAAGCAAGATGGGAGTAGTTAAACTCTGTATGTTGCCATTCTGGAAACCTGCAACAGCCTTTAGACGATTTACTGATTCATTTCAGTCCAATAGTTCATTCATCAGTTACAAAGATGTAAATAGGCAAAAGCATTCTACCCACAATACATATAGATGACATCGACTATCAAGTGTGCATTATTGGTTGATAACATGGTATCACTACCTTCAGCATGCGTCTTCTGACTTTGATGCTTCTGGAATTGGTATATCTCTGCTAGATAGATTCATGCTAGGCTTGCATTCCTGATAAAAATTGTCCCATGGTTATGTTAGGAATTCCTACCCTTGAAACTAAAAGAGAAGTGCTTTCATTCTATACTTCTTCTCTGTATAAAGAAGTTTATCCATTGAAGATGATGGCTATTTTACTTATGCGACATCTAGATACGTCACTCTGCTGGCACAAAATTGCTTGTCACCAATAGAAAAGTACAGTGGGTGCTAGAACCTAGAAGCTTTTTCCATACTTGGTCCCTAACAATGCATGCATGTATATCACACAACAGGTTGTTGAGATCACAAAGGGAAGCAAAGTAAAATATGAGCTTGACAAGAAAACTGGACTGATTAAGGTATGTGTTCTGTTTGTAAGATTGCTTGCTAGTTGATTATGACTTTATATTTTAAGATCAACATGATATGCTCAATTGTTTTAATGTAATTCTGTAAGGAAAGAAAAGCAATGACCAGCATAATGTACTTCTGCTACTGTACTATAAATTTGAGTCCTGTACAGCTGTACCATTAGTTATACTGATTTTTTTTCTGTGTAAAAACATAATATGTTACATGAATGTGAGTCCTGTACAGCTGTACAATTAGCTGGACTGATTTGTTTTTTTGTGAAAACATAATGTGTTACATAACTTGGCAGGTTGATCGAATCCTATACTCATCAGTTGTATATCCTCATAACTATGGTTTCGTTCCAAGGACTCTGTGTGAAGACAACGATCCACTGGATGTCTTGGTCTTGATGCAGGTTAATCCTTCTTGACCCCTTCTTTGTTGATGTGTGGGATGTGCACTTACATTGTTAACTCATCGTGTGGAACAATAAAATAAATATCCTATTCCTTCACTGGATAACTACAGGACATAATTAACCTGGTGTCCAAGAATGATGAACTTGCTAGTCCTTTTCTACTTACAGGACTTACTGCTCGGAAAAAAAATCTCGGACTGGCACCCTTGTATTTTTCATTTTATTACCAGAACACGCTATTTGAGGTCGTCGTATTGCATATTTTGGAATTATGTTCTGTAACTATAATTGATAATTTTATCTCACAGGAGCCTGTTGTTCCTGGTTCTTTCCTCCGAGCTAGAGCAATTGGACTTATGCCCATGATTGACCAGGTATTCCTTGTTCACTCATTGTGGTGAAGGGAAACAAACAACGCTGCTTCACCTTCTCTTAGTCTCTTACTGAGGGTAACATTTGGCTATGATCAGGGAGAAAAGGATGACAAGATTATAGCTGTTTGTGCTGATGATCCTGAGTACCGTCACTACAATGACATCAGTGAGCTGTCTCCTCACCGTCTCCAGGAGATCAAACGTTTCTTCGAAGACTGTATCCTGCATAATCCAACTTATTATTTTCCTCTTACATTCTATATATAGTAGAGTATTTTCAGGATGATTTACAGGCACATTTGTTCGCATCCTTAGTGGTAACTTTCAGACAAGAAGAATGAAAACAAGGAAGTTGCTGTTGATGCATTCTTACCTGCGACCACTGCTCGCGAGGCCATTCAGTACTCCATGTAAGTTCAGTTTTTGTATTGAGCGATCTCTAAGATGATTTATTTTTTGTTGGCTTGTTATGGGAAGTGATGGTCAAGGAGGTATCATTTGGTTTGCATTGACGCTCTTGTAATTTTATTTGTCTTGTAGGGACCTGTATGGGCAATATATTTTGCAAAGCTTAAGGCAGTAGAGGTGGCAATGGTGGTATCATCAAATCTTCCGTCATTAGCAAGTGTGGAAGAGTTCGAGACTTTGTGTGACATACATAAATGGACAACAATGTGTACTTGTGCTTTTCGTTGTACCGACTTTGTTGATTTGCTGTTTAAATAACGGATGTTTTATGCATAGTTGATACTAAAATCCCAACTATTTGCCAATTTGTCTTTCCATCTATAGATGCAGGGTGGTGCCATTTTGAATCCTGGCTATAGCTTCATTTTGAAACCTGCTTATAACATATACTGGATCAACCCCCCCCCCCCCCCCCCCCCCCCTCCATTATGTCCGCTTAAACACATTTATTGGTCCATATACACTTGTATTTCCAGACATATATACGTATACAAGTTGGCTCCACTAGATAGGCGGAAATTAGAGTGACATCTATCTAACTAGATCACGTAGGCGCGCGTTGCTGTGCCAGTTCATTAGGAATATATAATGTTAGAAAATGATATAAATCTATTTAGAGTCATGTTAATAACTGTTATTAGGTACGCAGAAAACTTGCCAAGTCACCATCTTCAGGCGTTAGGGCATGTACAATACGGTGACGCCAGCCTTCCCTTCGGTTAGTTGGAGGAGAGAGAATGAAAAAAAGAAGGTTTCCTTCCCTTATCTAAGCGATGATCCCTTAAAAATAAGAGAAGACTATTTTTCTCCATTGTACCTTGTGTCTTCTCTTATCAACACAATTTCTTACTATAATTAGTCAATTCATATTAATTCTTAGAGATGATAATAAGAGATGATCTATTGTACAACTTATTTCTATTGTCTTCTTTACATTATGTGGGGGCTAAGAGAAGACCCGTCTTCTCTAGCCTTGTACATGCCCTTAGAGCTCCCATTTTAGGGGGTGAGAACTGCAACAAGAGCAAGAGGTCTTTAGTTTTGGAACCAAGTTGCTAGAGAAAAGGAACCACGGTCAATGGTTCAGTTCAGATCCAATCCACGAAAATATTAAGAGAATGCATGAAATTACGTGCAAAATCATTGAAATGGTAATGGTTCATGATAAAATCTCCATTTGTTTCTTTACATGAGATACCACCACCTCAAAATGAAGATCCATTTTTAATCAACTTCTCTCGCATCCTTAGTCCTTACATTAAACTGTGTTGATAAGACTACCGGTCTTCCGTGTAGTGCAAATAATCTTGGCAAAATGAATGAACTGACATTGAGTAAAATAAAAAATTACCCTCTTGTAAGTATACTTGCTGCTCCACGTGCTGCAGAAGCATCTCCAGTTCAGTATTCTATGTAGAAATTTCCACCGTGTAAGTGTACTTGTTGCTCCATGTACTGCAGGGGCAGACGCGATGCTAGGCTATCACCCCTTTTATCTCCCAATCGTGAGCACCATAGCAGCGAGGGAAGCCATAGTCGATGGGTGAACAGAGGATGGGAATGAAGCGGCGATCAGACTTAGGGTTGACATTGGGGGAAGTGGGTCGCGGGAAGGGGAGGTGGATATGCATCTCCCGTATCCCTTGTTGTTCCATAGGGCCAAGAGCACGTCGAGGAGAGAGGCCAGGCGCGCTGGCGGAACATCCTCCCCAGTCCCATGTCGTCGACTTTCACCGGCATCGCGGCCCAGGAGAGAGAGTAGGCGGTGGCTACAACAGTTTTGGCCCAGTTCACCATAGAATGCCAATTTGATGTATAGAGACTCATCCCCTGGGGATAACTGGGCCAATTCGGGAGCACAAATAAATCAGACGGTCCAAAACATACAGGTCGTGAGGGAGCTCTCTTTTGTCCCAGCTATAATATCCCTAATTAACCCTATTGAATTACATCTATTATACCACAGGAACAAGATAGTAATATGTATCTACCAATATATCATACACATGATAGATATTGCAATCTCATATATCATCTCATGAAACAAAGATCCACCACATAAATATTACACATATGACCATAATAATGTAATGAAACTCATATGGTTCTAAACAATCAGAGAGAGAGAGAGGGAGGGAGGTGACAATGGTTGTATCATCAAATCTTCCGGTATTAGCAAGTGTGCAAGAGTTTAAGACTTTGTGTGACATACATAAATGGACAACAATGTGTACTTGTGCTTTTCGTTGTACCGACTTTGTTGATTTGCTATTTAAATAACGGATGTTTTATGCATAATTGATACTAAAATCATATCTGACCTGTTAGCAAACTATTTGCCAATTTGTCTTTCCATCTATAGATGCAGGGTGGTGCCATTTTGAATCTTGGCTATAGCTTCATTTTGAAACCTGCTTATAACATATACTGGATCAAACCATCCCCCCAACCCCCCACCGTATTGGATAAATGTTATTGCAATTTACAACTATTTAAGAAACATCTTGAAGAACGCCAATGCAACTTTCTGTATATTTCTTATATGCCATTATGTCCGCTTAAACACATTTATTGGTCCATATGCACTTGTATTTCCAGACATATATACGTATACAAGCTGGCTCCACTAGATAGGCGGAAATTGGAGTGACATCTATCTAATTAACCCTATTGAATTACATCTATTGTACCACAAGAACAAGATAGTAATATGTATCTACCAATACATCATACACATGATAGATATTGCAATCTCATATATCATCTCATGAAACAAAGATCCACCACATAAATATTACACATATGACCATAATAATGTAATGAAACTCATATGGTTCTAAACAATCAGAGAGAGAGAGAGGGAGGGAGGGAGAGAGAGAGAGAGAGATCAAACCCACACTCCAAAGGTGGAGTACTCCCTCTTCATGGTAGAGATGGTGATGATGATGTTGGAGAGGGTGGATATCCAACCAGGGATTGTTTCGGCGGTGGTTCTCCCACCAATCTTCGCTAGTTTTGGCTCTATTTTGGTATTTCTGTGTTTCCGCTCTGCCTCCTCTGAGATCGTGATCCATGTTTTATTTATATGAGTTTTTGGTCAAAACTCGCAATTTGAGATCAAGACGGACGACTACGGATGTTTGAGGAGGGAAAGATCATGGGTGATGCAGCCAGGGTGTGGGCCACACTTGGGCTCTTTTGGGCCTCTTGGCTCCCCTTTGGTGATCCAAGTTCTCCATCTTCTCTTCACGATAAATTGTTCCAAAAAGAAATCTCATGTCCTTTTGATTTTGTTAAGGTCCTGGAACTTAAACAGACGCAAAACAAGATTTTCCTGTTCTGCAGAGTTATAACCCAAATAACCAAATAAAGGGGATCATTAGTAAATCACAAAAAAAGATATAAAACATGGATATAATATTATATACCATGAAAATATATTGGAATATGTCACAATAAACTACAAAGTTCGTGTATGCATTTTACATACATCAACATCCCTAAGCTTAATATATGCTCATCCTCGAGCATAAAGGTGATAAAACTAACGTGGACTTTGGAGTCTGTCGTTATTTAGAACATCACAAGTCATGATCATTGCTACATTAAGTTAAAAAATTATCCTTCAAAGAATAACAACACACAATCATCTTATACACTAATATATCTCATAAGCCTCATTTATGTTTACCAATCTGTCAAGCATTTATAAAAATCAATGCACAAAATACTATGGACCATTAAGTATACTAAGAGCAAGTGAAAGTGTATTATTGTCCTACTTTGGTCTTAGAATCATTTTTTTGTCTTTTCATATATGTGGACTCTTAAAAAATAGAAAGTAAGTAGGGAAATACATGTGCTAGGTCCTTGAGCTAAAACCATGATAATAAGTAAGAGAAGTAAAATAATAATTTTAGGTGGTGCATCTCATGTCAACAGTTAAACATGTATGGAGTTCCATTGCCCCTCATTTTTTGGTATTTTTATTTTTTGATACTTTTTGCTTCTTTACACTCAACACCTATTTATTCTGATGGGATACATTCGTATCTATAAATTCGACAACTTTGTCTTCACACTCACTCTCTCACCTTTTGATGTATTTCTTGAAGGGTATGTGCTCTCATCTTTTGTGGATGCACCCTTGCTTGGAGGGGTTTCCTCCTCATATACTAGGTAAGCATTTTTTTTCTACTACAAGGGTGTTGATGCCTATGAGTTTGTGGTCACCCCACAACCTGCTTCCCCATGAGCTTTAAGCAAACACACAACAAATGATTTTGAACGGTTCAGAGATGGCACAATTAGTATCCTTGAAATCGCATTTTTGTATATAGGTAGATGTGGTGGACACTCCTAGAGAATAACTTGATTTAAGGGATTATGGATGCACAATTCATTGAATATTTTTATTATTTGGCTAGTAAGAGGGGGAGAGTTGGCCATATACAAGCATGCCAAAGTGTCCATAGTACTAATCATTTTTAATAAATCAGATCAGTATAAAATTAAAAATATATGTTGTAAATAAGAGCTAGCGCGAAACATGACACTTGCATACTATCATTTATTCAAAAAAAGAACCATTTAACAAAGTATGACAACATGCATAACTTTAATGTAACTATTCTTCCCATTCCCTTTTTTATTAGCATCCAACTTAAACTTTCATTTTATTCCAATAGCTCATTCATATTCATTAAATACATCTTCATATGGTGGTATTTTTTTCAAAAGTAAAATTGCAAAGAAAAACATAAAAAAGTAGACACAAACACTCCAAGTTTATGCAATCATCTTATATTGCTCGAAAACCAAAGTTTAGAGGTGTGCAAACCATGAGTGTAACAGGTTGAATGGGGTGCCTTGGGAATCCCCAAGCTTTAGGTTTTCACCATTCTTGGATATCTCATGGTATGATTCTCCTTCTTTCCTTGTGAAGAAACTTCAACACAAAACATTCTTCCATTTTTTCTCTGTGGGGTGACATTAGTGGTATAAAGATAATTTCCACGATACTCTCAAAACCTAAAATAAAATGGAATTTCAAATTTCAGAGAAGTGCTTTAGTGGGAAACATTCAAAATATTTCAAAAGACCCAACAAGAATCTAACAAAGACTCAAAGAATCCACTCTTGCATCAAAAGACAAATCTATCCGGAAAAAACAGTTGTTGGAAAACGTAATTAACTAGACCACTTAAACATTTCAAGAATTTTTGAAAACTGTTGTGCATATAAAGGATGAAAAAATTCAACTACATTAGAAATTTTAACCCAAACATAGATACCAAATGGCATGGGGAATTTTTCTCGTAATGTTCATAAACCTGCAACACCGCATATATATATATGTATTGTCAACTTCAAAAATCCAAATCGGTAAAACTTGGTACTTTATTGAAAACTCCAGAAAGAAAACTAAAAGAAAAATCTCTTGCAACAAAAAGAGTTCAAAAATAAAAGCCAAAAGAAAAAATCTCTTGCAAGCAAGAGTTAAAAAACGAAAAGCAAAAACAACCGGGTTGGCTCCCGTAAAGCACTTTATTTATATCCATATAGTTAGTCTTACATACCTTATTTTTAGGATGAGCAAAGACCATATGGACATTTGTACTTCAGTTCCACCTCCTTCTTTCTTGGAAAATGCACCATGCACTTCTTGTGAGAAAACTGAAACTTGGCATTCCCTTTCTTTGAATCAATATCAGCTTTTGTGGTTCTCAAAAAAGGTCTGATGACCCACAAGTATAGGGGGTGTATCACAGTATTTTCGAGGGAACTGAAACCCAATTTATTGATTCAACACAAGGGGAGCCAAAGAATATTTATAATCCTTAACAACTGAGTTGTCAATTCAGCTGCACCTGGAAACAATCTTGCTCACATCAGTTTATCAGTAGCAACAGTTTTGTAGTAGGAATAGCAAAGTAACAGCAGTAGTAAAGCAAAGACAGTAGTAACAAAAGCAGTAAACAGTGGGATTCGAGTGTGGTAGGCATAGGGATGGATGGATGGGCGTTGCATGGACAAGACAATTCACATAGCAATCAGAACATAGGGCAATTGCAGATAAATAAGATAAAGCACCCAAGTACTAGACAATCCTAGGCATGTGTTCCATATATAGTCATACATGCTCGCAATGAGAACTTGCACAACATCTTTTGTCCTGCCAGCCCGTTTGCAGCGGGGCCTCTAGGGAACTACTAGCAATTAAGGTGCTCCTTTTAATAGAGCATCGGAGCAAAGCATTAACACTCCGTGAACACATGTGATCCTCACATCAAAGCCTTTCCCTTCCGATTATCCCGATTTCTATCACTTCGGGGCCATAGGTTCCGGACAACGACGTGTGTATACAACATGTAGATAAGACCAGAAACAATACTATCATAATGAATCAATAATAAGTTCAGATCTGAAATCATGGCACTCGGGCCCTAGTGACAAGCATTAAGCACAACAAGTCGCAACAAAGTCATAAAGCACTAATAAAAGATACTAGGCACCATGCACTAATAATCTGATGCCATTACATGAACGATCTCATCCAATCCCTACCATCCCCATAGCCTACAGCGGCGGATTACTCACTCATAGATGGAGGAAACATGGATGGTCGATGGAGATGATGGTGGAGATCGATGGAGATGGCTCCGGGGGCACTTCCCCGTCCCGGCAGGGTGCCGGAACAGAGACTTTCTGTCCCCTGAATCTCCCCTTCGGTGGCGGCAGCGCAGCGGAACTTTTCGTGGAAAAACGTCGAACTCCCCGAAGTTTTTAGGTCAGAAGGCTTCTTATAGGCGAAGAGGGAGACCGAGGGGGTTCCTAGGGCCACCACACCATGCCCTGGCGCGGCCAAACCTAGCCCACGCCTGGGGGGTGTGGCCAGCCCCTGGCCCTCCTCCGTCTCGTATTCTGGCTCCTAGAGTCTTCTGGAAAAATAGGCACTTTGACTTTTGTCCCATCCAATTCCGAGGATATTCATTTTCTGACTTTCCTGGAACCAAAAACAGCAGAAAATAGGCAGCTGGCACTGTGGCTCTTGTTAATAGGTTAGTCCAAGAAATTATATGAAAAGTACTCCAAAGTTGGAACAAAACACACGAAAGTAGATAAAAACAAGCATGGAACATCAAAAATTATAGATACATTTGCAATGTATCAACATCCCCAAGCTTAACTCCTGCTCGTCCTCGAGTAGGTAAGTGATAAAAAGAAATAATAATTTTTGAGGTGACATGCACCATCAAAGACTTGACCAAAGTATTTGTAAACATTCAAAGCTGGGATCAAAGTACTTCAATCATAACATGAAATACAAAGTTCTAGCAATAAGACAAAGAAACTATGATGCAACATGAAAAGGCACAAACAAAAGATTCATGAATAACAATGCTTTGCAAGATGTTTGTTTGTTTCACATAAAGAAAACATAGCATAGTGGCATTCAGCTTGTCCCTCATAGAGTAGCAAACATAAATGCATAGGACACCTTCAAAGTTTACAAGAGTGACTAGATACAAATAGTTTAAAACAAGCAATATCAAGGTATGCATCAATCAACAAGTCTTGGGACAATGCACATAGAACTAAGAATGGCCACTATGCTCTCAAAAAAGTGCTCAAAGAATATGTGGAGACTCAACAAGTAGAAGAAAAGGTTTTGAAAAGTTTGAAAGGCTTCCAAATGCTGAAAGTATGGTACTCATTAGCTTTGAGCTCTCATTGCCCCTATCATAAGCATCTTTAATATGGTTAAGGTGAAAGTGAGGTCCAATCTGAGTTATATGCTTAACAGACTATAAACTGAAAATCCCAAGTCCCTTGAGTACGAGGGCCGCTCCTCATGCTACTCAACTTTAGTTACCGGTAAGTTCTTGTCATCATAAGTATGTGCGTATCATTGAGAACTGCCAACGGGGTACCCCTTGCCCGATGATACGGAAGAATCCCCATATCAAAATGACAAGGCAAGCAGACAATGAGTATCTCAGCAATCTTCTTATTTACCATGGGAAAATGGTGCTTTTTTCTCTCTTTCCTCTTTTCATAAATCTCTTTTTTTTTCTTTTTCTCAATAGCTATCTTTCTTTTTTTATAAGAAGAATGCTTCATAGATATCATTATGGTTACGCTGCAGGTTTCCACCATGTCAGCATGGATTAGACCAGCAGCCCTGTCGTTTCTCTAACACACATACATAACTCCATGGACTTACAAGCTCCCCTTTTATTTCACACCGACGACATCCGCAAACAAAAGAACATGGTATCAACTGGGTATATATTTATAAGTGTTGAAAGCGTTCCTCGTGACAGCACGGTTCTACTAATCCCTAGCCTATAATTTGCAAGCATATAACTTTCATGGAGAGTTCACAATGGTTCAGGTTTATTAAGTGCAAGAAAATAAAGTGTGCCATCAAGTTCGTGAGAGCTTTACTAACTAACTTTCTCATAACAAGCAAATATTTTATTCGGAATAAAACAAAGCATATTGAATATGCGCGGAAGTAGCAAATGATGCTAATAGGTAGGTATGGTGGACACTTTGGAAATATTTAGTTTTAGGGAGTTGGAAACATGAGTAAAACATACTCAGTGAAAGTGAAGGCTAGCAACAGTAAGGGAGCGACAAACGAGAGAGCAGTAATGGCCATAATCATGCAGAGCGACAAAACATCATTGATCAAAACATAAAGTGATACTACAAGTTGAAAACTAAAGGATCATAAAGGCTTATGGTGACTTGGGATAGTCATAACATGGTGTTAGCATGCGCGAAGTCAACCCAAATAAAGCATCAAAGGAGAATACCACAATACTATGATTTAATATGCTAAAACAACGCATAATTCATCCAAGGCACATTAAGCAATCTCAATTGTTTATAACAAGTCATGCTACAGCAAAGAATACTAAGCATAAAGCCAAAACAATATCAAGCATGGCATGACAAAGCATAGGCCACAGTCAAAAACAAGCTCTCTTTACCACTTAAGCATGAGCTTTCCTACTCTTTTCCAAACCAAACCAAACCATTTGAACACCAATGTATGAAAGAGGGGGGTCCAACCAATTTATTCAGAAAACTAAGCAAGCCACGCAAACTAAAAATCAAAACGAAAAACGAAAAAGAAGACGCTCCAAGAACAACACAACTGTGCATGAAACAAATAAAAAATGAAGTGGTTGGAAGAAACCTGAGATTTTTATTGATGAAGAAGGGGATGCCTTGGGCATCCCCAAGCTTTGATGCTTGTACTTCTTGGGTATTTCTTGGGGTGACACGCGTAGCATCCCCAAGCTTGAGCTTTAGTCCATCCTTCATCTCATTACTCATTCCTTCCATACACCTGAAATTTTTCCTTCATACAAAACTTCACACAATCTTTATTAGCAACATTAGTGCACTTAAGATAAATAAGTCTTAAGGTTCAGTTCTAACACCAAATAAACTTCCATTATAACACTAGATACTGTAGCACTTCCCTCAAAAAGCTCAATTCCCCAAAAGAACTCAAGAAGGAACTAACAAGAAGCAAATGCAGAAAATGGCAGAAATCTGTCAAAACAGACCAGCAGGTAAAGACGAATTTTTCGAAGACCTTATGTTGATCAAATCAAAAAGTGTTGAACTAACGAAAGTTAGATAACAACCTGGGGAATAAGCACAAAAATGCACGCCTCAAAATGACGTTCAGAGATTTTACACGAATTTTTACGGTGAAGCATAGAAATCTGTTTCGGGACAGCATCTTTCCCAATCATTACTTCTCTCTCATTAGAGGTTACTCTTGGCACAAAAAAGCAAATAAAAAGGATAAGGAGCGGTTATTACTGAGGTAATAACTTCCAAGACTCATCTAAAACTTTTGGGTTATCTCCCAATAAGTACTTTTCTTTAATGCCTTTAAGTTAGGCATAAGCAAAAAACTTAAATGGATAGAATAGAAGTAAGCAGAGATAATCATAGTGAAAACATTGTTTTGTTCAATGAAATCCTTTTGTTAACAAGGTTTATCAAGTCTTGCTACCAAAACAATTGCATATGAGACAAAACTTTGTATTCCACTAATGATTATGTTACCTCAACCTTGATAGCAATGGTCCCAATCATAATAATTTCAAATTTCCCCCCTTGGTATGGAACAATATATTTCTCCAACTTGAATGCCCTCAACATGTTTAATTGAATTCAAACAATAAGTCCTTTCAATCTTCTTGAGGAAATATACAATGTGTTCCTTGTCATTAACATTGAAGGTCACCTTCCCTTGATTATAATTAATAACAGCTCCTACAGTATTTAAGAAAAGGTCTCCCAAGAATAATAGACATATTATCATCTTTAGGCATAAAAGTTTGAGAGGATGCTCTCATAATAAATATGAAGTGAAGTAAAAGAGAGCATCAAGAAGCAAATCCAAAACACATTTAAGTCTAACCCACTTCCTATGCATAGGAATCGTGTAAGCAAATAACAAAGTGACAGGCATAGGAAGATAAAACAAGAGTAACTCCAAAACTTTCAGCACATAGAGAGGTATTTCAATACCATGAAAACTTCCACAACCATATTTTCCTCTCTCATAATAATTTTCAGTAGCCTCATGAAGAAACTCAACAATATAACTATCACATAAAGCATGCTCTTCATGATCTACAAGCACTAGAGCTTTATTATAAACATTTTCAAGAGAAACCTCAGGAACATAACATTCATTCTCCTTTAGTAAGCAAGGGGGACAATCAAATAATTTAAGGGATAAAGAGTTACTCTCATTAGAAGGTAGGAATGGGTAGCTAATCCATTCTTCCTCCTTTTGTTCATCACTCTCCTCCTCTTTTTCATCTAATGAGATTTCAGGTTCATCAATTTCTTCTTCCATAGGATCCTGCAAGGCATTGGTCTCTTCCATTTGTGGAAAGCATCTATTAAAATATTCAAGAATATAGCCATTTTCATCCTTGTAATTATCAAAGCAAAATTTAAGTATACCATACACCTCATATTTGTAAGGTGAATCATCAATATTTTCAAGCAAACTAGCAAGTTCAAGAGCACCCTTCCAAGCAATAAATTCTTCAATTTGTTCTGCATCATAAAATTCATAAATTCCTTTAGCATAGGAAGATATGGTATCATTATCACTATACTCACATTGAAAAGGGAGGTGTTTATACCTCTTTCTGCAACGAGACTCATCACATCAATAAGTAACATTATAAGTAGAGCACACGTTCCTAGCAATGGTATACAATCTATCAATTTGTTCCCATAAGTGTTTCCCTTTTTGTGACAAGCGGTGTTCTTTATAATAATATTTTTGATCTTCCGTGAACCCACCTTGCCAATAAGCTTCAGTTTCAAAGAAACCAACCATTGCCAACAAGCATGATAAAGCAAGACAATAACAGACCAACGAAAATAACAACTAGAGTAGGAACTTTTTTTTTGTATTTTTGATAAAGAAACAAGAAAACAAGGAGAAAGATAAACTTAGCTTGAACAATAGTGAATCCAAGTGAACTTGATAAATAAAGTTATGCTCCCCGGCAACGGCGCCTGAAAATAGTCTTGATGACCCACAAGTATAGGGGGTGTATCGCAGTATTTTCGAGGAAAGTGAAACCCAATTTATTGATTCGACATAAGGGGAGCCAAAGAATATTTATAAGCCTTAACAATTGAGTTGTCAATTCAGCTGCACCTGGAAACAATCTTGCTCACAGCAGTTTATCAGTAGCAACAGTTTTGTAGTAGGAATAGCAAAGTAACAACAGTAGTAAAGCAAAGACAGTAGTAACAAAAGCAGTAAACAGTGGGATTCGAGTGCGGTAGGCATAGGGATGGATGGACGGGCGTTGCATGGACAAGACAATTCACATAGCAATCAGAACATAGGGCAATTGCAGATAAATAAGAAAAGCACCCAAGTACTAGACAATCCTAGGCATGTGTTCCATATATAGTCATACATGCTCGCAATGAGAACTTGCACAACATCTTTTGTCCTGCCAGCCCGTTTGCAGCGGGGCCTCTAGGGAACTACTGGCAATTAAGGTGCTCCTTTTAATAGAGCACCGGAGCAAAGCATTAACACTCCGTGAACACATGTGATCCTCACATCAAAGCCTTTCCCTTCCGGTTATCCCGATTTCTATCACTTCGGGGCCATAGGTTCCGGACAACGACGTGTGTATACAACTTGTAGATAAGACCAGAAACAATACGATCATAATGAATCAATAATAAGTTCAGATCTGAAATCATGGCACTCGGGCCCTAGTGACAAGCATTAAGCACAACAAGTCGCAACAAAGTCATAAAGCACTAATAAAAGATACTAGGCACCATGCCCTAACAATCTGATGCCATTACATGAGCGATCTCATCCAATCCCTACCATCCCCATAGCCTACATTGGGGGATTACTCACTAATAGATGGAGGAAACATGGATGGTCGATGGATATGATGGTGGAGATCGATGGAGATGGCTCCGAGGGAACTTCCCCGTCCTGGCAGGGTGCCGGAACAGAGACTTTCTGTCCCCCGAATCTCCCCTTTGGTGGCGGCGGCGCAGCGGAACTTTTCGTGGAAAAATGTTGAACCCCCCAAAGTTTTTAGGTCAGAAGGCTTCTTATAGGCGAAGAGGGAGACCGAGGGGGTGCCTGGGGCCACCACACCATGCCCTGGCGCGGCCAGGCCTAGCCCGCGCCTAGGGGGGTGTGGCCAGCCCCTGGCCCTCCTCCGTCTCATATTCTGGCTCCTGGAGTCTTTTGGAAAAATAGGCACTTTGGCTTTTGTCCCGTCCAATTCCGGGGATATTCATTTTCTGACTTTCCTGGAACCAAAAACAGCAGAAAACGGGCAGTTGGCACTGTGGCTCTTGTTAATAGGTTAGTCCAAGAAATCATATGAAAAGTACTCCAAAGTTGGAACAAAACACAAGAAAGTAGATAAAAACAAGCATGGAGCATCAAAAATTATAGATACATTTGCAATGTATCAAGGTCTTCCCAAGATTATAGAATTAGAGGTTTTACTCTTCATATCTATGACAATGAAATCAACAGGAAAATGTCATATGTAGCTCAATCAAGTTATTAACTATACCTAAAGCATGCTTGGTATAATCATCAACAAGTAAAGACTCCCTGCATTAGTTGAAGGAAGCCGCTGTCGAGGTAGATGGAGAGGGCGCCCTGCATTAGTTGAAGGAAGTCGTTGAAGGAAGTCATTGTCGAGGTAGATGGCCTTGTTCACCTTGTTGGTGGAGAAGAGCTCTAGGATAGAGAGCCACAACTCACGGGCCATTTGATCTCTGGCGAGGACCATGTCGGCGACATGTTCGTCGATGGAGGAGTGGAGAACGTTGAGCACGGTGTAGTCATCGGCGACCCAAGTGGCGTCGGTCTTGTTCGTGGCGATGGTGCTGTCGATGTGACTGATGAGACCCGCATGAACGAGGGTAGCACGCATGTAGATGGACCACTTGGTGTGGTTGTCAGAGGTGAAGGAGACGATGATAAGGGCGACGTGGCGGGGTGCACTCGTAGGAGGGATGGCACCGGAGCCGAGGGAGGAGGAGACGATCGCGCTGCTCGTGGCGTCCAGGGATGCGACAACGGATGTCATCGGGACAATAAAATATGGGAGACGGTGCTAGGGTTTAGGCACGGCGGCTAGGGTTTGATGGGCGGTTGCTAGGGTAGGACCCTGAGGTCTAATACCATGTAAGACGGGAGAGAGAGAGAGAGATTTTGGGGGCAAGCCTCGCGTGGTAAAGGCCACGGTGTCCCTGTTTTTATAGGCACTAGGTCAATTTAGGGTTAGGGTTACAATGTACACAATACACGTACGCAACACCTGTATATACATCCTAAGAGATTTCCCGGCCGATGCTCACGTTGTGGCCAGATCGCACATCAAAGCAGCCGCTGGCCAGGCTTAGCGGCAATAGGCGAATTGGCTGTTTCCCCAGAGCCACCCTCGCGGCTATCTCCTGAGAGCCAATTTGCGTCGATGCCTACATGAACTGTTGTGACCATGAAGATGTGCGAGCTCCCGCGCTGCGGCAAAAAAAGGGCGGGAGTATTTAGTCACCAACCTCTTATTGTGACCCTCTTCCCTCACCTCCAAATTCCAAACTACCATTACCCCCTTCAATCTCTTTCTCCCGGTGGCGGATAATCTGACTACAGCTAATCTCAGTTTGTAGTCGCCATGCCAAGCAGGAATGACAGTGATAGTTCGACCACCATTTTGGTAGGGGTAAGTTCCGGTTTCCCCAATTCATTTCAATGGTCAAGGTTAGCTTCTAATTTGTGATTTTGCGATTTAGCCTCGATTCAAGCTGAGTTTGAGCAATTTCTTGTCTGTTAGGGCCTCTTGGACATGGACTATGCTCTAGAATTCATCAAAGACCCCTCATCCGGTGTAGCAATGGATTTCCCTGAGGTGTGCCACGTCCACAAGATTGAGCCTGTCAAGTGTGTTGCATTTGAAGGAAGCAACACTAGCCGCAAATTCTACCTCTATTTTATGCAAGATGGAAGTCTAACTCGCTACCTCATCTAGAAGGTTCTGATCTGATGGTCACTAGCTATTACCATGAACTTCTGATTCACATGAGCTGCCAAACTATGGGTTTGTGGCTTATTTGGGCAAGGAATGGCCAGAAACCAAAAAAATGCAAGATGGAGACTCTGGGGAATGTACCACGATAACATAAGTGCAAGAATCGACGAGACGACTCATAATGCAAAGTTGGTGCAAGAGCTTGCTGATAAGAAGAATAAGATTGAGAAAAAGTACTCAAGTATCTTAGTTGATGTGAATAAATTCATGGATGAAATTGAGAAAAAGGTTGTGAAGAAGATCTTGTCCAGGATTGATGACAATATTAATCAAGTGTTATAGACTCAAGTGGATCCTGAAGCAGGTCTAGAAATCTCAAGCAGAGATAATGAAGGCCAGGCAGAAGAAATGTGATAAGGAAAAGATGGGGATGAAGGAGGAAACAAGTTTGTGTATTTGTTGTTAGATATGCTCAATGCTAGGGAGGCTAACAAGGATAAGTTGAAGAGGATCAAGGAAATAATATGATAAGTGATATCCATTTTTTGTGGATATAGGATGAACTTTGTGATCCTTTTTTTGGTAGTTGCATCTAGCATGAATTTGTCGTCCTCTTTTGGTAATGGTAGAGTAGGCTATAATGGTAACCTCACAACACTTTCAAAGAGGTTACCACATACAAACCCATATGTGCAAGGAAACACATTATGTTTGCATCAGCCGACAAAAAATTCATGCATGCAGTGCATGAAACAAAGGGATTAAATATTCCCAAGAAATGCAGGAAACTCCTATTTGGATTATCAAACAAAGTCCACAACGTGGCTCTAGGGTAATTTCTATGTGGCCATGCTCCCTAGGGCCTGCCCCGGAAGCTCCAAAATTGGTCTAGGAAACCAATCACGCTCTATGAGAACAAACAAGCAACCCTCCCTTTCCCTCTTTCTCCTGATCTATCCAGTGGCGGCCATGGACACACGGTCGATGGACGCATCTAACATACATTGAGAATAGAGCGATGGGCCTAAGTGATAGTGGGGACCACGTCGAAAGAAACCCTCGAAGCGCTCATGGCTCATTGTTTCTAGGGAGCTTAGTGCTCCTTAGAGATATGTGGCACCGAGGACATCCACTAGAGTTTCTTGGTGGCCTGGAAGTACAGAACCTTATGTCCTATGAAAATGAGATGGCTATTCCTTAGAAGGGAAAATCTACGGTTTGCAGGGATCGGCAGTTGGATTAAATATTATTCGTTTGAACCCACCTCAACATGAGTGTATGACAATGCAGGGGTTTGATTTTTTTTCGAATGTGCCACCAAAGGTGATCACGATATGTCCCACCCGCAAGATCTTTGAACCCATCCAACTAGTAGGATGTGATTAGGAGGTCCTGCTGACGAGTTCTAGTGAGTGTCCATATTCCCCGTGGACGGTAGTTTACAAACTGGCGGATCTAGTGTTGGGAAGGGTTGTCCCGCTAACGAACCTCATAGGCAATGCTCTCCTAGTTGATATCGGAAGGAGTTTCAGGGCGGTGTCTAACATTCCCTGCGAGTGACACCATCATGCCTAGATGTCCCACACGTGATGACTATGTTGAACAATATTACAAAAATTAGTGCCACATGGTCGTCGACAGGGTGGACGGAGGATGCGTCAAATATGATGACAGTGTGTGGTGCACTTGTACCCTCACCTCCCATATGTACGGTATCTACCATTGTGGTGGAGATGGTGAGCTACTTGTTCTCATCCTTAGTTTAATTATTAATTAACTAAATTAGTTAATTAATTGATATTATGTGTTAACTAAATAATTTGTACGTGGAAATGAAATGAAGGAACCATGGACTATTAAGCATGGGGTAGGGCCAGCCACCTCCTAGCCTAGGGTCATCAAACAAGGGTGTCGACATCTTTTTGTTAGTTTTATTTTACATGATATCGGTTGGTTGTACAAAAAAATATCTTGGTTGCTTTAGTATGTATATCCCTGTATTTTAGGCTAAAGTGCTTATTTTATAGATCTAAAGATCTAGACTCTCTTCATGTCTGCATTCAGATTTGAATTCGTACACCGTGCGTTGACATGTTCTCGCATAAAATACGGACAAGAACTCGTTTATTTGCTGCTCTTATCATAATCAAGTAGGAGATGTATGATCCTTATGTTCCGAAACACATGACAATGCAAGAGAACCGTTATTGGATAAAATAACTAACATGATTCCCATAACAACATTATTACCAGTGAAGGCATCACTACTTGCCTAGTTCGCCTTGCTGAAGGAGAGAAGCTTGCGTGTGTTGGTCCTCTCCTGCTCGTACACCTCCGCCTTATAGTTGCCATGTTTTCCAGTGTCGTCTGATGCATCGATGATGAGCTCATAGTTCATGCCGGACATGAGTAGTTGTCTGCCGCTGACAACCTCATGGAACCAGAGCCTGCAGTTCACGTACCTGCCATGCTCTAACACCGCCCAGCCGCCGAGTTCCTGGATGTGCTTCTCATTGATGTTCTTGATAGGTTCCCATCCATTCTCAGCTGCTATCTGCCACACTTGGTGGCCAAATGGCTCACCACAGCTTGTGGCGGGGACACTGATGATGTAGATGATTGCTACGACAACAATGAGGAGAAAGTTGAATGTCCTCATGGATTATATAAGTTTGCGCAGTTGGCCTCCTCGATTGATGGGGATATTTGGTTAGAGATGAGGGTGGTTTATGTGGGACTTTGGTGAATTGGTGATACAAACTAAAGAGAATGAAGGCCTCTTAAATAGACATGACTATGAGCTAGGCAGAAAACACTCTAAATCCTAAGCATTTAAAGGACATCAATTGTAACTTTTAATAGGGTGCCTCCGTTATTGAATATTAATTGGATGCATAACCAAATCTGCATTTGAAGGAAGAGATTAATTGCAGGGCGTGAGGGTTACTCCTCCTTTTTGTAATTAATTGATTCCAATATTTGGTTAGAGATGAGAGGGTGGTTTATGTGGGACTTTGGTGAATTGGTGATACAAAATAAAGCGAATGAAGGTCTCTTAAAATAGACACGACTATGAGCTAGGCAGAAAACACTCCAAATCCTAAGCATTTAAAGGACATTTGGACATAAATTGTAACTTTTAATAGGGTGCCTCTGTTATTGAAATATTAATTGGATGCATAACCAAAATCTGCATTTGAAGGAAGAGATTAATTGTAGGGCGTGAGGGTTACTCCTCCTTTTTGTAATTAATTGATTCCAATATCGGGCGCACCTATTACTATCTCTCTTTCAAATTATCTTGGCTATGCCTATTTTTTGCATCCACGAGGATTTGAACCTGGGTTCTAGGTCGTACATCCACTCCCCTAACCAGTAAGCCCCACCTGGTTCTCCATAGGCTTCTCGATGCTACGATACAAAATACTAGAAGAACTAGATACAAAATACTCCTAAGTAGAACTACTAGTAAAGTAAATATGAGTAACCGAACTAACTACGATAATAAATACTCCCTCTCTCCTAAAGAGGATGTTTCAACTTTGTCTAAATTTTCATGTATCTGTATATTAAGATGTGTCGTACTATGTATTTGAGTACATAGTACCAATACAAAGTCTTGTTTCAAAGGAGAGAGACCATCGATCTAAACAAGTACTACCAGTACAAGACCAAGTTTCAAAGGAAAAGCAACACCATCTCCTGCATTTGATCTAATAAAGAACCAATATATGCTACAAAATACTACAGCAGCAGAAGAACTAGATACAAAATATAAGACCATTCAAAGGAAAAGCAAGACTATCTCCACACGTATAGATTGCAACCATGCATGATAGTGTGATTAGGCATGGTATATGCTCTAGAAGTGGGCACGTGGCATAGCAGTTGGACAATTTTAGAAAACTCTAAAAATCCTAAATATAAATATTAGCAGCAAACTCAGTTTACAATCAAATACACCCTTCCTCATGCCAAGATAGCATGGCCATCCCATGGAGATAACAAATGTACGGGATTATATAATTGTTTAGAGGACTAAGAATGCTAATTATGCTTAAACTTTGAGTAATACTAAATTTTCTAGAATAAATATTAAAGATATATTTTAGCAATTTTCTGAAACGCGGGGGCCATTTCCCCCTCCCCTTGACTCAGTGAAACTTTGCCACTTTAAACAAGGGGCATTTGGTGTCGTGTTTCCCTAGAGAAAGGTAGTTCTCCCTTGAGCGCGACATTGGATATAAACCCATCGCGCGCTGCGCGCTGCCATGCGCCATGCCCATGAGCTTTTATATTTTCGGGTGTAGGTTGTTCATGTAATTTATCTCTTTGTTGAACATTTACAAAACCACCTTATAAGGATTAATTGTGATTGGCTTATTATTTGTTTCGTTTTGTGAGGGATCACGCAGATGGCATATACACTCACACACAATCAACTGTGTGATATTGGTTCAGTCTATGAGATATGCCTATCATGAGTCCTAATGTGGTCCTTAGTTTTTCCCATATTCTTTCCTAATTGTTGTAGTATAATCATATTCGCCGTGGTTGTAGATCTAAACGAGTTATTGTGTGATTGCCTTGTTGTGACAATCCTATGTATGGTTGGATACTAATTTAGGAACTAGTATATTTGTAGGGTTTTTCCTGCATTTTTTCGGCTATACTACACAAGAAGAAATCCTTAGGCCTATACCATAGACCATAAACCCGAGTTTCAAAGATATAGTCCCTAAACAACAGACACAACTTTGAAGTGTCACCTTCTTCAGAAATACTATAGCCTAAAATTTATACATAGACCCTATACCTAGACTAGATCTAGACACTAGTCCATATACCTAGATCATATACATGTCAAAACCCCTAGATATATAGACAATAATCCCTAGGTTTAGACCATAGAACATAAACCTTATAACATAAATCCAAGCTTCCTACCTCCTTCGAAAAAACTATACCCTAAACCCTACACATAGACTAGATCTAGACCCTAATCCATATGCCTAGACCATAGACGGGTCTGTAATCCTATACCAAGATACCAATCCCATGCATATACCATAAATAATAAATCCTAGACCCTAAACCCAAATTTCCTATACATAGACCCTAAACCTTAGATACAACTTTGAAGTGGCACCTCATTCGTAAATCCTATACTCTAAACCCTTGTCGTAGACTCCAAACATAGACTAAATACAGACTCTAATTCAAATACATAGACCAGAGACTGGTTTATATAGACACTAACCCTTAGGCCTAGTTAACCAGAGACCATAAAACCTGTAACATAATCAAAGCTTCATGGTCCTAGACCCTAAACTGTACACTAGACACAATTTTCAAGTGACACCTCCTTTAGAAATAATATGCCCTAAATCCTAGACTATATGTAGCCCATAATCCATATACCTATACCACATACGGTGGGGTCATGACCACTTGATCTAGAAAATAATACATAGGGCTGCACCAAAACTTCTATACCATAAACCCAACCCTCCTAGACTTAGATTGTAAACCATAAACACAACTTTGAAGTGGCACATCCTTTGGAAATCCTATACCCTAAACCCTAGACATAGATCCTAGACCTAGACTTAATATAGACGCTAATTCATATACTAGATCACAGAAGGGGGAGAAACCATGTATCCAGATATTAATCCCTATGCCTAGACCATAGACCATAAACCCAAGCTTTCTAGATCAAGACACTAAACACTAGAAACTTTGAAGTAGCACCTCCCTCGAAAATCTTATACCCTAAACCTTACACGTAGACCCTATACTAGATCTGGACCCTAATCCACATTCCTAGACCATAAACTGGTCGAAAACCCTAGATCAAGACATTAGTCCTAAGGTCTAGAGCGTATGTTGGAATTTTGCCTAATAAAGGCCAGCCCATTTATATTATTCAACAATTCCTGAAATCCTAGAGGCCCACTTGGCCCATTCATGCAAGGCAAAGAGGTGGGACAAGAGTTTAGTCCCACATTGCTAGTTGAGTGGAAGTTGGGCCAGCTTATAAGGAGAGCTCTTCCACCACTTGTACGAGCTTGAGAAGAGAAGACATATACACGCGCGCTCCTCCTCGCCACGCCTCGCCTCGCCTCGCCTCGTCACGACGCGCGCGCGGGGGCGGGTTGCGGGAATGCCTCGAGCCGAGAGCTTCTCTTTCTTTTTGCCACGCATAAATGGATAATAATTTGAACAGTCTGCATGAGTGTATTTTTAATACGCACGAACTCAATGGAGATTTAATTCGAGCTTAGTGGAGGCCTGTTCGTTTCCTCTCCCGACGCCGACTGTTCGCCTGCCTACCCGTGCCTACAAGAGTGAGAGGTCGCTCCTCTCCTCAGACACACCAACGCACACACCCTGCGCCTCCAGTTTCAGAGCATTGCGCTGCTTAGATCTTCCCATCCTGTCTTGCGGCGTGCACCGCGAGCTGGAACAGTAAGCCTCCGAGACCCCGCTGCTTCGAGTCCTGTACGGGAGAAGGGCGATAAGGTTTTTGGGGAGCGCTATCAGCGCGACTACTGGCTTCATCACAGACTCCTTCACGGATAGCGACTGCAACGACGTCTTCCCCAACGACGACTTCTTCCCCGACATCAACAACCTTTTCCTCGACAACATGGATGACGACAGTGCCAATGCCAACGGGAACACCGGCGGTTCCTCTACCGTGATGTATATCATCTTTTGGTCTTTTTCTATTATTCTGCGTATGCTTTATCTGCCTTTTATTTTGGTTAAATCTCTTGGAAAATTGCTCTATTTCTCAACATCGTATACCATAAACCCAATATTACAATACCTAGACCATAAACACCAGACATAACTTTGAACTAGCACATCCTTCAGAAATCCTATACCCTAAACCCTAGAGGTAGACCATAGACCAAGACTAGGTCTAGATAGTAATCCTAATACCTAGACAATCGACTATTCATAAACTGTATATCTAGACACTAATGCGTTGGTCTAGACCATAGATCTTAATCCGTCAACGCAAGCCTCCTAGACTTGCGATACCCCAATAAGCAAAACTCCAATAGAAGGTGCATCATGCAATGATACATGTGAGAATCTCATTGAATAACCATGCCAAGCTAGAAAGGAAGAAAGTGAAACTCTCGAGTAGGAACATGATTTATTTTTATTTTAATACATATAAGTCTCTAAAAAAATACCATCATCGCAACAATTTCACTCCAAGGCTACCCATCTTGGGGAGGCTTCCTTGCTCCGCCGTCGTTTATGGCTCGTCTCACCTCATTCCACCTTCAATATGGGGCAGCCTTGGATTCATGTTTGCACTGTCGGAAGCGATGCATGTGTGATTGTCATCTCTTTCGCCCACGAGGAGGACAACCATCGACATGCACCTGCATCTTTCTAGACTCCTTGCCAAGCTCACCAACACCATCTTTTCTTGTGGACCGTCATGTTCAATGCCAACGTACACCACATCTTGCGATGCGGTCTCCCACATTGGAATATGACGAGGGAGTTGTCTTGCCTGAAAACATCAATTCACATATAAATGTCAAACCAATTGAAGTTGTGAGGATTTTTCTATGAAATACAGCAAGTCACAACCATTTTAAACATTTCATGAGAAATTCCTGAATAAATATATTAATCCCACCATGTTAAAAATAAATGACCTACACTGTGGAACGACATAGAGACTAGTTTGAGGTTCGTTGTTGCGTATTGTGGGATTTCCTTGACGTTCATTGTTCCATATGGTGGGAATTCTGTTTAAGGTATAAGGCTGATTGTATATCTGAGTGTCAAGGAGTTTTGATGTATGCACATGAATTCATTTATCATTTGCGTGTGACGTGAATGTCTAGGAATTTGTCAAGGTCGTGCCTAAATTTTGAGGTCAACAACCTTGTTTTGAGCCTTTATTTTCGTCCACCAACACCTTCATCGAGAAAACTCCTACTCAAGAATGTACCATGCTTTAGCAATACAATATTTGTCCTTTGGTTTTAGTTATGGAATATGTATCCATAGTCATCTAAGGGTATACTACAAAGACCTATTTATTTGTTATAATTTCAAATTATCACATAACTCAAAAATTCAAGAAACTATTTTATGCCATAACTCATATGGTGTTGTTTTCACGAACTTAGATGGTTCCTTATTTAAAGTAAGTGTTTGCTATTTTGTTAATAACTCTACTAGACTCCTCCATGCGTCCCTGGGATAGCCGTAAGAAAGAACATTGATTATTGCAGTAGCTCTATAGGGCGAGTACGTCCGTATTATCAATATCAATATAAAGAGCGTATCCATATTCTCGTCGTTTTACATTAAAGCGTTAGCGAATGTTGACTTAACTAAGTGACATAAATACTCACTCCATACTAGTTTACCTGACTCAACTTCGGGTGCACTCTACATACGTTGGAATGTAGACAAAGCTGAGACAGCTAATTTAGCATATACCGAGTATTAATTTTGAGTTCTGGTTAGTAACCCGAGATGCGACCTATGGTTTATAAGTCGAGTGAAACCACACCAAGTTGTCTAGGTGGGACTAACATGTATAGATGAAACAGGTGCAAGGAATATGTTGTAGGTGAAATATCTTGTACCAGTAAAATCGTAGATATCGAACAGGTACCAGGATTTCCAAAAGCATGTTTTATATGTGTGCGTTGTGGGTCTCAATATTCAACATGTTTTTAGGCAGATCGTTTGATGACATGGTCATGGTATTATTGCTACATCCACAAATGGGGACAACAAACATATCGGGCTATTGTCATGTATCCAAGCCTACTACTAAACATATCACATACTACACTAGTCATATTTCGTGCTCTAGTGTAGTCGTGCGTCTGTTGTGGTCCCAGTATTCCACATGGTTTTAGGCAGATCGTTTGACGACATGGTCACACTCGCCGCGGGCCACAAGTTACAATCCAAGGCTATATTCATGTCCTTAATAAAAGGAATACATAAATTTTCATGTATCTTTATTTCAAAAACATGAAAAAAAAGTTTGCCTCAAAGGTGGATACACATCTATATGTAGTAGCACACTCCTAAACAAACTAAATTAATCTAGGTGGCGTTAGACAGTGCTACGATTCTTGACTCTAGAAGTATACTCTTGATTGTATCGACATCCTTAAGGATGGCGAGGAGCATCCTCGTATTCTCCTTGACGTCTCCTAGGATAGTGACGATACTTTAATTAAACCTATGGAGCAACCTAATTATGGATTCGTAGGTCATCACTTGTTGATTCGTCTTTGAGGACTCTTCTTCGATTTCTCCATACCATGATCAGGACATTTTCCTCCTTTTGCTCGCCTAAGAATCGAGAGGAGGCAGTGAGCGAGAACACACTCGGCCGGGGAAAGAACTCGTCCAACATAAGAATCTAAAAAGCACAGAAAGAGAAATACAAAAACAAATATAAGAAGATTTTGTGAAAAAAATAGTCTTATTAGGAAACACAATAGTGGCGAGGGGGCGTACCATGTTCCTTCGCGACGTCAGGCGGTTGTTCCTCCATTGACAGGCTAAAGACGACAGCAGGCGAGCATGGTTGTATTGTTGGGGATCGCAGCAGAAAACAAAAAAATTCCTACGATGGAACCCCAAAACTGCCTAGGATCTATCTATGTAGTAACGCGGTAACGGCCGGTGCGTAGAGAATACATACTCTTCTAGACCGTACACGGTTAACGTTCCACGGGGAACGTGGTTGATGTAGTCGTACTCGTAGCCGACCTCAAGGTCGCGAAGCTCCTGGAAGGTCACCCCTTGCTCCTTCTTCATCTTCATCGTGCAACAGCTCCGGCTCACGGCATTTAAGTGCCCCAAATGTTGCGCCTCGTGTCTTCGTACACATCCGGTGCACGATGAAACCTCCGGCTCCCCGATCCCGTCGGGAGTGCGGAAGTTGATATCTGGGTAGGAATCCCTACAGTGCAACGGCGTGCTGCAGGTGTGCCTCGATCGCATAGCCCAAACTTGGGGCCATGGTCACAAGGTATAGATAGAGGGAGGGAGAAAGTCAACCAAAGGACTTCTCAAATTGTGTCTCCAATCCCACCCATGGCCACCCCTTTATATAGGCGGAGGGGGGTGTGCCCTCCTCATTAGGTGCCCCATGTGGGACTAATACTAAAGGAAAAACTCAGGATAATTCAGACCAGCCGAATGGGCCTAAACCCCACTAGCCCAACAGCATACAGCAGCACTAGGCAGCAGCCAGCCGGGGTGGGCCTAGAGTGCCACCCCGAGGTCCAGCTCGCCCGCGGCGGCCCAGTCTGCTCCCGCGCCCCGAGCAGCCCGGGTGGGCCGGCGTGCCCCCAACGGCCCAGCTCGCTAGGCTGTGGCAGAGGCTGGTGCCCGCCCCGGGTGGGCCGCCTGCCCCCTGTGGCCTGGGTGGGTCTCGAGGCCTTGGCGTGGCCCGGTTGCATGCTGCCTTGTGCGGTGGCAGCTATCTGCCGCCCACGGGGCTGGCTGTTTTTATTTTTCCATTTATTTTTCTGCAGCTTTTATTCTAGGTTATTTCCCTCCGGGGATTTGGCCTAATACAAAAGTTGCCTTTATAAATCTTAATCTAAATATTATTTCGAATATATTAATTCACAATTAACATATATAAATATATATTTAAATTCCCATTTATCCGAAAACACATTTCTGGTCTTTTCCTTTATTCTTTCTCCGAACAACTTCGGATCTCTCTGTGGAACGATTCCGACTTTCTCTTTCTCTACTATGATTCCGTCTTACAAATGATCGCTCTCATCGTACCCTTAAGTGTATCCTCTCATGGCCCGGGAATGCACTAGACATGATCTGTATCAATGATCAATAGAGGCACCAGGGATGTCCATGTGACCCCTATGCATTCCTGATGACAATGTCGTTTGAACCGCTAAATGTAGCATCCTCTTCCTTTTGTTTCTCGATAAACTTGTCCGAGATCCGATCATTGGTATACCATACCTTGTTCAATCTCGTTCACAACAAGTTATGTTTTCTTGTTACCGTGATATTACATCCCCGTGACCGAGTCACATGTTGCAAAATTTATGGATGTAATCTCACCAAGCCGGCCGTATGTATCTTTACCTGTCATGTGGGTGAACAAATCCTAGTCTTGCAATCACATGTCATCTATTGTTCCTTCGAAATACCCAATGTACACCTTTATAACCACTGTATTACCAAGTGGCGCTTGATGTAGTCTAAGCAGCCTCGGAAAACAGTGAGTAATATGAGCTCACGGTCTAAGGAGAAGGAGTCTAGGTATAGCTATTGCAACAATGAACTATATGACTTGATCGTGTTGCAATCCTTCGAGGAATGTCCAATCACATCATTCTCCAATGATATGATCTCGTTGTCAGTCGACATAAATGCCCATGATCTTGAAACCCAGATCATCTTCGTGACTAACGAACTAGTATGAATAGAGGCTACTAGGGACTTGGTTGTTTCATACCACACCTGTACCAATGTTTCTACTTGGCACAGTTCTAGCACAATATGAAACTATTATAAACTAATTGAGATATGACAATAAAAACCTATTTATTATTTGCCTCTAGGGCATATCTCTTTCAATCTCCCACTTGCACTAGAGTAGAAATAATCTAGCTTGCATTTTACTCATATAAACCATATACCATATGCATTTACAGATCATGCATGCTCATGGAAAACTTCATGTCCATGTTCTGTTTTACCAGATCATTATGTCTTGCAAATCGTTAATGTCTTCCTAACTTTGACATTCACACCATTATCGTATAATGGGTCGAAGTATTTGTTTTGCGACAAAAGTGTTTATGATGACGGTCGTTTTCACCGTTGTCATCTAAACTTCGAAACACAGTTTGTTATCCGTTGTGTATATACTATAGTCATGGGAGCAGAACGAGGCCGGATTCCAGGAGCTTACAGTGACTTTAGATCAACCTCGAGGGCTTTTTCATGGGCACTGGGCCCTGGGACACATCATTCTACGTTAAAAGAGAACTAGGGCCACCATAACATTATACATCACATTAGATGGAGCCTTTATACTTCTATATCTATGTAGATCCTAGTGCATGAAATGCAACTATGCCACTTACATTGCTTCTTGCCATTTAAGTACAAACTTAATTCTGGTTCAGTGATCAACTCAGAAATCACTTAAAGACACGTTCTTACAGTTAAGACTTTGTCATACCAACCAGATCCTCGGGTCACATTATGTCGAGTATACGACATGGTTGTATGGAACAACCTATGACTGAGGCATAGGAGATGCAACACATCTCTTTCTTTCAACCAAAGTTGCAATACAAACTCAATGCTTCATACAGTAAGAACTTATTTCTCATCTTGTTCCATTCTGATCTACTTCAGAATCTTGCTTAGGACATTCTGAACATCTTTCAGAATCAAGTCCAGGAAGCATTTGACATTCAGTGTTTATTAAACTCACCAATCTATCTCGATAGATCTTATTGTTTAATAGCTTCAACTTCATCCTTATTTATCTAGCTTAAATATTATTAACACCAATTACATCATTCACATATGTTGTTCACATATCCCAGAATGATTTCACGCTCCCACTCAAATATGACATTCATGTTTGAGATCCAGGGATTTCAGTTAGCTCCCACGCAAAATATGTCAGCTACATATTATGAATTCGCCAAGCTGATTTGCTCCCACTCAAATCTAGGTCCTCTTGATAATCTTGAACATTCCAAAATTCTTTGATCATCATCAAACCGAGAATTCCACTAACGAGATTTCAATGACCATTCATTTCTCGTACTTAGGTCCATCATGCTTATTTGTAATTCATAGGTATGTCTTGTTCAAAACATGACAAGTGAATCAACAATACAATTCCACAAACTTGTAGAATATATAGTTGAATCCTACTTTCTTTTAGTAAAAGTATTTACTTGAAACTTTATGATCATTATCAATAGTTTCTCCTCTATTTGTAGAGTTTAGATTCATGAAAAAAATTCTGCTGCGCCACTCAACAATTCGGAGGTAAGGTCAAATACCTTGTTTTGATCTTTTACTTTTTTTCCCACTTATATCTTCATCAAGACACGTCAACTTTGGACAACAACAGGTTTGCCCCTTGTGGAAGATGCATTCACAGCTTTCTAAGAATGCTCTACAAAGACTTGTTTATTCGCCAAGATTTCGACTTATCGAAATCTCCAGAAACTCGAACGTGCCATAACACTTATGGTGTTGTTTCCACGAATCTTTTAGATGTTCCCTTGTATTTCAAATGAGTGTTTTGCTTATTTCGATCTCTAACTCTAAACGACAACTATAACCCCGATAAGAGATAATATTATACCATATGTATCTAATACATAATGATTATGATGTTTAGACATTTCAGCACAGTTGGAATTTGTCCAATTATCATAATTTGTGAAACATCTTTCACATGTTCCTTTTATGCTAAACTTAACTTGAATACCTTAGTCATGTCGATCAAATCAAAGAGACTTCGTATTCTTGTTAATTTCAATATCCTCCTTGTGTTGTGAACTCATTTGAACAATTCAAATCATTTCAAACTTCATGTTTCATTAAGTAAATATGCTTATTCACTTAAGTCCACAATAAATGATTTCCACTACTAGTTGAAAATACGATACATCATTATGTATAAGTTTCAACATTTCTTCGCATATCACCGTTTTACCAAAATGCAGAGTTTTGGTCATTCTGCCCAAGAGGCATGGTTTTGCAAAGTCTCTAGATTAAGCATCTAGGACCCCGATTTTTCATAAAGAACCTGCAATAACCAAAATGACTTAAACTGTAGTGTCATTTCATTATTAAACTTTGGATATCTTTTAGCATTCTAATCCTTTATAAATGTTTAAACTATTATCATTAACATAGTGATGTGAATAACTTGTTTGTAATCATAATGTGACCATAACGGTATTGTTCATAAGAATAGTACAAACTAGCTTGTAACTTGTTCATATGAATAATCGTCTCGTCAAAAGCAAGACACACAAATAAGGATTACAAAATTATATTCAAGTCCACTAATCCAAATGACAAACTTTGAGGGAAGAGGTGATGTCGGCCATCAACTATTTTGCTTGCCATCATCAAGCCACATTGCCTCAAATCCAACAATTCTCAAGCAGATCATCCTGTTTTCACAAAACGGGACAAGTATCAAATACTTTACAAACTGCAACGAGTTTTGCAAGAATCACATTTATAATTTGTATATCTTACATATACCTTTTCATCCATGACCTCCATTTGCAATCAAGTCCTTCTAAGAGTTCTCAACTCTAATACAAGATCACTAAGTATTTTTGCAAATAATCCGGAGTCATCGAATTATCTCCTAATGGTTATTGTACCAAGAAGAGAAGATCACCTTTTACGAGGATATCCCTCAGGCGTGGGTATTAATCTATGAAGTTGGACCCTTTTGCTAAGTTCCAAATTAAGCAATATATTCCCATGGTCGCAAAGGACCTCGATGGGATAGGCTAAGATCTACTAAGATATTTGCAAACAGATATCTAGACTAAGTTTATAATAAGAGATCAATTTATGATTGGTCTCCACTAAAATTGTCATCCCCTGGACGATTTTAGTGATTGCATGATCCCTATCCTCTGCACCTCCCCCAATCATCACGGCCATCAGTGCATTATCAAAGGTAGACATTGAATAATGCCAATCACATCATCCATGTGACTAATGCTCGATCTTTCGATCTCTTGTGTGCCGAGGCCATGTCTGTACATTCTAGGCTCGCCAATTCTAACTTGTGTGTATTCGATGTGCAACATGGCTTACACCCACTGTATGCGACCGTAGATATGTCTGACCCCCGATCATCACGGCCGGCCTCATAACGAAGAACTTTCTTGGTGGTGCACACAGAAGGGGAACACGGAACATTGGAATTAAATAGGGATTATCTTATTTGCTACCATTGAGTATCTAAATACTAGCACACAATGAGATGTAAAAACTGGTATCAACATCATATGTATAATGTGATATGATATGGTCTTTCTTGCGCCTTGATCTCCCTCGAGCGCTCCGGCATGATCTCCATCTTGCCCTTGGTTTGACGCCAAGTCCACGACGCCTCCACCAGGTCGTCCATCGGAACGATGACTATTACTATACTACTTAGTAACAGAAAAGTAAACTAGTTTACCTTTGTAACGACCATTGCCATATCATTATCACATACCCCCTGCAAAATAAAGTTAGACGCCTCTACTTTATCTATTGCAAGTTTTACGTGGTTGTTAGGGTTTTCACAATAGAACCGTTTCTAATCTACGAACTTTCCAACCACAACATGGATCCGACAATTGTCTCTATTACACCCCTTTTGGGGCCTCCCTTGTAAATGCTATATCAACTATCGGATGAGAGACAGACACCCGCTAGCCACTTATACGGTACAAGTCATATGTTGAGCGTGGAACCAGTCTCGCGTACGAATACGCATAAGGTCGATCAGGGTCGCTTCATCAAACAATACCGCGATATAAACAAGTACACGTTAGAGGGTAACAACTAAGGGATCAATGCCCGCGCAATACTTGTGCATACTGGCCGTACAACACTTCTATGCATAACCTGGCTCTGATACCACTGTTGGGGATCGCAGTAGAAAACAAAAAATTTCCTACGATGGAACCCCAAAACTGCCTAGGATCTATCTATGTAGTAATGCGGTAACGGCTGGTGCATAGAGAATACATACCCTTGTAGACCGTACGCGGTTAACGTTCCACGGGGAACATGGTTGATGTAGTCGTACTCGTAGCCGACTTCAAGGTCGCGAAGCTCCTCGCAGGTCACCCCTTGCTCCTTTTCATCTTCATCGTGCAACAGCTCCGGCTCACGAAATTTAAGCGCCCCAAATGTTGTGCCTCGTGTCTTCGTACACATCCGGTGCACGATGAGACCTTCGGCTCTCCGATCCCGCCGGGAGTGCAGAAGTTGATATCCGGCTAGGAATCCCTGCAGCGCAACAGCATGCTGCAGGTGTGCCTCGATCGCACAGCCCAAACTTGGGGCCATGGTCACAAGGTATAGAGAGAGGGAGGGAGAAAGTCAACCAAAGGACTTCTCAAATTGTGTCTCCAATCCCACCCATGGCCACCCCTTTATATAGGCGAAGGGGTGTGTGCCCTCCCCATTAGGTGCCCCATGTGGGACTAAAACTAAAGGAAAAACTCAGGAAAATGGGCCTAAACCCCACTGGCCCAACAACATGCAGCAGCACTAGGCAGCAGCCAGCCGGGGTGGGCCTAACACTGCGCGTGGCCCAGCTGGCTAGCAGCAGCAGCCAGCGCTGCACAGCTGATCGGGGTAGGCCGGAGTGCCACCCCGAGGCCTAGCTCGCCTACGGTGGCCCAGTCCGCTCCCGCGCCCCGAGCAGCCCGGGTGGGCCGGCGTGCCCCCGGCGGCCCAGGTCGCCAGGCTGTGGCGGCGGCTGGTGCCCGCCCCGGGTGGGCCGCCTGCCCCCTGTGGCCCGGGTGGGCCTCGAGGCCTTGGTGTGGCCCGGTTGCATGCTGCCCTGTGTGGTGGCAGTTATCTGCCGCCCACGGGGCTGGCTGTTTTTCTTTTTCCATTTATTTTTCTACAGCTTTTATTCTAGGGTATTTCCCTCCGGGGATTTGGCCTAATATAAAAGTTGCCTTTATAAACCTTAATCTAAATATTATTTCGAATATATTAATTCACAATTAACATATATAAATATATATTTAAATTCCCATTTATCTGAAAACACGTTTCTGGTCTTTTCCTTTATTCTTTCTCCGAACAACTTCGGATCTCTCTGTGGAACGAATCCGACTTTCTCTTTCTCTACTATGATTCCGTCTTACGAATGATCGCTCTCATCGTACCCTTAAGTGTATCCTCTCACGGCTCGGGAATGCACTAGACATGATCTGTATCAATGATCAACAGAGGGACCAGGGATGTCCATTACATCCCCGTGACCGAGTCACATGTTGCAACATTTATGGATGTAATCTCACCAAGCCGGCCGTATCTATCTGTACCTGTCATGTGGGTGAACAAATCCTGATCTTGTAGTCACATGTCATCTACTGTTCCTTCGGAATACCCAACGTACACCTTTATAACCACTGTATTACCAAGTGGTGCTTGATGCAGTCTAAGCAGCCTCGGGAAACAGTGAGTAATATGAGCTCACGGTCTAAGGAAAGGAGTCTAGGTATAGATATTGCAACAGTGAACTATATGACTTGATCGTGTTGCAATCCTTCGAGGAATGTCCAATCACATCATTCTCCAATGATATGATCCCGTTGTCAGTCGGCATAAATGCCCATGATCTTGAAACCCAGATCATCTTTGTGACCAACGAACTAGTATGAATAGAGGCTACTAGGGACTTGGTTGTTTCATACCACACCTGTACCAATGTTTCTACTTGGCACATTTCTAGCACAATATGAAACTATTATAAACTAATTGAGATATGACAATAAAAACCTATTTATTATTTGCCTCTAGGGAATATCTCCTTCATGTATGATGTCTACGCACTTCTATTCTTGTAGACAGTTGTTGGGCCTCCAAGTGCAGAGGTTTGTAGAACAGCAGCAAGTTTCCCTTAAGTGGATTACCTAAGGTTTATCAAACTCAGGGAGGAAGTGGTCAAAGGTATCCCTCTCAAGCAACCCTGCAATCAAGATACAAGAAGTCTCTTGTGTTCCCAACACACCCAATACACTTGTAAGGTGTATAGGTGCACTAGTTCGGCGAAGAGATAGTGAAATACAAGTGGTATGGATATAAGACAATGGTGCTAGAAAAGAGCTTGACGGGAGGAAAAGACTAAAGACGAAAAGATGGAAGCAAGCAAACATGTAACATATCTAGTTGCAAACGGTGTTTCAATGTTTAGAAACAAGGCTTAGGGATCATACTTTCGCTAGTGAACACTCTCATATAAATATCTTCTCTTCATGATACTACTCTGAACTACTCTTCTTTTGGACACTCTAATACATGGTAGGGCTATAACAGCACTCCTCAAAGTCCGCCTTCCCCATCTAGATAACCCCACACTGTCACCTTGAGCGCTAGATGGTTCCAACAAACACCACAATTTCATAGAGACAACCAACTCAAAATATAACTCATAACAAGTATTTGTAATCTCTAGCCTAAGTGCCACACAGTGTGCACACTGTCAACTTCACACACATGGGGATATCAGAGATTAATTAAAGCACTTGAGTAGCAGAATAGATCTATATTACAAAGCTCATGATCTCAATAAGATCACGCATAGAGAGAGATGAACACATAGCTACTTGTAGAACCCTTAGCCTCGAGGAAGAATGATACATTGCAAATGTATCTATAATTTTTGATGTTCCATGCTTGGTTTTATCCACTTTCTTGTGTTTTGTTCCAACTTTGGAGTACTTTTCTTATGATTTTTTGAACTAACCTATTAACAAGAGCCACGGTGCCAGCTGCCTGTTTTCTGCTGTTTTTGTTTCCAGGAAAGTCAGAAAATGAATATTCTCGGAATTGGACGGGACAAAAGCCAAAGTGCCTATTTTTCCGGAAGTGATCAAGTGCCATAATACTAGTGTTGAGGCTAGTAATAGTTCTACTATTTAGATGATAAAGTTGATTTTGATCTTGATGGTTGCAATATCTCTGAAGTTATTAAGTTCCTACAAAAGCTTGCTAAAAGTCCTAATGCTAGTGCTATGAACATGGCTTTTACAAAACACATTACTAATGCTCTCATAAAGATTAAAGAAGAAAAGATGAAACATAAAGCTTATATTCCTATAAAACAAGAGGATGGTTGGGAACCCATCATTAATATGAAAGTGAATGACTTTGATTTCAAAGCCTTGTGTGATCTCGATAGTAGTGTTTCTATTACGCCTAGAAGGATTTATGATATGCTTGATTTGCCTCCTCTTGAAGATTGTTATTTGAATGTCCCACTTGATGCTAATGCTAAAAAGAAACTCATGGGGAGTATTAATGATGTTCTTATTATGGTTAACGATTCCTATGTCCCCGTTGATTTCTATGTTTTGGATGTTGAATACAATGCTTCTTGTCCTATTACTTTGGGAAGACCTTTTCTTAGAACTATTGGTGCCATCATTGATATGAAAGAAGGCACCATTAAATATCAACTCCCACTCAAGAAAGGTATAGAACACTTCCCTAATAAGAGAGAAAATATTTATTTTTATTCTCCTATGAAAACAAAATTTGGTCTTAATGCTTCTTCATTTGAGAATACTTGATTCTTTCTTTGCTTCTTATGCCTAACTTAAAGGCGTTAAAGAAAAGTACTTATTGGGAGATAACTCAAAAGTTTTAGATGAGTCTTGGAAGTTATTACCTCTATAATAACCTCTCCTTATCCTTTTTATTTGCTTTTTGTGCCAAGAGTAACCTCTAATGAGAGTGAAGTAATGATTGGGAAAATTGTTGTCCCGAAACAGATTTCTGTGCTTCACCGTAAAAATTCGTGAGATAGCTCTGTATGTCGGATTGAGCTCTAATGTTTTTTGCTTCTTCCCCACGTTGTTATCTAACTTTCTTTAGTTTAACACTTTTTGATTTGAGCAACAGAAGGTCTTCGAAAAAATTCGTCTGTGCCCGCTGGTCTGTTTTGACAGATTTCTGCCATTTTCTGCATTTGCTTCTTGTTGGTTCCTTCTTGAGTTCTTTTGGGGAATTGAGCTTTTGAGGGAAGTGCTACAGTAGCTAGTGTTCTAATGGAAGTTTATTTGGTGTTAGAACTGAAACTTGAGACTTATTTATCTTAAGTGCACTAATGTTGCTAATAAAGATTGTGTGAAGTTTTGTATGAAGGAAAAATTTTAGGTGTATGGAAGGAATGAGTAATGAGATGAAGAATAGACTAAAGCTCAATCTTGGAGATGCCACGCGTGTCACCCCAAGAAATATCCAAGAAGTACAAGCGTCAAAGCTTGGGGATGCCCAAGGCATCCCCTTCTTCATCTATAAAAATCCCATTTTTCTTCCAAACGCTTCATTTTTATTGTTTCATGCACAATTGTGTTTCTCTTGAAGCGTCTTCTTTTTCGTTTTCGTTTTGGTTTTCCTTTGCCTTGGTTTGCTTAGTTTGCTGAATAAATTGGTTGGTCCCCCTCTTTCATACATTGGATTGCAAATAGTTTGGTTTGGTTTTGAAAAGAGTAGGAAAGATCATACTTATGTGGTAAAAAGAGCTTGTTTTTGACTGTGGCCTATGCTTTGTCTTGCCATGCTTGATATTGTTTTGGCTTTATGCTTAGTATTCCTTGCTGTAGCATGACTTGTTATAAACAATTGAGATTGCTTAATGTGCCTTGGATGAATCATGCGTTGTTTTAGCATAGTATAGCGGTATTCTCCTTTGATGCTTTATTTGGGTTGACTTGGCGCATTCTCACACCATGTTATGACTATCCAAGGTCACCATAGCCTTTATGATCCTTTAGTTTTCAACTTGTAGTATCACTTTATGCTTTGATCAATGATGTTTTGTCGCTCTACATGATTATGGCCATTATTTCTCTCTTAGTTTGTCGCTCCCAGTCTTTTGCTAGCCTCCATAACAAAGTATGAGTTCCACTCATGCATCCAACTCCCTAAATCAAGTTATTCCAAAGAGTCCACCATACCTACCTACTAGCTTATGCTATTCCAAGTTCATTCATGCTTTTGTTTACCTTCCACTTGTTATGAAAAAACTAGTGATTAAAGCTCTCACGAACTTGATGGCACACTTTACTTTATTTGCCCTTAATAAACTTGAACCATTGTCTCTTCTATGTTGTATATGCTTGCACTTATTTGTTGGGAATTAGCAGAACCATGCTTTCATGGGGAACGCTTTCAACATTGCACTTTGTACTTGTACCTAGTTGATATCATGCTCTTTTGTATATGGATGTCGTCGGTATGAAATGAAAGGGGATCTTGTAAGTCCATGGAGTTATGTCTATGTGTTAGAGAAATGCCTGGGCCGCTGGTCTAATCCATGCTGACATGGTGGAAACCTGCAGCGTAACCATAATGAGTCCTATATTGAGAAAAAAATACTATGAAAAGAGAAAAGGAGAGAAAAAAGCACCATATTCCCATGGTAAATAAGAAGAATGCTGAGATGCTCGTTGTCTGCTTGCCTTGTCATTTTGATATGGGGATTCTTCCGTATCATCGGGCAAGGGGTACCCCGTTGGCGGTTCTCTATGATACACATGTACTTACGATGACAAGAACTTACCGGTGACTAAACTTGAGTAGCATGAGGAGCGGCCCTCGTATACAAGGGACATGAGATTTCTGACTTATACTTCGTCAAGCATGTACACCATAGTTTGTTCACTTTAACCTTAATCACTTCAAGATGCTTATGATAGAGGCAATGAGAGCTGAAAACTACAGGTACCATAATTTTTGGAAGCTCTTTATGAGACTTGAATCCCTACTTCCTTTTACAAAAGGCTTTTCTTCCACCATTATATTGATTCTCCACCTTCTGTCTTTATGCACCTACTTTGAGAGCATAGTGGCCATTCTTAGTTCTATGTGCAATGTCCCAAGACTAGTTGATTGATGCATAACTTGTTATTGCTTGTTTTAAACTATTGTATCTAGTCACTCTTATGAACTTTGAGGGTGTCCTATGCATTTATATTTGCTACTCTATTGAGGGACAAGCTGGATACTATTATGCTATGTTTTCTTTATGTGAAACAAACAAACGTCTTGCAAAGCATTGTTATTCATGAATCTTTTGTTTGTGCCTTTTCATGTTGCCTCATAGTTTCTTTGCTTATTGCTAGAACTTTATCTTTCATGTTATGATTGAAGTACTATGATCCCAGCTTTGAATGTTTTGCAAATACTTTGATCAAGTCTTTGATGGTGCATGTCACCTCAAAAATTATTCTTTCTTTTTATCACTTACCTACTCGAGGACGAGCAGGAGTTAAGCTTGGGGATGTTGATACATTGCAAATGTATCTATAATTTTTGATGTTCCATGCTTGGTTTTATCCACTTTCTTGTGTTTTGTTCCAACTTTGGAGTACTTTTCTTATGATTTCATGGACTAACCTATTAATAAGAGCCATAGTGCCAGCTGCTTGTTTTTTGCTGTTTTTGGTTCTAGGAAAGTCAGAAAATGAATATTCTCAGAATTGGACGGGACAAAAGCCAAAGTGCCTATTTTTCCGGAAGTGATCAAGTGCCAGAATACGAGACGGAGAGGGACCAGGGGGCCACCACACCACCTGGCCGCGTGGGCCAGCCTGTCTCACGCCAGGGGGTGGTGAGGCTAGCCCTGGCACCCCCTCGGACTCCCCTTCCAACTATAAGATGCCCTCGGGACGTAAACCCTAAGTACCCGATCAAAAATCCACGAAAGAGTCTGTAGCCTCCGTCATCTCCATCCCTAGATCGGGAGGGATCTGAAGCTCTTCCGGGCACCCTGCCGGAGAGGGGAATTCACCCTGGAGGCCTTCTTCATCACCATGCAAGCCTCTGGTGTGATGCGTGAGTAGTTCATCCCTTGACTATGGATCCATGTAGTAGCTAGATGGCTGGTTCTCCTCCTTTGTGCTTTCATGTTTACATCTTGGGAGCTCCGTTCATGATCATGATCATCTATTTGTAATTCTGCATGTTGTGTTTGCGGGGATCCGATGGATATTGAGATGCTATTTCAGATTGATTATTGATTCTATCATGTATTTGTTATTTGAGATCTTGCATGCTTTCCGTTGTTAGTAGCTATCTTGGCCAAGTAGATGCTAGCAACTCCAAGAGTTAGTATTTATGCTCGATAGTGGGTTCATGCCTATGGTAATCTGGGGAAGTGACAGAAATCTCTAAGGTACTAGATGTGTTGTTGCTACTAGGGAGAAAACAACAATCCTTTTGTTCATAGAACAATTGTATTGTTTACATTACACGCAGTTCGTAAAGCAATAATCTGTTGCTTGCAACTTAATACTGGAGGGGGTTCGGATGATAACCTGAAGGTGGATTATTAGTCATAGATGCAGTTGAACGGCGGTCTATGTATAATGTTGTAATGCCCAATCAAGTGTCAAAGGAGTTAAGATGATTAGTATATGCATGTATTGCTTTCTCGGTGTTTGTCAATTGCCTCGCTGTAATTTGTTTACCTAGCATGTTATCTATCTTAAGGAGAGCCACCTCTAGTGAACTATGGATCCCAGTCCTTTGTCTTTACATACAATCTACAATCTTTTACTGCTTTGTGTTTACTTTCTGCAAACTTTTACTTCTTTCCATTCGATACATTTAATCCTTTGTTTACCGCAAAACACGGTGAGATTGACAACCTCATCGCAAGTTGGGGACAAAGTTCTGTGGTTGTGTTGTGCATGTCTCCACGTTGCTACTAGCACCGGTAGTGCGCCCTACCAAAGCTCAGCTAGTAACACATTTGGGGTGTTTCCTTGCTCCTACTGGTTCGATTAAACCTTGGTTTCATAATTGAGGGAAAACTTGCTGCCGTGCTCATCGTACCTTCCTCTTGGGGTTCCCAACGAGCTCTACGTCGAACATCGAGTACATCAAAGAACTACTCCCTCCTCATCATGGGATCAGCAACGGCGATGGAGATGGTGGTGGAGATCGATGGAGATGGCTCCGGGGGCACTTCCCCATCCTGACAGGGTGCCGGAACAGAGACTTTCTGTCCCCCGAATCTCTCCTTCGGTGGTGGCGCCGTGATACATTGCAAATGTATCTATAATTTTGATGTTCCATGCTTGGTTTTATCCACTTTCTTGTGTTTTGTTCCAACTTTGGAGTACTTTTCATGTGATTTCTTGGACTAACCTATTAACAAGAGCCATAGTGCCAGCTGCCTGTTTTCTGCTGTTTTTGGTTCCAGGAAAGTCAGAAAATGAATATTCTCGAAATTGGACGGGACAAAAGCCAAAGTGCCTATTTTTCGGATGTCATCAAGTGCCAGAATAGGAGACGGAGAGGGGCCAGGGGGCCACCACACCACCTGGACGCGCGGCCAGGCCTGGCCCGCGCCAGGGGGTGGTGTGGCCGCTCCCGGCACCCCCTCGGCCTCTCCTTCCGCCTATATATTGCCCTCGGGACGAAAACCCTAACTACCGGATCAAAAATCCACGAAAGATTTTGTAGCCACCGTCATCTCCATCCCTAGATTGGGAGGGATCTCAAGCTCTTCCCGGCACCCTGCCGAAGAGGGGAATTCACCCTGAAGGTCTTCTTCATCACCATGCAAGCCTCCGGTGTGATGCGTGAGTAGTTCATCCTTGGACAACGGATCCATGTAGTAGCTAGATGGGTGGTTCTCCTCCTTTGTGCTTTCATGTTTAGATCTTGTGAGCTCCGTTCATGATCAAGATCATCTATTTTTAATTCTGCATGTTGTGTTTGCGGGGATCCGATGGATATTGAGATGCTATTTCAGATTGATTATTGATTCTATCATGTCTTTGTTATTTGTGATCTTGCATGCTTTCCGTTGTTAGTAGCTATCTTGGCCAAGTAGATGCTAGCAACTCCAAGAGTTAGTATTTATGCTCGATAGTGGGTTCATGCCTCTAGTAATCTAGGGAAGTGACAGAAATCTCTAAGGTACTAGACGTGTTGTTGCTACTAGGGAGAAAACAACAATCCTTCGTTCATAGAACAATCGTATTGTTTACTTTACACGTAGTTCGTAAAGCAATAATCTGTTGCTTGCAACTTAATACTGGAGGGGGTTCGGATGATAACCTGAAGGTGGATTATTAGTCATAGATGCAGTTGGATGGCGGTCTATGTATAATGTTGTAATGCCCAATCATGTCTCAAAGGAGTCAAGATGATTAGTATATGCATGTATTGCTTTCTCGGTGTTTGTCAATTGCCCCGCTGTAATTTCTTCACCCGGCATGTTATCTATCTAAGGAGAGCCACCTCTAGTGAACTATGGATCCCGGTCCCTTTCTTTACATACAATCTATAAATTGTTTACCGTTTTGTGTTTACTTTCTGCAAACCTTTACTTCTTTCCATTCGATACGTTTAATCCTTTGTTTACCGCAAAACACGGTGAGATTGACAACCTCATCGCAAGTTGGGGACAAAGTTCTGTGGTTGTGTTGTGCAGGTCTCCACGTTGCTACTAGCACCGGTAGTGCGCCCTGCCAAAGCTCAGCTAGTAACACATTTGGGGTGTTTCCTTGCTCCTACTGGTTCGATTAAACCTTGGTTTCATAACTGAGGGAAACTTGCTGCTGTGCTCATCATACCTTCCTCTTGGGGTTCCCAACGAGCTCTACATCAACACCGCCGTCAATCATTGTTTTGGGCGTCGTGCATTTGGTTTAATGCTTCTTCATTTGAGAACACTTGATTCTTTCTTTGCTTCTTATGCCTAACTTAAATGCGTTAAAGAAAAGTACTTATTGGGAGATAACCCAAAAGTTTTATATGAGTCTTGGAAGTTATTACCTCTATAATAACCTCTCCTTATTCTTTTTATTTGCTTTTTGTGCCAAGAGTAACCTCTAATGAGAGAGAAGTAATGATTGGGAAAGTTGCTGTGCCGAAACAGATTTCTGTGCTTCACCATAAAAATTCGTGTAAAATATATGTACGTTCTTTTGAGGCGTGAATTTTGGTTCTTCTACCCCAGGTTGTTATCTAACTTTCGTTAGTTCAACACTTTTTGATTTGAGCAACAGAAGGTATTCGAAAAAAATCGTCTTTACCTGCTGGTCTGTTTTAAGAGATTTCTGCCATTTTCTGCATTTGCTTCTTGTTGGTTCCTTTTTGAGTTCTTTTGGGGAATTGAGCTTTTTGAGGGAAGTTATACAGTAGCTAGTGTTCTAATGTAAGTTTATTTGGTGTTAGAACTGAACCTTAAGACTTATTTATCTTCAGTGCACTAATGTTGCTAATAAAGATTGTGTGAAGTTTTGTATGAAGGAAAAATTTCAGGTGTATGGAAGGAATGAGTTCTTTTGGGGAATTGAGATTTTTGAGGAAAGTTCTACAGTAGCTAGTGTTCTAATGTAAGTTTATTTGGTGTTAGAACTGAATCTTAAGACTTATTTATCTTCAGTGCACTAATGTTGCTAATAAAGATTGTGTGAAGTTTTGTATGAAGGAAAAATTTCAGGTGTATGGAAGGAATGAGTAATGAGATGAAGAATGGACTAAAGCTCAAGCTTGGGGATGCCACGCGGGTCACCCCAAGAAATATCCAAGAAGTACAAGCGTCAAAGCTTGGGGATGCCCAAGGCATCCCCTTCTTCATCAATAAAAATCCCAGGTTTCTTCCAAACGCTTCATTTTTATTGTTTCATGCACAGTTGTGTTTTTCTTGGAGCGTCTTCTTTTTCGTTTTTGTTTTGGTTTTCGTTTGATTTTGGCTTCTTAGTTTTATGAATAAATTGGTTGGACCCCCTCTTTCATACATTGGTTTGCAAATAGTTTGGTTTGGTTTTGAAAAGAGTAGGAAAGTTCATGCTTATGTGGTAAAAAGAGCTCGTTTTTGACTGTGGTATATGCTTTGTCATGCCATGCATGATATTGTTTTGGCTTTATGCTTAGTATTCTTTGCTGTAGAATGACTTGTTATAAACAATTGAGATTGCTTAATGTGCCTTGGATGAATCATGTGTTGTTTTAGCATATTAAAGCATAGTATAGTGGTATTCTCCTTTGATGCTTTATTTGGGTTGACTTGGCACATGCTCACACCATGTTATGACTATCTCAAGTCACCATAGCCTTTATGATCCTTTAGTTTTCAACTTGTAGTAGCACTTTATGCTTTTATCAATGATGTTTTGTCGCTCTGAATGATTATGGCCATTATTGCTCTCTTAGTTTGTCGCTCCCAGTCTTTTGCTAGCCTCCACAACCAAGTATGAGTTCCACTCATGCATCCAACTCCCTAAACCAAGTTATTCCTAAGAGTCCACCATACCTACCTACTATCTTATGCTATTCCAAGTATATTCATGATTTTGTTTACCTTCCAAATTAAACTTGTTATGAGAAAACTGGTGATTAAAGCTCTCACGAACTTGATGGCACACTTTATTTTTTTTGCATCTAATAAACTTGAACCACTGGGTCCTTCTTTGTTGCGTATATGCTTGCGCTTTATAAGTTGAAATTAGCAGAACCATGTACCATGGGGAACGCTTTCAACATTGCACTTGTACTTTGTACCCCATTGATATCATGTTCTTTTGCTTACGGATCCTAGCGGTGTGAAATAAAAGTGGAACTTGTAAGATCATGGATTTTGTATGTATGTTAGAGAAACGCCTGGGCTGCTAGCCTAAGCCATGCCTAATCATGGTGGAAACTTGTAGCATCACCATAATGAGCACTCTATGAAGCATCCTCAATAAAAACCTATGCAAATAGCAAATAAAATGATCGCTGAGATGCTCATTGTCTGCTTGCCTTGTCATTTTGATTATGGGAAAGCACCTGTATCATGTGCAAGGGGTACCCCGTTGGCGGTTCTTAATGATACACATGTACTTACAATGACAAGAGCTTACTCGTGACTAAAGTTGAGTAGCATGAGGTTCGGTCTTCGTAAGTAAGGGGCATGAGATTTCGGTTTATAACTTGTCAAGCATACCCTCTTAGTTGTGTCACTTCAACCTTAACCACTTCAAGATGCTTATGATAGGGGCAATGAGAGCTGAAAGCTATAAGTACCATAATTTTTGGAAGCTCTTTATGAGACTTGAATCCCTACTTCCTTTTACCAAGGCCTTTCTTCCACCATAATATTGAGTCTCCACCTTCTACCTTTATGCCCTTACTTTGAGAGCATAGTGGCCATTCTTAGTTCTATGTGCATTGTCCCAAGACTAGCTAATTGATGCATACTTTGATATTGCTTGTTTTAAACTATTGTATCTAGTCACTCTTATGAACATTGAAGGTGTCCTATGCATTTATATTTGCTACTCTATTGAGGGACAAGCTGAATACTATTATGCTATGTTTTCTTTATGTGAAACAAACAAACGTCTTGCAAAGCATTATTATTCTTGAATCTTTTGTTTGTGCCTTATCATGTTGCATCATAGTTTCTTTGTCTTATTGCTAGAACTTTGCCTTTCATGCTATGACTGAAGTACTATGATACCAACTTTCAATGTTTTACAAATACTTTGATCAAGTTTCTGATGGTGCATGTCACCTCAAAAATTATTCTTTCTTTTTATCACTTACCTACTCGAGGACGAGCAGGAGTTAAGCTTGGGGATGTTGATACATTGCAAATGTATCTATAATTTTTGATGTTCCATGCTTGGTTTTATCCACTTTCTTGTGTTTTGTTCCAACTTTGGAGTACTTTTCATGTGATTTCTTGGACTAACCTATTAACAAGAGCCATAGTGCCAGCTGACTGTTTTCTGCTGTTTTTGGTTCCAGGAAAGTCAGAAAATGAATATTCTCGAAATTGGACGGGACAAAAGCCAAAGTGCCTATTTTTTCGGATGTCATCAAGTGCCAGAATACGAGACGGAGAGGGGCCAGGAGGCCACCACACCACCTGGCCCGGGCCAGGCCTGGCCCGGGCCAAGGGGTGGTCTGGCCGCTCCCGGCACCCCCTTGGCCACTCCTTCCGCCTATATATTGCCCTCGGGACGAAAACCCTAACTACCCGATCAAAAACCCACAAAAGATTTTGTAGCCACCGTCATCTCCATCCCTAGATCGGGAGGGATCTCAAGCTCTTCCCGGCACCCTGCCGAAGAGGGGAATTCACCCTGAAGGCCTTCTTCATCACCATGCAAGCCTCCGGTGTGATGCGTGAGTAGTTCATCCTTGGACTACGGATCCATGTAGTAGCTAGATGGTTGGTTCTCCTCCTTTGTGCTTTCATGTTTAGATCTTGTGAGCTCCGTTCATGATCAAGATCATCTATTTGTAATTCTGCATGTTGTATTTGCGGGGATCCGATGGATATTGAGATGCTATTTCAGATTGATTATTGATTCTATCATGTCTTTGTTATTTGTGATCTTGCATGCTTTCCGTTGTTAGTAGCTATCTTGGCCAAGTAGATGCTAGCAACTCCAAGAGTTAGTATTTATGCTTGATAGTGGGTTCATGCCTCTAGTAATCTGGGGAAGTGACAGAAATCTCTAAGGTACTAGATGTGTTGTTGCTACTAGGGAGAAAACAACAATCCTTCGTTCATAGAACAATCGTATTGTTTACTTTACACGCAGTTTGTAAAGCAATAATCTGTAGCTTGCAACTTAATAGTGGAGGGGGTTCGGATGATAACCTGAAGGTGGATTATTAGTCATAGATGCAGTTGGATGGCGGTCTATGTATAATGTTGTAATGCCCAATCAAGTCTCAAAGGATTCAAGATGATTAGTATATGCATGTATTGCTTTCTCGGTGTTTGTCAATTGCCCCGCTGTAATTTGTTCACCCAGCATGTTATCTATCTAAGGAGAGCCACCTCTAGTGAACTATGGATCCCGGTCCCTTTCTTTATATACAATCTATAAATTGTTTACCATTTTGTGTTTACTTTCTGCAAAATTTTACTTCTTTCCATTCGATACGTTTAATCCTTTGTTTACCGCAAAACACGGTGAGATTGTCAACCTCATCGCAAGTTGGGGACAAAGTTCTGTGGTTGTGTTGTCCAGGTCTGCATGTTGCTACTAGCACCGGTAGTGCGCCCTGCCAAAGCTCAGCTAGTAACACCTTTGGGGTGTTTCCTTGCTCCTACTGGTTCGATTAATCCTTGGTTTCATAACTGAGGGAAACTTGCTGCTGTGCTCATCATACCTTCCTCTTGGGGTTCCCAACGAGCTCTGCATCAACACCACCATCAAGCATTTTTCTGGGCGCCGTGCATTGAGCCATCACGACGCTGTGGAGGTTTTCTTGACTTTCTCCATGGAATATTTAGGGTTTTCTCATCGGGAGGCTTTTTATAGGCGAAGAGGTAAGGTCGGTGGACGCCTGAGGGGCCCACACCACCTGGTGGCACGGCCAGGGGGACCCGCGCCACCCTATGGTGTGGTCAGTCCCTGGCGCCTCTCCGTCTCGTCTTCTGGCTCCGTGAGTCTTTCGATAAAATATTGACTTTGGGTTTTGTCCGGTCCAATTCCGAGAATATTTATTTTCTAGCTTTTCTAAAACCAAAAATAGCAGAAAACAGGCAACTGGCACTGTGGCATCTTGTTAATAGGTTAGTTCCAGAAAATGCGTAAAAATACTCCAAAGTGTGGAGAAAACATAAGAAAGTAGATATAAAACAAGTATGGAACATGAAAAATTACAGATACGTTTACAACGTATCAACATCCCCAAGCTTAACTCCTACTCGTCCTCGAGTAGGTAAGTGATAAAAAGAATAATTTTTGACGTGACATGCACCATCACAATCTTAATCAAACCATTTGCAAAGCATGAAAGCTGGGATCAAAGTACTCTAAACATGAGCATGAGAGATGAAGTTCTAACAATAAGACATAGTAACTATGTTGTAACATGAAAAGGTACAAAAAAGATCTTGAATAACAATGCATTGAAAGACGTTTGTTTGTTTCACATATAGAAAACATAGCATAGTGCCATTCAGCTTGTCCCTCATGGAGTAGAAAAACATAAATGCAAAGGACACCTTCAAAGTTCATAAGGGTGACTAGATACAAATAGTTCAAGAACGAGCAATATCAATATTATGAATCAATCAATAAGTTTTGGGACAATGCACATAGAACTAAGAATGACAACTATGCTGTCTTAATTGGTGCATAAAGATAGAAGGTGGAGACTCAATATAAAAGTGGAAGAAAGGCCCTTCAAAGGGAAGCAGGGATTTCAAATCTCATATAGAGCTTCCGAAAATTATGGTACTTGTTAGCTTTCATCTCTCATTGCCCCTATCATAAGCATCTTGAAGTGATTAAGGTTAAAGTGAACACACTATGGAGTATATGCTTGACAAAGTATAAGTTGGCAATCGCATGTCCCTTGAATACGAGGGTCGCTCCTCATGCTACTCAAGTTTAGTTACCAGTAAGTTCTTGTCATAGTAAGTACATGTGTATCATAGAGAACCGCCAACGGGGTACCCCTTGCACATGATACAGGAGCTATCCCATAATCAAAATGACAAGGCAAACAGACAATGAGCATCTCAGCAATCTTCTTATTTACCATGGGAAAATTGTGCTTTTTTCTCTCTTTCCTCTTTTCTCATCTTATTTTTTTGTTTTTCTCAATCTCTATCTCTTTTTATAAGAAGAATGCTTCATAGATTGCTCACTATGGTGATGCTGCAAGTTTCCACCATGATTAGGCATGGCTTAGGCTAGCGGCCCAGGCGTTTCTCTAACGCAAATACATAACTCCATGGACTTACAAGCTCCCCTTTCATTTCACACTGATACATTGCAAATGTATCTATAATTTTTGATGTTCCATGCTTGGTTTTATCTACTTTCCTGTGTTTTGTCCACACTTTGGAGTACTTTTCATATGATTTCTTGGACTAACCTATTAACAAGAGCCACAGTGCCAGCTACCTGTTTTCTACTGTTTTTGGTTCCAGGAAAGTCAGAAAATGAATATTCTCGGAATTGGACGGGACAAAAGCCAAAGTCGCTATTTTACCGAAAGACATCTGGAGCCAGAATATGAGACGGAGAAGGGCTGGGGCCAGGCCACACCAACTGGCCGCGTGGCCAGGCCTGACCCGTGCCAAGGGGTGGTCTGGCCGACCCCAGCACCCCCTCGGCCTCTCCTTCCGCCTATATATTGCCTCCGATACCAAAACCCTAAGTACCCGATCAAAAAATCCACGAAAGAGTCGGTAGCCGTCGTCATCTCCATTCCTAGATCGGGAGAGATCTGAAGCTCTTCCCGGCACCCTACCAGAGAGGGGAATTCACCCTGGAGGCCTTCTTCATCACCATGCAAGCCTCCGGTGTGATGCGTGAGTAGTTCATCCTTGGACTACGGATCCATGTAGTAGCTAGATGGCTGGTTCTCCTCCTTTGTGCTTTCATGTTTGGATCTTGTGAGCTCCGTTCATGATCAAGATCATCTATTTGTAATTCTGCATGTTGTGTTTGCGGGTATCTGATGGATATTGAGATGCTATTTCAGATTGATTATTGATTCTATCATGTCTTTGTTATTTGTGATCTTGCATGCTTTCCGTTGTTAGTAGCTATCTTGGCCAAGTAGATGCTGGCAACTCCAAGAGTTAGTATTTATGCTCGATAGTGGGTTCATGCCTCTGGTAATCTGGGGAAGTGACAGAAATCTCTAAGGTACTAGATGTGCTGTTTCTACTAGGGAGAAAACAACAATCCTTTGTTCATAGAACAATTGTATTGTTTACTTTACACGCAATTCGTATAGCAATAATTTGTTGCTTGCAACATAATAACTGATGGGGTTCGGATGATAACCTGAAGGTGGATTATTAGTCATAGATGCAGTTGGATGGCGGTCTATGTATAATGTTGTAATGCCCAATCATGTCTCAAAGGAGTCAAGATGATTAGTATATGCTTGTATGCTTTCTCGATGTTTGTCAATTGCCCCGCTGTAATTTGTTCACCCAGTATGTTATCTATCTTAAGGAGATCCACCTCTAGTGAACTATAGACCCCGGTCCTTTCTTTTACATACAATCTACAATCTATTTACTGCTTTGTGTTTACTTTCTACAAACTATTACTTCCTTCCATTCGATACGTTTAATCCTTTGTTTTTAGCAAAACCGGTGAGATTGACAACCTCATCGCAAGTTGGGGCAAAGTTCCGTGGTTGTGTTGTGCAGGTCTCCACGTTGTTGCTGACACCGGTAGTGCGCCCTGCTAATGTTCAGCTAGCAACACCTTTGGGGTGTTTCCTTGCTCCTACTGGTTCGATTAAACCTTGGTTTCATACTGAGGGAAAACTTGCTGCTGTGCTCATCATACCTTCCTCTTGGGGTTCCCCAACGAGCTCGATATATTTTGGGCCATCAAGCTATTTTTCTGGCGCCGTTACCGGGGAGTCAAGGACATCTTCACAAGGGGAGTCCCTCATAACCAATCTTTTCACTTTGTTATTTTTGTTTTGCTTAGTTTACTTTTGTTTTGTTTGCTTGCTTCTTTATCAAAAAGACAAATTTTTTAGTTTTACTAGTTTGCTTTCTTTATCAAAAAACACAAAAAATGACTACTCTTGAAAACACTAAGTTGTGTGACTTCACTAGCACCAACACCAATGATTTTATGAGCACACCTATTGCTCCACATGTTCCTGAAGCTACTTTCTTTGAGATAAAACCTGCTTTACTCAATCTTGTTATGAGAGAACAATTTTATGGTATTGGTAATGAAGATGCTGCTGCCCATCTAAATAACTTTGTTGAACTTTGTGAGATGCAAAAGCATAGGGATATAGATGGTGATATTATTAAGCTGAAATTGTTTCCTTTCTCTTTGAGAGGAAAAGCTAAAGAATGGTTGAATTCCTTAACTAGGAATAGTATTGATTCTTGGACTAAATGTAAAGATGCTTTCATTGGAAAATACTATCCTCCTGCTAAGATTATATCTATGAGAAGTGAAATAATGAAGTTTAAATAATCTGATAATGAACATGTTGCTCAAGCTTGGGAAAGAATGAAATCTTTGGTAAAGAATTGTCCCACTCATGGACTGACTGCTTGGATGATCATCCAAACTTTTTATGCAGGATTGAACTATTCTTCAAGGAACCTATTGGATTCTGCTGCTGGAGGTACCTTTATGACCATTACTTTGGGTGCTGCAACAAAGCTTCTGGATAATATGACGGTTAATTATTCTGAATGGCATACTGAAAGAGCTCCACAAGGTAAGAAGGTAAATTCTATTGAGGAAACCTCCTCCTTGAGTGATAAGATTGATGTTATTATGTCTATGCTTGTTAATGGGAAAGCCCATATTGATCCAAATAATGTTCCTTTAGCCTCTTTGGTTGCTCAAGAAGAGCAAGTTGATGTGAACTTCACAAGAAATAACAATTTTGGCAACAATGCTTATGGTAATAACAATTATAGGCCTTACCCTCCTAGTAATACTTATGGTTATAATGGCAAACCTGGGTTACCTAGTGAAGGAAGAATTTTAGAAGTTGATAGAGCCACTAAGAATTTCATGCAAATGCAATATGAGCAAAATCAACTATTCACTAAGACTATGGAGGAACAATCTACCATTTTGAAGAACATTAGCCATCAACTTGAGAGTCTAAATAGGGAAATTCCTAGTTTACAATTGAAACTTTCTAATGCTGAAAGGAATATATCATCTTTGTCTGAAGCTCAATCTTCATTGATTAATAAAATGGCTGCTAAACCTGAAACTAATGATAATCCCTTTGCAGCTACCAATGCCATACAAGTGAGAATTTATGAAAATGTTAGACAATTAGCTGGATTACATGCTAAGTGGGAAAGAGAAGATGAAATTGCTAGAAACATTAGTGTTTCTACTATCACCACCACTAGTGTTGCGGCTATTAATAGCTCTACTACCTTAGATGATAATTATGGTTTTGATCTTGATGGTTGCAATATCTCTAAAGTTATTAAGTTCCTACAAAAGCTTGCTAAACGTCCTAATGCTAGTGCTATGAACATGGCCTTTACAAAACACATTACTGATGCTCTCATAAAGATTAAAGAAGAAAAGATGAAACATAAAGCTTCTATTCCTATAAAACAAGAAGATGGTTGGGAACCCATCATTAATATGAAAGTGAATGATTTTGATTTCAAAGCTTTATGTGATCTTGATAGTAGTGTTTCTATTATGCCTAGAAGGATTTATGATATGCTTGATTTGCCTCCACTTGAAGATTGTTATTTGAATGTCCCAATTGATGATAATGCTAAAAAGAAACTCATGGGGAGTCTTAATGATGTGCTTATTATGGTTAACAATGCCTATGTCCCCGTCGATTTCTATGTTTTGGATGTTGAATGCAATGCTTCTTGTCCTATTACTTTGGGAAGACCTTTTCTTAGAACTGTTGGTGCCATTATTGATATGAAAGAAGGCACCATTAAATATCAACTCCCACTCAAGAAAGGTATAGAACACTTCCCTAAGAAGATAGAGAAGATTTCTTTTGCCTCTCCTATGAAAACAAAATTTGGTCTTAATGCTTATTCATTTGAGAACACTTGATTCTGTTTCTTACTTCTTATGCCTAACTTAAAGGCGTTAAAGAAAAGTACTTATTAGGAGTTAACCCAAAACTTTTAGATGAGTCTTGGAAGTTATTAATTCAGTAATAACCACTCCTTATCCTTTTTATTTGCTTTTTGTGCTAAGAGTAACCTCTAATGAGAGAGAAGTAATGATTGGGAAAGTTGTTGTCCCGAAACAGATTTCTGTGCTTCACCGTAAAAATTCGTGTAAAATATATGTACGTCCTTTTGAGGCGTGAATTTTTGTGCTTCTGCCCCAGGTTGTTATCTAACTTTCGCTAGTTCAACACTTTTTGAGGCTAGTAATAGTTCTACTACTTTAGATGATAAAGTTGATTTTGATCTTGATGGTTGCAATATCTCTGAAGTTATTAAGTTCCTACAAAATCTTGCTAAAAGTCCTAATGCTAGTGCTATGAACATGGCTTTTACAAAACACATTACTAATGCTCTCATAAAGATTAAAGAAGAAAAGATGAAACATAAAGCTTCTATTCCTATAAAACAAGAGGATGGTTGGGAACCCATCATTAATATGAAAGTGAATGACTTTGATTTCAAAGCCTTGTGTGATCTTGATAGTAGTGTTTCTATTACGCCTAGAAGGATTTTATGATATGCTTGATTTGCCTCCTCTTGAAGATTGTTATTTGAATGTCCCACTTGATGCTAATGCTAAAAAGAAACTCATGGGGAGTATTAATGATGTTCTTATTATGGTTAACGATTCCTATGTCCCCGTTGATTTCTATGTTTTGGATGTTGAATACAATGCTTCTTGTCCTATTACTTTGGGAAGACCTTTTCTTAGAACTATTGGTGCCATCATTGATATGAAAGAAGGCACCATTAAATATCAACTCCCACTCAAGAAAGGTATAGAACACTTCCCTAATAAGAGAGAAAATATTTATTTTTATTCTCCTATGAAAACAAAATTTGGTCTTAATGCTTCTTCATTTGAGAATACTTGATTCTTTCTTTGCTTCTTATGCCTAACTTAAAGGCGTTAAAGAAAAGTACTTATTGGGAGATAACTCAAAAGTTTTAGATGAGTCTTGGAAGTTATTACCTCTATAATAACCTCTCCTTATCCTTTTTATTTGCTTTTTGTGCCAAGAGTAACCTCTAATGAGAGTGAAGTAATGATTGGGAAAATTGTTGTCCCGAAACAGATTTCTGTGCTTCACCGTAACAATTCGTGAGATAGCTCTGTATGTCGGATTGAGCTGTAATGTTTTGTGCTTCTTCCCCACGTTGTTATCTAACTTTCTTTAGTTTAACACTTTTTGATTTGAGCAACAGAAGGTCTTCGAAAAAATTCGTCTGTGCTCGCTGGTCTGTTTTGACAGATTTCTGCCATTTTCTGCATTTGCTTCTTGTTGGTTCCTTTTTGAGTTCTTTTGAGGAATTGAGCTTTTTGAGGGAAATGCTACAGTATCTAGTGTTCTAATGGAAGTTTATTGGTGTTAGAACTGAATCTAAAGACTTATTATCTTGAGTGCACTAATGTCGCTAATAAAGATTGTGTGAAGTTTTGTATGAAGAAAAAAATTCAGGTGTATGGAAGGAATGAGTAATGAGATGGAAGATGGACTAAAGCTCAATCTTGGGGATGCCACGCGTGTCACCCCAAGAAATATCCAAGAAGTACAAGCGTCAAAGCTTGGGGATGCCCAAGGCATCCCCCTCTTCATCAATAAAAATCCCAGGTTTCTTCCAAATGCTTCATTTTTATTGTTTCATGCACGGTTGTGTTGTTCTTGGAGCGTCTTATTTTTCGTTTTCGTTTTGGTTTTCATTTTCTTAGTTTGCTGAATAAATTGGTTGGGCCCCCTCTTTCATACATTGGTTTTCAAATAGTTTGGTTTGGTTTGGAAAAGAGTAGGAAAGTTCATGCTTAAGTGGTAAAGAGAGCTTGTTTTTGACTATGGCCTATGCTTTGTCATGCCATGCTTGATATTTTTTGGATTTATGCTTAGTATTCTTTGTTGTAGCATGACTTGTTATAAACAATTGAGATTGCTTAATGTGCCTTGGATGAATCATGCGTTGTTTTAGCATATTAAAGCATAGTATAGTAGTATTCTCCTTTGATGCTTTATTTGGGTTGACTTGGCGCGTGCTCACACCATGTTATGACTATCGCAAGTCACCATAGCCTTTATGATCCTTTAGTTTTGAACTTGTAGTATCACTTTATGCTTTGATCAATGATGTTTTGTCGCTTTGCATGATTATGGCCATTATTGCTCTCTTAGTTTGTCCCTCCCAGTCTTTAGCTAGCCTCCACAACCAAGTATGATTTCCACTCATGCATCCAACTCCTTAAACCAAGTTATTCCAAAGAGTCCACACTACCTACCTACTAGCATATGCTATTCCAAGTATATTCATGTTTTTGTTTACCTTCCAAATTAAACTTGTTATGAGAAAACTAGTGAGTAAAGCTCTCATGAACTTGATGGCACACTTTACTTTTTTGCATTTAATAAACTTGAACCATTGGGTCCTTCTTTGTTGCGTATATGATTGCACTTTATAAGTTGAAATTAGCAGAACCATGTATCATGGGGAACACTTTCAACATTGCACTTGTACTTTGTACCCCGTTGATATCATGTTCTTTTGCTTATGGATCCCGGCGATGTGAAATAAAAGTGGAACTTGTAAGATCATGGAGTTTGTATGTGTGTTAGAGAAACGCCTGGGCCGCTAGCCTAAGCCATGCCTAATCATGGTGGAAACTTGTAGCATCACCATAATGAGCACTCTATGAAGCATCCTCAATAAAAACCTATGCAAATAGCAAATAAAAAGATCGCTGAGATGCTCATTGTCTGCTTGCCTTGTCATTTTGATTATGGGAAAGCACCCGTATCATGTGCAAGGGGTACCCCGTTGGCGGTTCTTAATGATACACATGTACTTACAATGACAAGAGCTTACTCGTGACTAAAGTTGAGTAGCATGAGGTTCGGTCTTCGTAAGTAAGGCGCATGAGATTTCGGTTTATAATTTGTCAAGCATATCCTCTTAGTTGTGTCACTTTAACCTTAATCACCTTCAAGATGCTTATGATAGGGGCAATGAGAGCTGAAAGCTATAAGTACCATAATTTTTGGAAGCTCTTTATGAGACTTGAATCCCTGCTTCCTTCTATGAAGGCCTTTCTTCCACTTATATATTGAGTCTCCACCTTCTATCTTTATGCACCTACTTTGAGAGCATAGTGGCCATTCTTAGTTCTATGTGGATTGTCCCAAGCCTAGTTGATTGATGCATAACTTGATATTGCTTGTTTTAAACTATTTGTATCTAGTCACTCTTATGAACTTTGAAGGTGTCCTATGCATTTATATTTGCTACTCTATGAGGGACAAGCTGAATACTATTATGCTATGTTTTCTTCATGTGAAACAAACAAACATCTTGCAAAGCATTGTTATTCATGAATCTTTTGTTTGTGCCTTTTCATGTTGCGTCATAGTTTCTTTGTCTTATTGCTAGAACTTTGTCTTTCATGTTATGATTGAAGTACTATGATCCCAGCTTTGAATGTTTTACAAATACTTTGATCAAGTTTATGATGGTGCATGTCACCTCAAAAATTATTCTTTCTTTTTATCACTTACCTACTCGAGGACAAGCAGGAGTTAAGCTTGGGGATGTTGATACATTGCAAATGTATCTATAATTTTTGATGTTCCATGCTTGGTGTTATCTACTTTCTTGTGTTTTGTCCACACTTTGGAGTACTTTTCATATGATTTCTTGGACTAACCTATTAACAGGAGCCACAGTGCTAGCTGCCTGTTTTCTGCTGTTTTTGGTTCCAGGAAAGTCAGAAAATGAATATTCTCGGAATTGGATGGGACAAAAGCCAAAGTCGCTATTTTATCAGAAGACATCTGGAGCCAGAATACGAGACGGAGAAGGGCTGGGGCCTGACCACACAACCTGGTCGCGCGACCAGGCCTGACCCGCGCCAGGGGGTGGTCTGGCCGACCCCAGCACCCCCTCGGCCTCTCATTCCGCCTATATATTGCCTCCGATACCAAAACCCTAAGTACCCGATCAAAAAATCCACAAAAGAGTCTGTAGCCGCCGTCATCTCCATCCCTAGATCGGGAGGGAACTGAAGCTCTTCCCGGCAGCCTGCCGGAGAGGGGAATTCACCCTAGAGGCCTTGTTCATCATCATGAAAGCCTCCGGTGTGATGCGTGAGTAGTTCATCTCTGGACTACGGGTCCATGTAGTAGCTAGATGGCTAGTTCTCCTCCTTTGTGTTATCATGTTTAGATCTTGTGAGCTCCGTTCATGATCAAGATCATCTATTTGTAATTCTCCATGTTGTGTTTGCGGGGATCCGATGGATATTGAGATGCTTTTTTAGATTGATTATTGATTCTATCATGTCTATGTTATTTGTGATCTTGCATGCTTTCCATTGTTAGTAGCTATCTTGGCCAAGTAGAAGCTAGCAACTCCAAGAGTTAGTATTTATACTCGATAGTGGGTTCATGCCTCTAGTAATCTAGGGAAGTGACAGAAATCTCTAAGGTACTAGATGTGCTGTTGCTACTAGGGAGAAAACAACAATCCTTGTTCATAGAACAATCATATTGTTTACTTTACACGCAATTCGTAAAGCAATAATCTGTTGCTTGCAACTTAGCACTGGAGGGGGTTCGGATGATAACCTGAAGGTGGATTATTAGTCATAGATGCAGTTGGATGGCGGTCTATGTATAATGTTGTAATGCCTAATCAAGTCTCAAAGGAGTCAAGATGATTAGTATACGCTTGTATGCTTTCTCGATGTTTGTCAATTGCCCCGCTGTAATTTGTTCACCCAACATGTTATCTATCTTAAGGAGAGCCACCTCTAGTGAACTATGGACCCAAGTCCTTTCTTTTACATACAATCTACAAACTGTTTACTGCTTTGTGTTTACTTTCTTTAAACTATTACTTCCTTCTATTCGATACGTTTAATCCTTTGTTTTTAGCAAAACCAGTGAGATTGACAACCTCATCGCAAGTTGGGGGCAAAGTTTTGTGGTTGTGTTGTGTAGGTCTCCACGTTGCTGCTGGCACCGGTAGTGTGCCCTGCCAACGTTCACCTAGCTACACCTTTGGGGTGTTTCCTTGCTCCTACTGGTTCGATTAAACCTTGGTTCCATATTGAGGGAAAACTTGTTGCTGTTCTCATCATACCTTCCTCTTGGGGTTCCCCAACGAGCTCGATATATTTATGGCCATCACACACCGACGACATCCATAAACAAAAGAGCATGATATCAACTGGGTAATATTTACAGGTGTTGAAAGTGTTCCCCGTGACAGCACGGTTCTGCTAATTCGCAACTTATAAGTGCAAGCATATTCAACATAGATGACAGAATGGTTCAAGTTTATTAGGGGCAAGAAAACTAAAGTGTGCCATCAAGTTTGTGAGAGCTTTAATCACTAATTTTCACATAACAAGTTTAATTTGGAAGATAGATAAAACAATAATATACTTGGAATGGTGTAACACACCATGCATAGGAATTTATAGTGGACTCTTTGGAATAACTTGGTTTCTTGGGAGTTGGATGCACGAGTAGAGCTTAGTCAATACAAGTGGAGGCTAGCAAAAGACTGGGAGCGACCAACTAAGAGAGCAATAATGGCCATAATCATGCAAAACGACAAAACATTATCAATCAAAGAATAAAGTGGTACCACAAGTCAAAAACTAAATGATCATAGAGACTAAGGTGACTGGTTCATAGTCATAACATGGTGTGAGCATGTGCCAAGTCAACCCAAACAAAGCATCAAAGGAGAATACCACAATATTATGCTTTTGTATGCTAAAACAACGCATGATTCTTTCAAGGCACATTAAGCAATCTCAATTGTTTGGAACAAGTCATGCTAAAACAATAATCACTAAGCATAAGGTCAAAGCAACATCTAGCATGACATGATAAAGTCTAAGCCAGAGTCAAAACAAGCTCCCTTTTGTAACACTAAAGCATGAAGCTTTCTACTCTCTTCCAACACCAATCGACTTATTTGAAACAACTTACAAAGATAATAATAAATAAAGATCAGTGCGCTTGTCTCACAAATCCATAAAGAAGAACTAAAAATTTCCAGGCTGAAAGCACAAGAAAACTAAGGCTAAACACAGTGCTAGCAAAAGAGAACACTCACAAAACAATAAGAATGAAAACTAGAGTGTTCTAAATAATGAAAGTAGAGTGTGTCTCTCTCCAAAAGAAGTGATGGGATCCAACCAACTTATTACAGCAAACCAAGGAAAAGAATAATAAAAACAAAAAACAAAGACGCTCCAAGAACAACACAACAGTGCATGAAACAATAAAAACGAACTGTCTAGAAAGTCCTGGGATTTTTATTGATAAAGAAGGGGATGCCTTGGGCATCCCCAAGCTTTGACGCTTGTACCTCTTGAATATTTATTGGGGTGACACAGGGTGGCATCCCCAAGCTTGAGCTTTTGTCCATTCTTCATCCATTACATCATTCTTTCCCTACACGTGAAAATTTCCTTCATACAAAACTTCACACAATCTTCATTAGCAACATTAGTGCATTCAAAAGATAATAAACCTTTGGTGTTTAGTTTTAAAACAGCAAAACTTTCATTAAAAACACAAGCTACTGTAGCAATTCCCTCAAAAAGCTCAATTCAGCAAAAATAAATCGATAAAGAGGCAAATGCAAATAATGGCAGAAATCTGTCAAAACAGACCAGCAGGTGAAAACCGATTTTTTTGAAGACCTTCTGTTGCTCAAATTGAAAAGTGTTGAACTAACAAAAGTTTGCTAACAACCTGGGGGATTTATTCAGAAAATTACAGCTCAATCCGACATACAGAGATTTTTCACGAATGTTTATAGTGAAGCACAAAAACTGTTTCGGGACAGCACTTCCCCAAATCTTACTTCCCTCTTATTAGAGGTTATTCTTGGTATAAAAATCAAATAAAAAAGGATAAGGAGAGGTTATTACATAAGTAATAACTTCCAAGACTTAAGAAAACTATTGGGTTATCTCCCAAGAAGTACTTTTCTTTAACGCCTTTAAGTTAGGCATGATAGTTTGAGAAGATGCGCACATAAAAATATGAATTGAAGTAAAAGAAAGCATCAAGAAGCAAATTAAAGCACATTTAAGTCTAACCCACTTCCTATGCATAGGAATCTTGTAAAGAAACAAGTCATGAAAGCACAAAGCAACAAGCATAGTAAAGCAAAACAAGTGCAACTTCAAGACTTTTAACATAAATAGGGGAAATTTAATATTATTGAGATGCATAAAACCATGTTTATCTCTCTCATAATAACTTTCAGTAGCATCATGAATAAAATTAACAATATAACTATCACATAAAACATTCTTATCATGAGCCACATGCATATAATAATTATTACTCTCCACATAAGCATAGTCATTCTTATTAATTATAGTGGGAACAAATTCAACAAAATAGCTGTCATTATTATTCTCATCACCATAATCATCAAATATAGGAGGCATATTATAGTCATAATTAATTTGCTCCTCAATAGTAGGTGGACTGAAAATATCATATTCATAATTGTAATCATCATATATTGGAGGTATAGTATCATCAAAACAAATTTTCTCCTCTAAAGGTGGGGGACTAAAAATATCATTTTCATAAAAACTAGCTTCCCCAAGCTTAGACTTTTTCCATAGCATTAGTAATTATGGTGTCCAAAGAATTCATACTAACAACATTGCTATTAGCATGCAGATAAAGTTCCATAGGTTTTTTAATTTTCTCTTCAAACACTTCATGTCCTAACTCAAGATAAATACTATAAAGCTCTCTAATTTTTTGTTGTTGTTTTCCATTAAGCCTAACTAGTGAAAACAAGAAACAAAAAGACAAAATTGCAGAATCTAGAGGAAATAACTTCGAGCACTCACACCGGAGGATATGAGTACCTTTTACCTTACCTCCCCGGCAATGGCGCCAGAAAATAGCTTGATGTCTACGCACTTCTATTCTTGTAGACAATTGTTGGGCCTCCAAGTGCAGAGGTTTGTAGAACAATAGCAAGTTTTCCTTAAGTGGATTACCCAAGGTTTATCGAACTCAGGGAGGAAGTGGTCAAAGGTATTCCTCTCAAGCAACCCTACAATCAAGATACAAGAAGTCTCTTGTGTCCCCAACACACCCAATACACTTGTCAGGTGTATAGGTGCACTAGTTTGGCGAAGAGATAGTGAAATACAAGTGGTATGGATATAAGAAAACGGTGCCAGAAAAGAGCTTGACGGGAGGAAAAGACTAAAAACAAAAAGATGGAAGCAAGCAAACATGTAACAGATCTAGTTGCAAACGGTGTTTCAATATTTAGAAACAAGGCCTAGGGATCATACTTTCGCTAGTGAACACTCTCATATAAATATCTTCTCTTCATGCTACTACTCTGAACTACTCTCCGGTTGGACACTCTAATCCATGATAGGGCTATAACAGCACTCCTCAAAGTCCGCCTTCCCCATCTAGATAATCCCACACTGTCACCTTGAGCGCTAGATGGTTCCAACAAACACCACAATTTCATAGAGACAACTAACTCAAAATATAACTCATAACAAGTATTTGTAATCTCTAGCCTAAGTTCCTCACAGTGTGCACACTGTCAACTTCACACACGTGAGGATAGCAGAGATTAATTAAAGCACTTGAGTAGCAGAATAGATCTATATTACAAAGCTCATGATCTCAATAAGATCACGCATAGAGAGAGAGATGAACACATAGCTACTTGTAGAGCCCTTAGCCTCGAGGAAGAACTACTCCCTCCTCATCATGGGAATCAGCAACGGCGATGGAGATGGTGGTGAAGATCGATGGAGATGGCTCCGGGGGCACTTTCCTGTCCTGACAGGATGCCGGAACAGAGACTTTCTGTCCTCCGAATCTCCCCTTCGGTGGCGGCGGCGATGTGGAGGTTTTCGTGGCTTTCTCCCCGGATTATTTAGGGTTTTCTCATCGGGAGGCTTCTTATAGGCGAAGAGGCAACGTCGGTGGACGCCTGAGGGGCCCACACCACCTGGTGGCGCGGACAGGGGGACCTGCACCACCCTATGGTGTGGTCATCCCCTGGCCCCTCTCTGTCTCGTCTCCTGGCTCCGTGAGTCGTCCGGTAAAATATTGACTTTAGGTTTTTGTCCGGTCCAATTCTAATAGGTTAGTTCCAGAAAATATGTAAAAATACTCCAAAGTGTGGACAAAACATAAGAAAGTGGATATAAAACAAGCATGGAACATCAAAAATTATAGATACGTTTACAACGTATCATTGTACATCAAAAGTCTAATGCGGACATGACTCCAAAGGAAATAACGGGTTCGCAACATCGTCAGATAAAACACGAATGGCTTGAACAAATGATCCTAGACAGCATACAAAGAAGAGTTATCAGGTGCACAGAAAAAAGAAAATTAGCCAGAGTTGGAAAAAACCTATTCGAATAGAAAAAAATGCAACTGAACGTACCACGAGAAGAAGCGTGTTCGAAGAGCGGGTCGCGTAAGACGTCGGCGATGATCGCGTTTTTGTCCATGATATTTCACGTAAACGAAAACATACGATTCTAGAGAGCACAAAAAAGAAGTTAGTACGCACACGTGAAGAGAAAATGTATTGCAAGAAAGCGAGGAAAATAAAGTTCAAATAGAATAGAGGTGAGGCAACATACCACGAGCAAAGCCTGGCTCGCCTAAGATGCGCAAGATGAGACCGTCGGAGAAGTAGAGTTCAACTATAATAGCCTCCAAACACTGTCATTTATATGCAAGTTCTAAGAACAAATAGACAAACGTTAAATATGCAAATCCAAAGTTACAGAGCAAAAACTACAATACCATTGAAGATAATGCGACATACCTTGCTTTACCTGAAAATGAGACGGCTCATCCTCCATTGGAAGCCACCTACGGGGCAAGAGTTGTCCAGCAACCATAGTCAAACATGAGCGTCAAGGAAGACACAGCTAGTCGGAGGAGTCTGAAAGAAAAAACACACGATAAAACAAACTAACACTAAACAACACAGTGGAATAAAAGAAATACAACGATCGCAAAATACATGTACCTTCTTTTTGAAGCGCAGACGCTAAAGCAAAGATCCTGCAATCGAATTAAAACAACAATCTGGATGCTAAAAACCGAAATAACATGGAGAACATAGGAAAGTTGAAGCGTAATTACCATGCGAAATCACTCTATGGTCGAGAATAGAAAGATCCCTACATAAGCGTAAAGACGAACTGAGTACATAGAGAGTGGAGGAGGAAGGCACGAGTTTTATGCAAGAGGGATATACCGGTCATGAAGAAGACCGAAGAGGAAGTATCTTCGGCGAGGAAAGCACTGTCTAGAAGTTAGAGCAGGGAGAAGAGAAGACCAAAAAAGAAGTAGCTCCACAAGGAGAGCGACGTATAGAAACTAGGGCAAGAAGAAAGGAAGAACGGAATAACAACGAAAGGTCTCTGCACCACAAGGAGCATGAAGAAGAGTCGTGAATGATAGCGCAACATGGCCTCGCATAAAACTGCATACTATACGATGTGACAAAAGCATAGGTAGATCTACGCCTACTTGATTCTACACTGCCAGCAGTGCTACCCGCCGCCGTAAACCGTAGGCTGCGAGCGATAATGGTGCCACTTCAACTGTGGACGGACCCAATAGCACGATCCCGATGCAAGAAACTATGGACACACATGCGTACTTCTACGCTCTATGATGCCATCTCGTCTTTTCGTTCGCGAAAATCGCGTTTTCTACGGTCTATGCTGACGGACAGTATGGGTTTACGTCGCCATATCGGCTCTAAATAGGCCCCACGTCCACGACAAGCCGCGTTCGGCATGGGCTTACGACGCCACGTCGGCTCTCGGCGGGTCCCATGACTGCGAGAGTCCGCACCCGACATGAGCTTACGGTGCCACGTCGGCTTTCAGCGGGGGAGGCATGTCGTGTCGAGAACATCTCTCACAGAGCGTGGTACTGTCCGCGTATACCGACGACGGGTCCACGGCGTGCACATCCCACCGTCTGGCGACGTGGGGTACGATGGCGCACGTGACACCCGTCCGCGCTCTAGAATCTTTTTCCCTAGCCTATAGTGGGACCCGCCTCACGCGATAGCAGGGCTCCGTAGAAACGTCACCGCGTGTCCTTTACAGCGTCCAACCCATACGAAAAATAATCGGGACAACGTGGATATCAGTTTGAGCGGCGGTTGTTTTGGATGCACGAGAGAGCACATCGTGTGGTAGGTGGAGGGGAGAGACACTGCCACATGGGCTCCGTAGTGGACAGGCCGGACGAGTCCGCACGCGACCGAGTGTCCGTTTCACCGCAAACCGTCCACAAATCTGATGCCAAGATGCGGTCGTCTGGCCCAAAAAGCGGACAAAATGAAATTTACGGTGAACCCTTGGGAGGTGGTGTTTGTCTGATTGGACCGAATCGGACCCACGGGCCACGGAGTCCGCTTGCGGGTCTGTGTTGGAGATGACCTCACTAGTGGCAAGATCGCAAATCTGTCCGTTGGTTGTGCGAGTCGCCGATTGCCCCCCAAGAAATTTGAAATCAGTGAAGCGGAGCCCAAATCCCCCAACACATCTCACCGGAAGCAAAACTCCCCCCCAAATCCGACCCCCTCTCTCTTTCCCTTTCCGTTACCGTCGTTCACCGCCCCGAGATGCCGCCGGCCGAGGATGCTTCCGCTGCTGGTCCCCCACCGGCGCCGACGTCGCCTCCTGCCCGTGGGACGGCGGCCGGTTCGCGGCAGCTCATGCAGTCGCCGCCGCCCGCGTTCCCGCTTGGCTCCAACGACGACCAGCAAGAGCGCGCCCGCGCGCGCGCCATGGCCCGCGCGGCTTCCGTCCGCCGACGCTCCCTCGCTGCCTCGCTCGCGCCCAAGACCCCGCGACCCAACCTTCTCAGCCGGGACGAGGTCATGGATTTATTCCAGAACTGCATCAAGCTCGCCTCGGAGAACGTACGTATCTCTGTCACTAGTGCCCACCGTCAAAACCCTAGATCTCTCCCTGCCTCTTACTATCTCTCCTGCTAAATTTGGCAGAAAATCAACCAGAAGAACACGTGGGAGCTAGGGCTCATCGACCACCTCAGCGAGATCATACAGGCGGGGGAAGAGGAGGACGACGACGAGACCAACTTCCAGAAAGTGCGTGCGCACTCAGATGTTCCATTTCCATTCCTTATCAAATTGGGAGGAGATTTATGGTTATTTTCTTATAAAATATGTTTGGGGGGAAATCATGATATTCATTCCAGGCTAGCTGCACCCTGGAGGCGGGTGTGAAGATATATTCCCTGCGTGTGGATTCGGTGCACTCTGAAGCATACAAGGTGCTCGGTGGGATCAACCGTGCCGGAAGGGGGGAAGAGGATGGTACGTGTCCACTATCCCTGTCAGTATATATCTTCCAAACTAATTGGAGTGTAACTCGTACCTTTTAAACGACTTGGTATCTTGGAAACCACTGAACTTCTTAAGCTCAACTCGGAAGTAAGTTGCAACACAGGAATTTTGGTCTACTGATCAGAAAGACAATGTTCTAAATTAACCCAACCACGTCAGGATTTTAGCTCCTTTTTTTTTTCTGAATGTAATAACGCAGTTCAACATTACCATTTCCTTGGGAACTTGCTTAGTGTTACATTACCGCATTGCACTGTTTTACACTGAGTCTGCACTTTGCATCAGGTATCAACCTTCCGAGAAAGGCGTAGTTGAATTTTGAACGTCTCGTTGCTTTTATATTCCCATTTCGGGAACTCTCTATCTGTTTACCTTAAACCTTTAGCTTTCTGTTTGCACTTAAATGCTGAAAATATAAGCTACGTTCCTACATTCTAATGTCCTGATTTGGTAATTCTCACTGAAGATCTGGGAGAGGGTGGCAATGCAGAGCCTGCACAAGAAGAAGGCATCAATAAAAAAGATGCGGATAAGAGGGTACATATCTTTTAGCTGAGTATTGACTTTCTTTTACTTCTCTTATTTGTTATTTTGCTTAATTTGTTTGGTCTGTGCAGATTTCACCTGCTTCGACATTGGAGTCCTCGTTCGAGGCTCTTAATGTGAAGAAGTTTGATGGTATGTTCCAAGCCTTTTCTCTTTGTGCTTCTGCGGATCATATTTGTTCTATCACTGGGCTGAAAGCATAAGATCTTTTTATTTGCAATTCTAGTTGCCTTCACGGTGGATCCTTTATACCACCAGACCACAGCTCAGTTTGATGAAGGTGGAGCGAAGGGTCTCTTATTGTACAATCTTGGAGTATATGGCAGCTGTCGTGTGCTTTTTGATTCGTTTGAAGCACCAGACAACTGTATCTTATCTGATATTCAAGAGAAGGCTGAGGTGATTGATCTTTCATTTGCTAAAGGTAATATCAATCTGCTGCTCTGCCATGTATGATCTTTACATGTTGCTTCCAATGGGTTTTCACTAACCTGCTACTCTTTGATAGAACAAATTGAGCAAATGATACTTCACATGCCTCTATGCAATGATATCTCTCCTACCTTGAGGGATATTGTTGCTCAGTTTGATGAGGAAAATAAAAGGCCGTCACATGATGCATCTTCCGAGAAAATGCCAGTGGTGGAAGATCAGATGTTTGACAGTAATAACAGCAAGAATGATGAAAACATGCAACCTGATTGTGAAACATGGGATTTTGGTGGCGGCAATGATCAGGATAGTGCGTATGATGATACCGGCAATTCGATGAATTTCAACTCAACAAATTATGAAGAGGTATTTGTACACTAGACCAAATTACATATTACCGAAAATAGCTAGTACATTTTTTAGGGGATTATCTGTTGTCTATGTGTTATGTACTTATCCTTGTACATCGTCCATTCATTTTAGTTTCTTCTGTTTGCATTGCATGTGTTGCTTTTAAGATGAAACAGGGGTAATTTAATTCCTTGGTACAAAAAGAAATGGGCATGAGAATTGAATGGGAATATTTACACCTCACTCACACAATTAATTATTGTTTCCAACTCAAAAGAGATATCTAGTATTTTGAAGCAGAAAGAGTATTTGAAAATATGTCAGCAAAGTCAATTTGTCATACAATATAACTATTGATTCATATTTTTTGTAGCTTGTACATCAACCATTTCTTTTGTTATAATCTGATATTCTGATGGCTGCAAATGATTATTCCCATTCCTCTTCTGTTAAATATTACAGTTTTAGGGTAGTACAGATGCAATTATTTCAGTTGAATACCATTTTAAAGTTTGTTACAACCTTAGAGTTCCAAACCTGATTCTCTGGTTGCCTTGCATGTATTGGTGTAGCAGGGAACTGATGAATACACTAACCTGATTCTCTGGTTGCCTTGCATGTATTGGTGTAGCAGGGAACTGATGAATACACTTTTCAGGACCCCGATGGTCCTGGTATAGATGAAAGGTTTGAGAAAATTGCAGATCTTTTGTCACATGGTATGGGCTTCTCTTCAAAGACGAATGCTTGGGCAGGACCCGAGCATTGGAAATATCGAAAAGTTAAAGGTAAATCTGGGCAGTTACTCCTATTTTATTTGTTCCTCCATTTCAGACTGGCTTATTTAATGTTGGAGTTTACCTTTATCTAGATCTGGAGACTGCCCAAACTTCATCTGGTGACTTGGATGTAGCAAAAAAGACAAAGAAGAGAAGAGGCAAAGAGGAACCTGATATTGATTTCACAAAAGCATTGGAACATGAGATGGCAAATGTGTTTGCACCTCCCAAGAACCCGAAATCATTGCTGCTGCCTGCAAATAAGGGTAGCTGCAACAATAAACTTCCAGAGGATTGTCATTACCAACCTGAAAGCCTTGTTAAATTATTTCTACTTCCAGATGTTCTGGTAATGCTCACTTCTCATTAAAATTATTCTTGATATGGACCTACAGTTTGTTGTAATAACTATTGAATTTTTTTTTTTGTAGTGCCTGGCTCGGAGAAGAAGAAAACCACTCGGTATGTTTTGCTACATTCTGGCTTTATGTATTTCAGTTGAATTCCTGTATTTTTTAGAAGTCCCTGGTAAACATTTTTCTTCCAAAACAATACATTAGCTTTTAATTTTCACCGTATGTGTTGCTTTCCTCTAGTTCCTTTTGTTTCCGATATCTTTTCAAGTTTAATTTGTTGTTCCCTGAATAAACTGTGTTGTGGATCATACTGTATTATTGTACTTCTGACTGAAATCACTAATTTTAAGTTTAGGCTTTATTGCTCTATTCTGCAAAACCTACTATAGACACTGGCAGATTTTAGGTAGGCTCCTATTAGCAGTACGGCTCAGTTTGGAGTTAATGAACTGTGCTATCTGCTGCAAAAAAGTAGCCACAGAAGTAGAGTACACAAGTTGGTTAAAAGGGTAAAATAGGTGAAAGCTGGGTAGAATTATCAGAATCCACCGTAATAGAGGCTAGTTCTCAATTTCTCATACTAGGCCATGTTTTAGTGAGTACTAACTGCGGACTGCCTATATTCCTGTTGATGTGATTTTGCTAAAACAATGCTCACATTTTTTTTGATATGATCGTAACCATTTTACCTTTTACTCCCTTCCTTATAGATGATTCAATGGACAATAACGATGACTTTATGCCATCTGGACCTTGGGATCATGATAATTTGTGCAATGATAATTTCGATGAAGGAAATGCGGGTGTACAAGAGCCAGTAGATCTTATAGCTAAACCAAGACAGGTGCATCCTTTGTCCCTCCTGCTTTCAAGACATTCATTTTTGTATACTTATACTGGGACGTGCTTCTGTCCTTCCATCTTTATATCTGCATCTGAAGAAAAAACACAATTGATATGGTTGTATATATACATGTATATAATCCTCTTGCCCTCATTTTAATGAAAAATACAATAAAAGTACCTTCTTTCACGCTTTAATATAACCAGTGGCTAGAAAATCATCAAATGTGTTGGCACTACTGTAGGTTTAAATTGTAGATAGTGGTCTATCTTGACTGAGCAATATGCTTAGTGGACTTGCATTGTGAAACAAAGGCGGTGGAATTGAAGGCCAATATGCTTAGTGAGCAATATGGTTTGTGTATTATGCCGATGAGCCTGTTTCAAGCTTATGCATGTTAAATCACTTCATAATGAACCTGCACATAAACTTGCTTAATAGTCCCCTACACAAGAAAATCGCATTTTATGCGGCTATGTGTTAAAAACTTGAACCCGTGCCAATGTTGTCCATGTTTCCCTCTTGTTCTTTAGGCACAATCCCAAATTGTTTTGCGGACATATTTTCTGTATGTTTCAGTTGTATCTTCACTTCCACAAATCAATGGTTATTCATGGCCGGTACTTTTGGGCCTGGGCTTGCAGATCTGAGCTGATGCCTGTTTCTTTTCTTATTCGTAGGTCAATAAGATAGATATACAATATGACAAGGTATCAAAACAAGTGGATGTTCATGCCCTAAAGGAGGTGCTCTGGAATCACATTCATACATCTGCTGAGACTGATGATCTGGTACGATATGTGCTTCGATTACTGCCATAAAATACTAGGTTTACTAGTCATTTCTGTATACAGATTAGCTGTGGCATCCCCTTTTAGAATTATATCGGCACCACAATAATTCTTGTCAGTTGGTGACAAGTTCTTGTCATGATTACAACCCTTGTCTTTTTGATTAGCATGATGACATTTCTAGACAAGTGATTAATATATTATCAACTATGCTGCTTGTAATCTAATGTATACCAAGTAACAACCATGCCATTGCCATTTACTGTCTTTGTCCAAAACAGTTCTCTGAAACCAAGTTCTTTGACTTGGGTGACATTTTAGATCTGAGTGTTAGCATTAGATATGTATACATCTGTTATATTTTCCCAGCAATATTTTACCACTCACCAGTGGATCTTACAAACAGATTTGGGTGAGTTCAACATTCTTCGAGAACAGAAAAGAGATACCTATAGAACTATGATGAAAACAAGTTTGTTGTGATTTTACATAATTTCGAGTGCCATGTATTTTCCATTTGCCTTGGAAAGTTTACTTTAAGAACACATAAGTGGAGAATTGCAACCAACCATGAGACATTCGAAAAAAAAACTTACCATGTTCTCTATTAGTACTTTAATTGCAAGCATATAAATTCTTCAAAATAATCCTCGTTAAATAACATGTGAGAGACTACATTTTTTTTTTTGATAAAGAGCAGTTTACTTAAAGAGACATGAATGCTTTATTAAGGGAAATAGAAGATGTGTACAAAAAGCTTTGTAAAAGTATGATCATGTGTGCACATTATATTACTCCCTCCGGTCCATATTAATGGTCTCAACTTTATGTCTAGATACGAATACATCTAGTCTAAATACTTAACTAGATACATATGAATCTAGATAAAGTTGAGGCCATTACATGGACCGGAGGGAGTGCATTTGTCACTGGTAATATAATTTCCTTGTTGCAGTCGGCATTGCTGATTTCTCCTGTCTTGTTTTGGTATGAAATTATTTTAACAACATTTTCTTGAATGGCCCCGCAGGAAAGAGAGGGCACAGAACCATCCTTGTGCCTGACGAAGGTACTGCACAATCTTCCATGCAGTAACCCTGATCTTCCAACGACCGAGATCTCGCCACATCTTTATTTCATCTGTCTCTTGCATCTAGCAAATGAACACAGCTTGAAGCTGTGCGACCGCCTGTCCTTGGATGAGATCGACATATACGTTCCAGCTTCGTCGCTCATGAATTAACTTCTGCCTCTGTCCTTTGCTGTTACACGTGTTGTAGGTGATAGTTTGATGTTTTATTGAGCTGCCACTGCGTTGAGTATCATGTAATATAACCTATGATTATTGTAGTACTTATTAAAATGCTGTCACCTCTGATCGGTAGAGATTTGCAACTACTTTGTAGGTTGAGCACAGTGGTGGGATGCTAACCTGGTATTACCTTCGTTACAAAATGTAAGCTACTTTTTAGTGGCTCAAATTGAACTGCTGGATCATTTATTTTGTAGCCTGCTAGCGGTAGGCAGGTCTGTGTAATCACCTCTGGTTGTGTGGCTTGTGTGATGAACATCAACATTTAGTTCAACTTTTTGTGCACATTTTCCATTGAGTAATGCTACACATTTGTTATCCATGATTATAAAATTCAAGAAAAATAATTTATAAAAATTGGAAGATCAATTTTCCTGCAAAAAAAAAAAATCCCATTTGCTAGTTCTTGTGCCATTTAGAAATTAAGAGAAACCTAGGAACTTGCACGATGAACATCAATAGTTGTGCAAAGTGTACATCAACATTTATCTATCATGGCAAGATAGATCATTAGAAAGTTATAGTCAGAACATTTCGCAAAAAAGAAGTATAATCAGAACATTACATATCTTGCAGTTTCTGTCTTCGTAACTTCAGTGCCGTGGAGGTGTTTCCTGTAATATTAAAACATGTGCTACTAAGGGCGCTACAAACTTTCTGGGCTGGAGAGTAGCAATATTTTCTTGGTACGAAGGATCACCTCATCTCTACCAAAACATCAAATTAAATTAAAAAACATCTATGCATTGAGATGCACAAAATTGTGGGCTATTGCCTATAAAAATGGATAAAAATGCGAAAACGACAAGTTTTTGGTCATTCTTTTCAAACATTTACAGGGTCTAATGGGCCTTGTAAATCGCTCCGGATCATCAAAATTGTTGGCTATTGCCTATGAAAATGGACAAACGCGAAAACGACAAGTTTGTGGTCATGCATCTCAAATATGTACAAGGTCTCATGGACTTTGTAAATCACCCAGAACCACAAAATAGTTGGCAATAGCTCATAAAAACGGATATAAAACGACAAATGAAAAGCTTTTGGTCCGTCGTCTCAAACATGTACTAAGTAGTAGGGACCTTGTAAACCGTCCATAATAATCAAAATCATGAGTAGCAACTCAAGAAAATAGACATAAATTGCAAAAACGAAAAGTTTTTGCTCATGCCTCTCAAACTTGTACTAAGTCTCACGGATCTTGTAAATCGCCCCGAAACCTCAAAACTGTGGGCAATAGCCCATGAAATCAGCCAGAAAACAAGAAAACGAGTTTTTGGTCACGCCTCTAAAAACTGTTCCGCTTCTCATAACCCATGAAAATGGACATAAAACACGAAAACGACAAGTTTGTGGTTATGCATCTCAAATATGTACCAGGTCTCATGGACCTTGTAAATCACCCAGAACCACAAAAATGTTGGCAATAACCCATGAAAACGGACATAAAACGACAAAAAGAAAAGCTTTTGTTCTGTCCTCTCAAACATGTATTAAGTTGTAGGGACCTTGTAAATCGCCCATAATCATCAAAATCATGAGTAATAGCCCAATAAAACAGACAAAAAAATATCCAAAAAAGACAAGTTTTTGCTCATGCCTCTCAAACTTGTACGGATTCTCACGGACCATATAAATCGCCTCGAAACCTCAAAACTACGGGCAAAAGCCCATGAAATTAGCCAGAAAACAAGAAAATGGCGTGTTTTTGGTAATGCCTCTCAAAACTGTTTCGGGTCTCATAGGTCTCATAAATCGCCCCTGATGCACACAATTGTGGGTTATTGCCCATGAAAATGCACATAAACGCGAAAACGACAAATTTTTGGTCATTCCTTTCTAACATGTATAGGGTTTCATGGGCCTTGTAAATCGCCTGGAACCACAAAATTAAGGGCAATAGCCCATAAAAACGGACATAAAACGAGAAAATGAAGAGTTTTTGGCCTGTCAACATGTACGAAGTCGTAGGGACCTTGTAAATCGCCTAAAATCATCAAAATCATGGGTAATAACCCAAGAAAAATAGACATAAAATGCAAAAACAAAAACTTTTGGTCATGCCTCTCAAACATGTACGGATTGTCACTAACCTTCTAAATCGCCTAGAAACCTCAAAATTATGGGCAATAGACTATGAAATCAGCCATAAAACAAGAAAATGACGAGTTTTTGGTCAAGCCTCTAAAAATGTTCCAGGTCTCACAGGGCTCATCAATTGCCCAGATACACAAAATTGTGGGCTAATGCCCATGAAAATGGACAAAAAACTCGAAAAAGACAAGTTTTTGGTCATTCCTCTCAAACATTTACAAGGTCTAATGGGCCTTGTAAATCGCTCCGGATCATCAAAATTGTTGGCTATTTATTATGAGAATGGACATAAAACGCGAAAACAACAAGTTTGTGCTCATGCATCTCAAATAAGTACCAGGTCTCATGGACCTTGTAAATCGCCCAGAATCACAAAATTGTTGGCAATAGCCCATGAAAACTGACATAAAACAAGAAATGAAGAGTTTTTGGTCTGTCCTCTAAAAAATGTACGAAGTCATAGTGACCTTGTAAATCGCCCAAAATCAACAAAATCATGGGTAATAACCCAAGAAAATAGACATAAAATGCAAAAACAATAACTTTTGGTCATGCCTCTCAAATATGTAAGGAGTCTCACTAACTTTCTAAATCGCCGATAAACCTCAAAATTGTGGGCAATAGACCATGAAATCGGCCATAAAACAAGAAAATGACGAGTTTTTGATCATGCCTCTAAAAATGTTCCGGGTATCACAGGGCTCATAAATTGCCCCAGGTGCACAAAATTGTGGGTTAATGCCCATGAAAATGGACAAAAAACACGAAAAGGACAAGTTTTTGGCCATTTCTCTCAAACATTTATAGGGTCTAATGGGACCTGTAAATCGCTCTGGATCATCAAAAGTATTGGCTATTGCCGATGAAAATGGACATAAAACGCGAAGGCGACAAGTTTGTTGTCATGCATCTCAAATATGTACCAGGTCTCATGGACCTTGGAAATCACCCAGAAGCACACAGTTGTTGGCAATAACCCATGAAAACAGACATAAAAAGACAAAATGAAAATCTTTTGGTCCGTCCTCTCAAACATGTACTTAGTCGTAGGGACCTTGTAAATCGCCCATAATCATCAAAATCATGAGTAATAACCTAAGAAAACAGACATAAAATGCAAAACGACAAGTTTTTGCTCATGCCACTCAAACTGTACGGAGCCTCACGGATCTTGTAAATCACCCTGAAACCTCAAAACTATGAGCAATAGCCCATGAAATCAGCCAGAAAATAAGAAAACGACGAGTTTTTGTCACGCCTCTCAAAATTGTTCCATTTCTCATAACCCATGAAAATGGACAAAAACACAAAAATAATGAGTTTTTGGTCATTCCTCTCAAATATGTACCGGGTCTAATGGGCCTTGTAAATCGCTCGGAACCACAAAGTTGTGGGCAATAGACTTTGAAAACGGACATAAAAGGAGATAATTATGAGCTTTTGGTTCATTCTCTCAAACATGTAGTAAGTCATAGGGACCTTGTAAATCGTCCAAAATTATCAAAATCATGGGTAATAATCCAAGAAAACAGACATAAAATACAAAAAAGACAAGTATTTGCTCATGCCTCTCAAACATGTACGGAATTGTTGGGTCCGCAGCATACAAAACAAAAAATTTCTTACGATGTGAACTACACGCCAAGATCTATCTACTAGGTACAAAGCAAACGGGTGGACATACATCCAACAAGAACTTACCCTCGAAGACAACGAGTTTTGTTAACGAGTAGGAACTCGTGGTTGATGTAGTCGTACACTTGCCGATCTCAAGATCGAGTGGAAGTCCGAGCGTCGCAACTCAGCAGCGCATCCGTACTCGCACACACGTTCAAGCCACCGGACAACCTCCACCTCCTCGCTCCAGCGATCCAGCGGAAGCAGCAACTCCTTCCAGACGAAATGCCACCGGGAACATGTATCTCGCTAATCCGAGACCATGGGGGAATAATTCTAGAGGGGGAGAGAGATCCTTCACAAGGAGGTGTGAGGAAGAAGGAGGAAGAGGGTGGCCTTTTATAGGAGGAGGGGGGTACCCCCTCTCTCCATTGCCGGCGCATGGGGGGGGGGGGTGGCGGTGACCCCTCACCTCCCCCATTCATGTGGAGGTAACCCCTCCACATTAAAATGACTCTTCACATTCCCCTTTAAAGTCCCTACTTTAAATGCATTAAAATTCTCCAAGTTTAATGCTCTCTCATTTAATAAAACCCTTTTATTAAATTTATTCAGAATTTTTTGTTAATTACTTTAATTAACAAACATTCACATATAGCCCCTTGCAATATTTCAATATCACATGCAGAACCACTTTCTGCAATTTCACCCGAAACAATTTCTGGTTTCTATTGAAACAATTCCTGCGCTTTGCAATTCTTTCGTCTGAAACATATGTGCTCCAAAATGGTGTCCGGTAACTCTTAAGTGTGTCACCCTACTATTCGCGAATAATGCAGACATGATTGAGACTCCTCTCAGATCAATAGTCAGAAGCGGGACCCGGAGATCCATACCGACTCCTGCATATTCAACGATGACTTCTGTGATCGTGAGAACCTTTAACGCTTGTAACTAAATCCCTTTGTCTCGCGATATATAACATGTCCGAGATTCGATCATCGGTATCTCCATACCTAGTTTGATCTCGTTTCTGACATGCACTCTTTTCTCGTTCCCGTGATATAACATTCTAGTGATGACATCACTTGCTTGCAAGCTATCTCAATGTGATATCACCGAGAGGGCCTAGAGTATATCTATCCGTCATCGGGATTGACAAATTCCACTCTTGATCCATGAGCCTCAACATAACACCTTCGTAGTACTGAACTCATCTTTATAGTCACCCTGTTACGGTGTGACGTTTGATGTTATCAAGATACTCTTCAGGTGTTAGCAATTAACATGATCTCATGGTCTAAGGATAAAGATTACTTCGTATGATGTTATAGCAATATAAACATAATGACTTGATCGTAATGCTATAATCTGGATGAATATTCATCACATCATTCCCCCAATGGTGTGACCTTGTTATTAACAACATCCAATGTTCATGATGAGGAAACCTTGATCATCTTGTTAATCAACAAGCTAGTCTATAAGAGAGGCATAACCAAGAACCCTTTTTGTTTATTAAACACACATGTATTGATGTTCGATCAATACAATTCTAGCATGTAAAATAAACATCTATCATATATATAAGGAATACATAATAACAACTTTATTATTGCCTCTCAGGGCATATTTCCTTCAGTCTTCCACTTGCACTAGAGACAATAATCTAGTTCACATAGTGATAAATCTAACACCCATGGAGTTCTGGTGTTGATCATGTTTTTCCCTAGGGAGAGCTTTAGTCAACGGATTTGCTACATTTAGGTCCGTGTGTACTTTACAAATCTTTATATCTCCATCCTTGATATGCTCGCGGATGGAGTGAAACCGACGCTTAATATGCTTGGAATTCTTGTGAGACCTCGGTTCCTTTGTGTTGGCTATGGCTCCATTGTTGTCACAATAGATCACCATTGGGTCCTATGCACTACGAACCACACCCAGTTCCGTAATGAACTCTTTCATCCAAACCGCTTCCTGCGCCGCTTCTGAAGCAGCAACATATTTTGCCTCCGTCGTTAATCCAGCCACCATAGGTTGTTTGGAACTCCTCCAACTAACTGCTGCTCCATTCAAGAGAAATACATATCCGGATTGAGACTTAGAGTCATTCAGATCGGTGTCAAAGCTAGCATCGATATAACACTTAGCGACTAGCTCTTCTTCACCTCCGTATATAAGAAACATATCCCTAGTTCTTCTCAAGTACTTGAGGATGTTCTTGACCGCTATCCAGTGTTCCGAACCTGGATCAGATTGGTACCTACTAGTCAAACTAATAGCATGTGCCACATATGGTCTTGTACATAGCATGGCATACATAATAGAGCCTATGGCCGAGACATAGGGGATCTTATCAATCATCTCTCTTTCTTCTGCCGTAGCCGGACTTTGAGTCTTACTCAATGTCTTGCATTGCAACATAGGTAAGAACCCCTTCTTACTTTTGTCCATATTAAACTTCTTTAATATCTTATCAAGGTATGTACTCTGTGATAGCCCAATTAGGCGCCTTGATCTATCTCTATAGATTTTAATGCCTAATATATATGACGCTTCACCAAGGTCTTTCATCGAAAATTTGCTGTTTAGATAACTTTTAACACTGTTTAAAAGATCTATATCATTTCCAATCAATAATATGTCATCCACATATAATATCAGAAATGCCACATTGCTCCCACTCACTTTCTTGTAAGTACAAGCCTCTCCATAAGTTTGGACAAATCCAAACTCTTTGATCACCTCATCAAAGCGGAGATTCCAACTCCGGGATGCTTGCTTTAGTCCATAGATGGATCGCTAAAGTTTGCATACCTTATTACATCCTTAGGATCGACAAAACCCTTAGGTTGTATCATATACAACTCTTCTTCAATATTACCATTGAGGAACGCACTTTTTGACATCCATCTGCCATATTTCATAATCAAAATATGTAGCAATTGCTAACATAATCCTAACCGACTTAAGCATCGCTACGTGAGAGAATGTCTCATCGTAGTCAACTCCTTGAATTTTTCGAAACCCCTTTGCGACAAGTCGAGCCTTATAGATGGTCACATTACCATCAACATCATTTTTTTTTTGAAAATCCATTTATTCTCAACGGCCTTTCGATCGTGAGGTAAGTCCACCAAAGTCCAAACTTGGTTCTCGTACATGGATTCCATCTCGGATTTCATGGCTTCTAGCCATTTGTTGGAATCCGGCTCATCATCGCTTCTTCATACGTTGTAGGGTCATCCATTTCATCAACCATGAAATTCACAACAGGATTGCCGTACAGTTCAAGAGCTGCACGTGTCCTGCTTGACCTGCGAGGTTCAGTAGTGTCCTCTTTCGGAGTTTCATGATCAATATCACTAGCTCTCTCTTCATTAGGTGAAGTCAACTCCGAAACAACTTCCGGTGCTGTGCTACTCGCCATTTCATAAAGAGAAGGTTCAACCTCTTCGAGTTCTACCTTCCGACTACTCACACCTTTCGCGAGAAACTCCTTCTCAAGAAAGGATCCATTCTTGGCAAGAAAAACCTTGCCCTCGGATCTATGATAGAAGGTATACCCAACCGTTTCCTTAGGGTATCCTATGAAGACGCATTTTTCCGCTTTGGGTTCGAGTTTATCCGGCTGAAGTTTTTTTACATAAACATCGCATCCCCAAACTTTAAGAAATGACAACTTAGGTTTATTTCCAAACTATAATTCATACGGTGTCGTTTCAACGGATTTAGATGGTGCCCGATTTAAAGTGAATGCAGCTGTTTCCAGTGCATAACCCCAAAATGACAGTGGCAAGTCAGTCAGAGACATCATAAATCGAATCATATCCAATAAGGTACAATTACGACGTTCCGACACACCATTACGTTGTGGTGTTCCGGCAGGCGTGAGTTGGAAACTATTCCACACTCTTTAATGTGTGTGTGCTAAACTCATAACTTAGATATTCACCTCCACGGTCGGACCTTAGAAATTTGATCTTTCTATTATGATGATTTTCTACTTCATTCTGAAATTCCTTAAACTTTTCAAAGGTTTCAGACTTGTGTTTCATCAAATAGATATACCCATATCTACTCAAATCATCCGTGAAAGTAACAAAATAACGATATCCACCTTGTGCCGACACACTCATTGGTCCACACACATCAGTATGTATGATTTCCAATAGATCTGTCGCCCGTTCCATTGAACCAGAAAATGGCGTTCTAGTCATCTTGCCCATAAGGCATGGCTCACATGTATCAAATGATTCAAAATCAAGTGATTCCAAAGGTCCATCAGAATAGAGTTTCTTCATGCGTTTAACGCCAATATGACCTAGACGGCAGTGCCACATATATGCAGATATATCATTATCAAGTTTAATCTTTTTAGCATTAACATTATGAATATGCGTAATATTACTATCGAGATCCAACAGAAATAAACCATTCAACATAGGTGCATGACCATAAAAGATATCATTCTTATAAATCGAACAACCATTGTTTTCAGATTTAAAGGAATAACCACTTTGCATCAAACATGATCCAGATACAATGTTCATGCTTAGTGCAGGCACCGAATAATAATTATTTAGGTTTATAACTAATCCCGATGGCATATGGAGAGGTAGCGTCCCGACGACGATCACATCAACTTTTGATCCATTGCCGACCCGCATCCTGACCTCATCCCTTGCTAGTTGTGGCTTGTTCCGTAGCCCCTGAACCGAGTTACATTTATTAGCAACCGATCCCGTATCAAATACCCAGGTGCTACTGCGAGTACTAGTCAAGTACACATCAATAACATGTATATCATATATACCTTTGTTTGCCTTGCCGGACTTCTTGTCTGCCAAATACTTGGGGCGATTGCGCTTCCAATGGCCAGTCCCCTTGAAATAGTAACACTCGGTGTCAGACTTAGGGCCAGCTCGGGGTTTCGTTTCAGGCGTGGCAATAGATTTGCCACCCTTCTCTCCCTTGTGCTTGCCTTTCTTGTCCTTCTTGAAACCGGTGGTCCTATTGATCATCAACACTTGATGTTCTTTCCTAATCTCCACTTCTGCAGTCTTAAGCATTGACAGAAGCTCGGGAAGAGTCTTCTTCATGCCCTGCATATTATAGTTCATCACGAACTCTTGTAGCTAGGTGGCAAAGATTGGAGAACACGATGTATGCCCAAGTCAATGGGAATCGTTATTCCCAAGGACACAAGCTTATCGGCGTACCTAGACATTTTGAGTACATGCTCACTAAGGGAGCTGTTCTCCTCCATCATGTAGCTAAAGAACTTTTCTGTAGCATTATAACTCTCTACGGTAGCATGGGTATCGAAAATCATTTTCAATTCTCCCATGGTATCAAAGGCATTGCCATTTTCGAAACGCTTTCGAAGTTCTGGCTCTAGCCCATACAGTATGCCGCAATGAACTAAGTTGTGGTCCTCCTGACGAGTCACATAGACATTCTTTTCCTCGTCAGGGGCATCAGGAGCTGGTGGGGGGCCTAGCGGCACATCTAGCACATATTGCTTTTGTGCAGCAGTGAGGAGAATCCTCAAATTCATAGCCCAGTTGGTGAAGTTGCTACCATTCATAGCCTTGTAAATCGCCTAGAACCACAATATTGTGGGCAATAGCCCATGAAAATGGACATAAAACGAGAAAATGAAGAGTTTTTAGTCTATCCTCTCAAAAACATGTACGAAGTCGCATTGACCTTGTAAATCGCGCAAAATCATCAAAATCATGGGTAATAACCCAAGAAAATAGACATAAAATGGAAAAACAATAACTTTTGTTCATGCCTCTCAAACATGTACGGATTCTCACTAACCTTCTAAATCGCCCAGAAACCTCAAAATTGTGGGCAATAGACCATGAAATCGGCCATAAAACAAGAAAATGACGAGTTTTTGGTCACGCCTCTAAAAATGTTCCGGGTCTCATAGGGCGCACAAATTGCCTAGATGCACAAAATTGTGGGCTAATGCCCATGAAAATGGACAAAAAACTCGAAAAAGGCAAGTTTTTGGTCATTCCTCTCTCAAACATTTACAGGGTTTAATGGGCCTTGTAAATTGCTCCAGATCATCAAAATTGTTGGATATTTCCTATGAAAATGGACATAAACACGGAAACAACAAGTTTGTGGTCATGCATGTCAAATAAGTACCAGGTCTCATGGACCTTGTAATCGCTCATAACCACAAAATTGTTGGCAATATCCCATGAATACGGACGTAAAACGAGAAAATGAAGAGTTTTCGGTCTGTCCTCTCAAACATGTATGAAGTCGCTGTGACCTTGTAAAATGCCTAAAATCAACAAAATCATGGGTAATAACCCAAGAAAATAGACATAAAATGCAAAACAATAACTTTTGCTTATGCCTCTCAAACATGTAGGGAGTCTCACTAACTTTCTAAATCGCCCAGAAATCTTAAAATTGTGGGCAATAGACCATGAAATTGGCCATAAAACAAGAAAAACGAGTTTTTGGTCATGCCTCTAAAAATGTTCCGGGTCTCACATGGCTCGTAAATTTCCCTAGATGCACAAAATTGCAGGCTAATGCCCATAAAAATGGACAAAAAGGCAAAAACGACAAGTTTTTTTGTCATTCCTCTCAAACATTTATATTGTCTAACGAGCCTTGTAAATCGCTCCAGATCATCAAAAAAGTTGGCTATTGCCTATGAAAATGGACATAAAACACGAAAACGACAAGTTTCTGGTCATGCATCTTAAATATGTACCAGGTCTCATGGACCTTGTAAATCGCCCATAACCACAAAATTATTGGCAATAGCCCATGAAAACGGACATAAAACCAAAATGAAAAGCTTTTGGTTCGTCCTCTCAAACATGTACTAAGTCATAGGAAACTTGTAAATCGCCCATAATAATCGAAATCATGAGTAATAACCCAAGAAAACAGAAAAAAATACAAAAACGACCAGTTTTTGCTCATGCCTCTCAAACTTGTACGGAGTCTCACGGACCATGTAAATCGCCCCGAAACCACAAAATGGTGGGCACTAGCCTATGAAATCAGCCAGAAAACAAGAAAATGATGAGTTTTTGGTAATGCATCTCAAAACTGTTCTAGGTCTCATAAATTGCCCCTGATGCACAAAATTGTGGGCTATTGCCCATGAAAATGGACATAAACGCGAAAACGACAAGTATTTGGTCATTCCTTACAACGTGTATTGGGTTTCATGGTCCTTGTAAATCGCCCCGGAACCACAAAATTGTGGGCAATAGCCCATGAAAATGGACATAAAACGAGAAAATGAAGAGTTTTTGGTCTGTCCTCTCAAACATGTACGAAGTCGCATGGACCGTGTAAATCACCCAAAATCACAAAAATCATGGGTAATAACCCAAGAAAATAGACATAAAATGCAAAAACAAAAACTTTTGGTCATGCCTCTAAAACATGTACGGATTATCACTAACCTTCTGAATCACCCAGAAACCTCAAAATTGTGGGCAATAGACCATGAAATCAGCCATAAAACAAGAAAATGACGAGCTTTTTTGTCAAAATTGTGAGCTAATGCTCATAAATTACACCAAATAGACAAAAAACGAGAAACCGACAAGTTTTTTGTCATTCCTCTCAAACATTTATAGGATCTAATGGGCCTTGTAAATCGCTCCGGATCATCAAAACTGTTGGCTATTGCCTATGAAAATGGATATAAAACGTGAAAACGACAAGTTTGTGGTCATGCATCTCAAATATGTAGCAGATCTCATGGACCTTGTAAATCGCCGGGACTCACAAAATTGTTGGCAATATCCAATGAAAAATGACATAAAACAACAAAATGAAAAGATTTTGGTTCGTCCTCTCAAATATGTACTAAGTCGTAGGGACCTTGTAAATCGCCCATAATCATCAAAATTATGAGTATATCCAAGAAAATAGAAAAAAGCAAAAACGACAAGTTTTTGCTCATGCCTCTCAAACTTGTACGGAGTCTCCCAAACTATGTAAATCGCCCCGAAACCTCAAAACTATGGGCAATAGCCCATGAAACCAGCCAGAAAACAAGAAAACGATGAGTTTTTGGTAACGCCTCTCAAAACTGTTTTGGGTCTCATAGGTCTCATAAATCGCCCTGATGCACAAAATTGTGGGCTATTGCCCATGAAAATGGACATAAACGCGAAAACGACAAGTTTTTGGTCATTCCTTTCTAACATGTATAGGGTTTCATGGGCCTTGTAAATCGCCCCGGAACCACAAAATTGTGGGCAATAACCTACTCCCTCCTTTCATTAATATAAGGTGTATAATTTTCTGTAAAAAATTCCATAATATAAGGTGTATAGACAATTTTGAGATTTGTTCCCCTTATTTAGGAGGAAATTAATCCGATCAGGAGAGAGAGGATACCTAGATTTTGTATGTTTCCTCTATATCACGTCAATCACCTGGGGTATTCACATGCTAAAGCAACAAAATTTGCCCTCCCAGCCTATGCACTAATATCCGTGCAACAAAACTATACACCTTATATTTAGGAACGGAGGGAGTATAAAAATGGACATAAAACGAGAAAATGAAGAGTTTTTGGTCTGTCCTCTCAAACATGTACGAAGTCGCAGGGACCTTGTAAATCGCCCAAAATCATCAAAATCATGGGTACTAACCCAAGAAAATAGTCATAAAATGCAAAAACAAAACTTTTGGTCATGCCTCTCAAACATGTTCGGATTATCACTAACCTTCTAAATCGCCCAGAAACCTCAAAATTATGGAAAATAGACCATGAAATCAGTCATAAAACAAGAAAATGATGAGTTTTTAGTCACGCCTCTAAAAATGTTCCGGGTCTCACAGGCTCATAAATTGCACAGATGCACAAAATTGTGGGCTAATGCCCATGAAAATGGACAAAAAACTCGTAAACGACAACTTTTTGGTCATTCCTCTCAAACATTTATAGGGTCTAATGGGCCTTGTAAATCGCTCCGGATCATCAAAATTATTGGCTATTTCCTATGAAAATGGACATAAGACGCGAAAATGACAAGTTTGTGGCCATGGATCTCAAATATGTACCACGTCTCATGGACCTTCTAAATCGCCCAGAACCACAAAATTGTGGGCTATTGCCAATGAAAACGGGCGTAAAACACGAAAACGACAAGTTTTTGGCCAGCCCTCTCAAACATGTATGAACTCGCTGTGACCTTGTAATTCGCCCCAAATCAACAAAATCATGGGTAATAACCGAAGAAAATAGACATAAAATGCAAAAACAATAACTTTTGGTTATGCCTCTAAAACTTGTAGGGAGTCTCACTAAATTTCTAAATTGCCCAGAAACCTCAAAATTGTGGGCAATAGACCATGAAATTGGTCATAAAACAAGAAAATGACGAGTTTTTGATCATGCCTCTAAACATGTCCGGGTCTCACAGGGCTCGTAATCGCTTAGATGCACAAAATTGTGGGCTAATGCCCATAAAAATGGACAAAAAAGGCCCATGAAATGAGCGATAAAACAAGAAAACGATGAGTTTTTGATCATGCCTCTCAAAAAATTTCTGAGTCTCATAGGTCTCTTAAATCGTCCTAGATGCACAAAATTTTGGGCTATTGTTCATGAAAATGGGCATAAAACGCGAAAATGACAAGTTTTTGGTCATTCCTCTCAAACATGTATAGGGTCTCATGGGCCTTGTAAATCACCCTAAAACCATAAAATTGTGGGCAATAGCCCATGAAAACGGACATAAACGAGAAAATAAATAGTTTTTGGTCTATCCTCTCAAACATGTACGAAGTCGCAGTGACCTTGTAAATCGCCCAAAATCAACAAAATCATGGCTAATAACCCAAGAAAATAGACATAAACGCAAAAGAAATAACTTTTGGTCATGCCTCTCCAACATGTAGGGAGTCTCACTAACTTTCTAAATCGCCTAGAAACCTCAAAATTGTGGGCAATAGACCATGAAATCGGCCATAAAATAAGAAAATGACGAGCTTTTGGTCATGTCTCTAAAAATGCTACGGGTCTCACATGGCTCATAAGTTGCCCCAGATGCATAAAATTGTGGTCTAATACCCAAAAAAATGTAAACAATGTTCCGGGTCTCATAGGACTATTGCCAATAAAACGCGAAAATGATGAGTTTATGGTCATGCATCTCAAATATGTACTAGATCGCATGGACCTTGTACATCGCCCGGAACCACAAAATGCTTGGCAATAGTCCATGAAAACGGACATAAAACGAGAAAATGAAAAGCTTTTGGTTCGTCCTGTCTAACATGTACTAAGTCGTAAGTAGCTTGTAAATCGCTCAAATCATCAAAATCACGAATAATAACCCAAGAAAATAGACATAAAATGCAAAAACAACAAGTTTTTTCTCATGCCGCTTAAACTTGTACGGAGTCTCAACGACCTTGTAAATTGTCCTGAAACCTCAAAACTGTGGGCAATAGCCCATGAAATCAGCCACAAAACAAGAAAACTACGAGTTTTTCGTTAGGCCTCTCAAAACTGTTCCGGGTCTCATAGGTCTCATAAATCGCCCCAGATGCACAATATTGTGGGCTATTGCCCATGAAAATGGACAAAAAACGTGAAAACGGCAAGTTTTTGGCCAATCCTCTCAAACATTTACAAGGTTTAATGGGCCTTGTAAATTGCGTCGGATCATCAAAACTGTTGGCTATTGCCTATGAAAATGGACATAAAACGCGAAAATGATGAGTTGTTGGTCATGCATCTCAAATATGTACCACGTCTCATGGACCTTCTAAATCGCTCGGATGCACAAAATTGTGGGCTATTGCCAATGAAAACGGGCGTAAAACACGAAAACGACAAGTTTTTGGCCAGCCCTCTCAAACCTGTACATAGTTGAAGGGACCTTGTAAATCGCCCAAAATCGTCAAACTCATGGGTAATAACCCATGAAAATAGACATAAAATGCAAAAATGAGAAGTTTCTGGTCATGCCTCTCAAACATGTATAGAGTCTCACTGACCTTGTAAATCGCCTGGAATCTCAAAATTGTGAGCAATAGACCATGAAATCGGCCATAAAACAAGAAAACGACGAGTTTCTGGTCATGTCTCTAAATATGTTCCGGGTCTCATAGGACTCATAAATTGCCCTAGATGTACAAAATTGTGGGATATTGCCCTTGAAAATGGACAAAAACGCAAAAATGACAAGTTTTTAGACATTCCTCTCAAACATTTATAGGGTCTAATGAACCATGTAAATCGCCTTGGATCATCAAAACTGTTCGCTATTACCTATGAAAATGGACATAAAATGAGAAAACAACGAGTTTTTGGTAATGCATCTCAAATATGTACCATGTCTCATGGACCTTGTACGATTGGTTTGGCAATACCCCATGAAAACGGACATAAAACCAGAAAATGAAAAGCTTTTGGTGCATCCTCTCAAACATGCACTAAGTCGTAGGGACCTTGTAAATCACCCAAAATCATCAAAATCATGGGTAATAACCCAAGAAAATAGATATAAAATGAAAAGACGACAAGTTTTTGCGCATGCCTCTCAAAGATGTACGGAAACACACAGACCATGTAAATCGCCCCAAAACCTCAAAACTATGGGCAATAGCCCATGAAATCAGCCATAAAACAAGAAACGATGAGTTTTTGATCACGCCTCTTGAAAATGTTCTAGGTCTCATAGGTTTCATAAATCGCCCAGAGGCACAAAATTGTGGGCTATTTCCCATGAAAATGGACATAAAATGCAAAAACGACAAGTTTTTGGTCATTCCTCTCAAACATGTATAGGGTCTCATGGGCCTTGTAAATCGCCCCGGAACCACAAAATTGTGGGCAATAGCCCATGAAAATGGACATAAAACAATAAAATGAAAAGTTTTTGATATGTTCTCTCAAACTTGTACTAAGTCATAGGGACCTTGTAAATCGTCCAAATCATCAAAATCATGGGTAATAACACAAGAAAATAGACATAAAATGCAAAAACGACAAGTTTTTTCTTATGCCTGTCAAACTTGTATGGAGTCTCGAGTACCTTGTAAATCTCCCTGAAACCTCAAAATTGTGGGCAATTGCCGATGAAATCATCCATAAAACAAGAAAACGACGAGTTTTTGGTCACGCCTCTCAAAACTGTTCCGGGTCTCATAGTGTCGTGGTGGTGTCACGGCAGATGCCATGGATAGGCTAAAGATGAGGTCAATGTGCACTAGAGGTATCCAGGGAGGGATAGTGTGGTGATTCGACACACCAAGGTTTGTATTCTCTCGATCTATGAAGGTTACAGATGCTCCTTGAGCTATATCATGGAGAGGAGGAAGATGAAGTTCTTCCCTGCTCGCCTCCTGCTTAGGGTTCTTCCCTCTAGTAAAATGATCGACCCTCACATCGGAGGTTCTGGCGCACCTTATAATGGGGTGGACAGGTTACACTTAGGGCATACGTGGAGAGCATATTCTAGGAATATGCGGAATATGCTCCTCCCAAAATGGCAAAGCGGTGCTCCCCTTTTTCTCATCGTAAGTCGTCCAAAGCTCATGGCGTAAGCCTCTCTGAACCCCTAGCCCCTTTTTCCCATCGTAAGTCGTCCAAAGCTCATGGCGTAAGCCTCTCTGAACCCCTAGCGTATGCCTCTGTGGCGCCATATGACTCGACCAACTATGGTCAGTCGACGTCACCCTTGTCGGCCCGTGCCTCTGGTCCTTCCTCTCTGTCTTCTACACTCCTCTATAGTGGAGAGAGAAAAACGCTGACCATGGGAAGATATCTTCCTTCTTCCGTAAGCCAACTAGTAACCCGGATCCCGCCTGGTTAACTCGGCCTAGACGTTACCTGCAACACATAATATATATGATGGTGCCAACATATAGTCTATGTCGGCTGAGGTCCTGTTGGGTGGATACAACCATGGTCGGGTCGGCCGTAACTCGGCTGGCCTTTAGGTATATTGGTCAGCACATTGTAAATCGCCCAAAATCATGAGTAATAACCCAAGAATATAGACATAAAATGCAAAATGATAAGTTTTTTGCTTATGCCTCTCAAACTTGTACGGAGTCTCACGTACCTTGTAAATCTCCCCGAAACTCAAAACTGTGGGAAATTCCCCATGAAATGAGCGAGAAAACAAGAAAACGACAAGTTTTTGGTCACGCCTCTCAAAATCGCATCAAATGCACAATATTGTGGGAGATTGCCATAAAAATGGACAAAAACACAAAAACATCAAGTTTTTGGTCATTCCTCTCAAACATTTACAAGGTTTAATGGGCCTTGTAAATCGCCCCAGAGCATCAAAATTGTTGGCTATTGCCTATGAAAATGGACATAAAACGCGACAAGGATGAGTTTTGGTCATGCATTTCAAATATGTACCAGGTTTCATGGACCTTGTAAATCGCCTATAACCACAATTTTTTGGCAATAGCCCATGAAAATGGACATAAAACGAGAAAATGAAAAGCTTTTGGTCCGTCCTGTAAAACATGTACTAAGTCGTAGGGACCTTGTAAATCATCCAAAATTATCAAAATCATGAGTAATAACCCAAGAAAACAGACAAAAAAAATACAAAAATGACAAGTTTTTGCTCATGCCTCTCAAACTTGTACGAAGTCGCACTAACCTTGTAAATCGCCCAGAAACCTCAAAATTGTAAGCAATAGACAATGAAATCATCTATAAAACAAGAAAACTACGAGTTTTGGGTCACGCCTCTCAAAGTTGTTTTGGGTCTTAGAGGTCTCATAAATCGCCCTTGATGCATAATATTGTGGGACAAAGAAACGCGAAAACGACAAGTTTTTGGTCATTCCTTTCAAAAATTTACGGGTTCTAAAAGGCTTTGTAAATTGCCCCGATCATCAAAATTGTTGCTATTGCCCATGAAAATGGACAAAAAACGCGAAAACAACGAGTTTTTGGTCATGTCTCTCAAATATGTTCCAGCTCTCATGGACCTTTTAAATCACCTAAAACCACAATATTGTGGGCAATAGCCCATGAAAACGGATATAAAATGAGAAAATGAAGAGCTTTTGGTTCGTCCTCTCAAACATGTACCGACACTACTAGAGAAAAGCCTATAGGAGACATGCACATTAGAGGCACATTTATACTATATGCGCCTCTGATAAGATAGGCGAGGCGCACCATCAAGCCATGTGCCTCTAGTAATTAAATAGGCGAGGCGCATATCTGCAGGATGCACGTCCTCTAGCATCTGTACGGACGAAATCTGGCACCCCCATCTCATGAGAGGCACACCATCCGTACATGCGCCTCTAGTACTTAAACAGGCGAGACGCATATGTGACAAATGCGCCTCGCATATCTTGTGTGGGCCCGGGTGGTGATCGGTGGTCCAATATGCGAGGCGCATATAGTAAGATGCGCCTCCGATACTTACAATAGGCGAGGCACATTAGGGAACGTGTGCCTCAAGCAACCCCTACAGGACCGGGTGGCCGCATAGGCGAGGCGCATGTTTGCATGTGCACCTCATATAGTGTAGACTATAGGAGGCGCATTTACTGCAATATGCGCCTCGCATAACCTGGCTCACTTTTTTTGCATGTTTTTGGCACATGCACCCTACTCACTTGCCTCACTTCTTCCTCTCCACCCAAAGACAGATTTGGTCGCCCCTCCTTCTCCCCACCTCATTTCCCACATTGATTCACCATAGAAGATTGCTCAATCTCCATTGGTTGACACTCACATTTAAGTGAAGTTTCTTTCTCCTCTAGATCTACAACATGCCCCTTTACTTCTCCTCCGTCTCTCTTGCGCAAGTTGTCGTTGGAGGAAGCATGAAGGCGTTGCTTGTATGCTCGTGCGCGCTGTCGGCGACACCGCGACTATATGATTGTGTTGTGGTGCATGCTTCTTTTTGTGCAGGGATTTCATTTGAGATGCCAATGTGTCGCCGGAATGTCAATTAATTTCTTTTGCGGCACTCATGGATGTCCCCTTTTTAGGGGAGGTCATGCTGAATTTTTCGGGCGATCCAAATGTCCATATATGCTCTAATTATTCTCTTGCTCTTTGTACCACATGTAGGCGACCATGGTCCGACCACTGATTCGCAAAGCCGTCGTGGATAGGTGGAGGAGATGCGCGAGGACTGATATGGCATGTGCAAACAAGATGGACATAAGATGTCCGTGTCGCGACTACAAGCTGATGTATCTGATAAGGTACGATTCCAGAATGCTGGAGTCACACCTGCTCCGACGTAGTTTCATGGATGGCTACACTCGGTGGATACGTGATGACGAAGATGATGATGATGATGTAAATAATGGTGAAGATCAAGATGCCGGTCATGATCACGAAGATCAAGGCACCAACGGCGGGGCAGGTGATGATCTGAAGATCAGGGTGGCGCCGGGCATGAACACAAATATGATCAAGGTGGCTCCGGGCATGAGCACGAAGATCAAGGTGTCGACCATGATTCAAGCTAGCTGCGAGACCCTCATGTCCAAGATCTGCTTCTCAAGGAGACGAGTAACGCCAGAGCCGCCGCTAGAGAGAAATCTAAGATGGTGCAAATGAACAAAGACACAGTCACTCCATTGTTTGATGGATGCAACAACGGGGATACCCGTCTGAATGTAACGCTCAAGGCTCTAGAGATGAAGGCGAAACACAAAATGACCGACGAATGCTTCGACGACAACATTGCATTCTGGCACGATATTCTTCCCAAGAAGGGGAACACATGTCCGACTAGTATCGCTGAGGCCAAGAAAGTCGCGTGCCCTCTCAATCTACCGCACGTGAAATACAATGTCTGCATAAATGATTGCTTCATCTACCGGGGCGAGGACGCGGAGAAGACCACATGTCCGGTGTGCAAGACCTCTTGATACAATAGGGGGACCAAGAAAGCTCCTAGAAAGGTGGTGTTGTACTTTCCTCTAACTCCTCGTCTGCAGCGGTATTTCGTGAACCCTAAGGAAGCAGAGCTCATGCGCTGGCACGCGGAAAGAAAGAGGCGAGAAGACGATGATCCGGAGAAGGAGGAAATGCTGAGGCACCCTTCGGATGCTTGCCAGTGGAAGGCGTTGGACCTCCAATATTACCAACATTTCGGGAAAGAGTCAAGGAACCTCAGGCTGGGCGTGAGCACCGACGGACTCAATCCGTTCGGAAGCCAGAGCAGCACACACAACACCTGGCCCGTGTTTGTATGGATCTACAACCTCCCCCTGGTTGTGCATGAAAAAGAAGTACATAACCATGAGTATGCTGGTTCAAGGGCCAAAACAACCCGGTACAGACATCAATTTGTATCTCACGTTGTTGAAAGAGGAGCTGGCCACATTATGGGAATAAGGAGCCTGTACGTGGGACACCTCAAGACAAGAATACTTCGAGAGCGGCGGTGATCACGACGGTGCAAGACTATCCCGGTTACGGATACTTCTCGAGGCAGGTGGTCCAAGGATTCTATGGGTGCGTTAGGTGCAAAGATAATACAACGTATCGCCAGCTACAAAAATATCCCGGGTCCAGGAAAACCGTGTTCTTTGGGGCTCGGAGGTGGCTTCCCAAGAATCACGCCTAGAGAAAGTTAGGAGATCTGTTCGATGGGGCGGTCGAGCTCCGAGGAATCCCGGACCAGAGGAGTGGCGCGCAAATCTACGAGCTGTTGAATAACTAGAAGGAATGCCCTGCATCGGGAAAGACCCAGAAGAAGCCAGAGCCACTGCTGAAGGTATGGAAGGCGAGGTCTATTTTCTGGGACTTGCCGTACTAGAAGATCTTCCGCGTGCCTCATAGCCTCGATCTCATGCATATCACGAAGAATGTGGGCGAGAGTCTGCTTGCCACCATACTTAACACCGACAACACGAAAGATAGGACGAAGGCAAGGAACGACTTGAAGCATATGGGCATCAGGGATGAACTTCAACCACCACCTAGCGATGACGAGGAGGAGGACGAGGAGGAGGAGACGGAAACGCAGAATAGCCATCGTCGCAAGGGGAAAAAGCAGGTCAAGAAGGGCGAGGTCAAGCTTAAGGCCTCGTGCTTCACTCTGAGTAAGAAGGAGGCCATACAGTTTATGAAGTGCCTCCTCAGAGTCAAATTTACGAACAGCTACACGGGGAAGATAAGAAGATGGCTAGACGAGGCGAAGCAGCGCTTCAGCGGGATGAAGTCTCACGACGTCGCCGTGCTGATTACGCAGGTACTCTCGGTCGCGATCCGAGGTATAATGGACAAGCACGTCCGTGCAACGTTGTTTAGCCTCTACAGGTTTGTCGATGTCATCTCTTGGAAGTCAATAGGCATTAAGCAGCTCACGAGGCTACAGGACGAGATCGTGGTGATACTATGCGAGCTCAAGATCTATTTCCCCCCGCATTCTTCGACGTCATGCTTGATCTGCTTCTCCATGTCGTGGAGGATATCGTCCAGCTCGGTCCTCCATTTCTGCGAAGCATGATGCCGTTCGAAAGGCTCAATGGACACATCAAAGGATACGTTAAGAACAGGTCCCGTCCAGATGGAAGCATAGAAAACGGCTTCCTGGCCGAAGAGTGCATCTCTTTCTACTCGAACTTTCTACAAACCGAGACCCCTCTTGGTCTGCCATTCAACAAGCACCTCGGGAGGCCTGCTGGATGCGGTCACCACGAGGGTCGGCGCCCAAAGCATGTCGACATCGAGGGCCGAACCAAGGACTTTGAAAGAGAAAACCTAGCCGTGCTACAACACCTGCAGGTGGTCGATCCATACATATATGAGCACAAAGAGTTTATCAAGAAGAATTATGCTGACCAGGGGTGCCAGTACTCAGAGGAAGATGTTATCAAGGAGCACAACTCTAGTTTCACGCGGTGGTTCAGGGAGAAGGTCATTGCTAATCCACCATAGGGTGAGTACTCGGCAGAAGATATACTCATATTCTCCTTGTCATGGGGCGCCTCGCACAACCTGATGACCTATCGGGCATACGATATCAACGGATACACGTTCTATACAGAGGAAAAGGACAATAACTATGATTACCAGAACTCAGGGGTTACGGGGATATTCTACACCAGTGATGTCCCGGAAAGATACCACTAAAGGATCGATGATATTTGGGAGCTCGACTACATTACGGAGAAGGTGCCGATGTTCCGTGTCAGGTGGGCCAAGAGCGTCGAGAAAGAAGGCCGATATTTCACCACCATGGTTATACCGTCAAAGACCACCAGCGCGAACGCACCCGCGAGAAATGAGCCTTGGGCTCTAGCTAGCAAGGTCGACCAATGTTGGTACATCACAGACCCGTCAAATCCTAGCCGGGTTGTCATCAGGAGAGGCAAAAGGAACATCATCGGAATGGACGGAGTCGCCAACGAGCAAGACTTTGACCAGAACAGTGACCCGAAGATGGAAGATGGATACGACAACCAAGCACCGTACACCACAACCCTACCTAAGAAAGGACTCTCGTTCAAAAGAAGTAGTGAAGACGTCCCAGCCCTAACCTATGCAACCGCGACAAAGAAGGGCAAGAAGACGACCATTGTCAAGAAACGCTAGCGCGCTCTGACCATTGTCAAGAACCGTCGTGTGTGTGTGGCATACCATTATGTATCGAAACATTCATAATTATCATTTTTTGTATGTTATAATATTGCATTGAGAATATTATGTATCGAGGAGACACATTCATAATACTCACTTTTGTTGTTTTGGCAAGATTTGAATTTTTAAAATATTTGCATTATATTTTATAGTTCATATTGTGTTTGGACAATGTTTTTACATGATAAATAGCCTTCAAAAAAAGTTTTAAGAAAATTTGAGCCACCAGGATTCGAACCTAGGTGGCTAGGCTTTAGTTTTGAACAAGGGATGAAACCAGTGGGCTAGGGTCAATTTGTTGACAGATATAGCGCACCGCGCTAGTTGACTAGTGCTAGCGAATACCTGAGGTGCATTCTGGCTAGATGCGCCTCGCGTAAACTTACTCTATGCGCCTCGCATAATTTGGTCGATTGAGCCTTTTTTCCTCTTTCACTTTTTTTCTGGATCAGACGAAACTGCTACAACACCTTCTCCTCGCTCTGCCGCCGTCGCCCCTTCCGCTGCTGCCGTCGTTGCCCCTTCCGCCCGTGCCCGCCCGCTGTGCCCAGGAGGAGGAGGAGCCCACCCGTCCGCCCGCCGTGCCCAGGAGGAGGAGGAGCCCAGGAGGAGGAGCCCGCCCGCACGACCCCTTCCTCTTCCGTGCCGTCGTCTCCCTTCCTACCACCGTCCGTGCCTACTATCCACCGTCGTCGAGGTGACCCTCTCCCTCCCCTTCCTCCTACCCTCTTCCCTCCCATTAGACATCATCCATCGTTGTCGAAGTAGATTCTTTGGCTAGATTTTTGACTCGGTGTAATTCATCTGTCTAGACCTTGGGATGTTTTATGTGTGTGTACCCATGGTGTTCATTGTGCATGTCTGTATCTATATTAAGGTCTCGTCTAGGTGTGGTATTTTTGTCAGTGCTGGTATTTAGTCCACAAGACATGAACATAATATGGTGGATAGTGAGAGCTACATGCTGGAAACATGAGCCGAGATCAACATATTTATCCTTTTGTTGCACTTGAAAAACTTGTGTCATAATTCATTTAGATCTGCACAAAAGAGGCCCCACGATCTAGCTGCAGTGCCTACCCTTGCACATGTTCTCCTTTCCTTGTTGAAACCAACACTTCATCATGTACCTATCTGACATTTTCTACTACATTTGGCACAAGCTTTACCTGGACCATACACTAGATAAAAAATCATCTTTCTTCCACCAGGCACACTGCTTGACTTGGCTAGAAATGAAGTGTGTGTAACTGTAAGTAAGTAACCACCACCAGAAGGTTTATTGGGTGTGGACAACATCTCCTAAGAAGCAGCTCTATTTTACATCTCATCTTTACTAATATTACTTGAACCCATATCTCTACATTTTCCCCCTCACAACTTGCCAGTGTTCACTAGAGGTTTTTGATCCCAATGTTCATCAGAAAGCAACAATAGCGGGAGTATAAAGTATGGTGATCATTTAGCCCTTCCATAGTTAGTATTAATTTAGAGAAAAATGAAGTACTACAAGTTTTAGATTCCTTGAATGTTATTCAAGAATTAGAGCAAGCTATAGGTGCAATATATCTCAAGGTAGTTTGGAAAAGCATGTGAGGAATATATCTTGCAGAGGTTCTGAACTTGGGAGTGAGGCATTTATAGTTCCATCTTTTATTTGCTCACTCATGTACTCCTACCCTGAAATTCACATATCTGGTGACTGGTGTATACTTAGCACAATCATTAACTTAGCACATTATGCTCCTTACAGTGTTTTACCTCCTACGAGTAAATCCACAATCCCAGCACATAAATGCCAATGACTTCCCTAACTAGCATGCTGGAAATTGCTTGGAGCTGCAGTTCAGTTGATTATGCAATCAGTTGCTTTCTGATGAATGTGGGACACCTTTGAAAAAGGAACATTGACTGATCTTAGCATAAAGAATGAATTTGGTTTTGTCCGGAAGTAAAGGATTAGGTTGAAAAGTGACAACATCAAGATGATAATATCTATTTCCTAGAGGTTCATTTGATTTGTTTATCTTGAAGGAAATCATTTGCTTCTCAATAGTGTTGGGTAATAGAAAGCTTGAAAAGTAAAAAAATAACCACTGTCTTTCAATGGTGGCGGTGGAAGGTAAATACCAGATTATCTTATTACACAGTATAAACAAAGGAAAATTGTTGACTACATTATTTGGGATAAAAAAATATATTAAATTATTATAAAATGATCTAACCTCTTTGTTTGGCATGTACCTGTATCTTTGCATAGTTACATACCATGTTCAAGCTACCTCTTTGTTTAGATATCTTAGCTCCCAAGTATTCCTGGGAAGAAAGGATTTAAATACTGATGTGTACTTAGAGAGGATTTGCTTGATTCTTGTTAGTGGATTTGTAGACATGTATTTACTGCTGGCTCAAAAGAACTTGTTGCTAGGTTAACTTGTTGAATTCAGTTGTGAGACATGAATGATTAGAGGTAGCTTTGAGATTACCCAAAATTGTTTTATGCACAGTTGGATGCTTCTCTGGTTTAGCCAAGATCTATGGCTGCTGCTAGCATATCTTCCACTATGATGCCTCCATCTAGAGTGTACACAGTGGTAGCTATTCTTTGGTAGTTGTCCATTGGGATTCACTTTCTTGGGAACTTCTAATTGGCTGCCAATGATGCTAAGACTGAGGCCAAACACTGTATAAGAACATATGCTAGAGTGTGGCTACCAAATTCTCCATGATGTTAAAATAAAACAGTGCACATGCAAATAAAATAAATATTGAGCTTCTATTCCTTTTGTTATTGAGCTTCAGTTTCTTTTTTGTGAATGAGATTCTATTTCTTTATTTTTTTAGTTTGTGCATGTGCAGAGAAGATCATAAAAGCTTACCTTTGTATGCTGTTGATGGCCCAAAATATATCGAGCTCATTGGGGAACCCCAAGAGGAAGGTATGATGAGCACAGCAGCAAGTTTTCCCTCAGTATGAAACCAAGGTTATCAATCCATTAGGAGCAAGGAAACACCCCAAAGGTGTTGCTAGCTGAGCCTTGGCAGGGTGCACTACCGGTGCTAGTAGCAACGTGGTGACCTGCACAACACAACCACAAAACTTTGCCCCCACCTTGCGATGAGGTTGCCAATCTCACCGGTTTTGCTGAAAATAAAGGATTAAACGTATCGAATGGAAGAAAGTAATAGTTTACAGAAAGTAAACACAAAGCAGTAAACAGTTTGTAGATTGAAAGTAAAAGAAAGGACCGAGGTCCATAGTTTACTAGAGGTGGCTCTCCTTAAGATAGATAACATGCTGGGTGAACAAATTACAGCGGGGCAATTGACAAACATCGAGAAAGCATACACGCATATACTACTCATCTTGACTCCTTTGAGATTCGATTGGGCATTACAACATTATACATAGACCGCCATCCAACTACATCTATGACTAATAATCCACCTTCAGGTTATCATCCGAACCCCCTCCAGTATTAAGTTGCAAGCAATGGATAATTGCATTACAAATTGCGTGTAAAGTAAACAATACGATTGTTCTATGAACAAAGGATTGTTGTTTTCTCCCTAGTAGCAACAACACATCTAGTACCTTAGAGATTTCTGTCACTTCCCTAGATTACCAGAGGCATGAACCCACTATCGAGCATAAATACTAACTCTTGGAGTTGCTAGCACCTACTTGGCCAAGATAGCTACTAACAACGGAAAGCATGCAAGATCACAAATAACAAAGACATCATAGAATCAATAATCAATCTGAAATAGCATCTCAATATCCATCGGATCCCCACAAACACAACATGTAGAATTACAAATAGATGATCTTGGTCATGAACGGAGCTCACAAGATCTAAACACGATAGCACAAAGGAGAAGAACCAGCCATCTAGCTACTACATGGACCCGTAGTGCAGGGATGAATTACTCACGCATCACACCGGAGGCTTGCATGATGATGAAGAAGGCCTCCAGGGTGAATTCCCCTCTCCGGCAGGGTGCCGGGAAGAGCTTCAAATCCCTCCCGATTTAGGGATGGAGATGACGGTGGCTACAGAATCTTTCGTGGATTTTTGATCGGGTACTTAGGGTTTTCGTATCAGAGGAAATATATAGGCGGAAGGAGAGGCCGAGGGGGTGCCTGGGGCGGCCAGACCACCCCCTGGCGCGGGTCAGGCCTAGCCTTGCGGCCAGGTGGTGTGGCCGGGCCCCAACCCCTCTCCGTCTCGTATTCTAGGTCCAGGTGTCCCTCGGTAAAATAATGACTTTGACTTTTGTCCCGTCCAATTCCGAGAATATTCATTTTTTGACTTTCCTGGAACCAAAAACAGCAGAAAACAGGCAGCTGTCATTGTGGCTCTTGTTAATAGGTTAGTCCAAGAAATCATATGAAAAGTACTCCAAAGTGTGGACAAAACATAAGAAAGTAGATAAAACCAAGCATGGAACATCAAAAATTATAGATACATTTGCAATGTTTCAACATCCCCAAGCTTAACTCCTGCTCGTCCTCGAGTAGGTAAGTGATAAAAAGAAAGAATAATTTTTGAGGTGACATGCACCATCATAAACTTGATCAAAGTATTTGAAAAACATTCAAAGCTGGGATCATAGTACTTCAATCATAACATGAAAGACAAAGTTCTAGCAATAAGACAAAGAAACTATGTTGCAACATGAAAAAGCACAAACAAAAGATTAATGAATAACAATGCTTTGCAAGACGTTTGTTTGTTTCACATAAATAAAACATAGCATAGTGTCATTCAGCTTGTCCCTCATAGAGTAGCAAACATAAATGCATAGGACACCTTCAAAGTTCATAAGAGTGACTAGATACAAATAGTTTAGAACTAGTAATATCAAGGTATGGATCAATCAACAAGTCTTGGGACAATGCACATAGAACTAAGAATGGCCAGTATGCTCTCAAAGTAGGTGCATAAAGATAGAAGGTGGGGACTCAACATAAAAGTAAAAGAAAGGCCTTCATAGAAGGAAGTAGGGATTCAAGTCTCATAAAGAGCTTCCAAAAAGTAAGGTACTTAATAGATTTCAACTCTCATTGCCCCTATCATAAGCATCTTGAAGGTGTTTAAGGTTAAAGTAACACAACTAAGAGGATATGCTTGATAAGTTATAAACCGAAATCTCATGCCCCTTACTTACGAAGACCGAACCTCATGGTACTCAACTTTAGTCACGAGTAAGATCTTGTCATTGTAAGTACATATGTATCATAAAGAACCGCCAACGGGGTACCCCTTGCACATGATATAGGAGCTATCCCATAATCAAAGTGACAAGGCAAGTAGACAATGAGCATCTCAGTGATCTTTTTATTTGCTATTTGTATAGGTTTTTATTGAGGATGCTTCATAGAGTGCTTATTATGGTGATGCTGCAAGTTTTCACCATGATTAGGCATGGCTTAGGCTAGCGGCCCAGGCGTTTCTCTAACACACATACAAACTCCATGATCTTACAAGTTCCACTTTTATTTCACATCGCCGGGATCCATAAGCAAAAGAACATGATATCAACGGGGTACAAAGTACAAGTGCAATGTTGAAAGCGTTCCCCATGATACATCGTTCTGCTAATTTCAACTTATAAAGCGCAAGCATATACGCAACAAAGAAGGACCCAATGGTTCAAGTTTATTAAATGCAAAAAAGTAAAGTGTGCCCTCAAGTTCGTGAGAGCTTTAATCACTAGATTTCTCATAACAAGTTTAATTCGGAAGGTAGATAAAAACAAGAATATACTTGGAATAGCATATGCTAGTAGGTAGGTATGGTGGACGCTTTGGAATAACTTGGTTTAAGGAGTTGGATACATGAGTATAACTCATACTTGGTTGTGGAGGCTACCAAAAGACTAGGAGCGACAAACTAAGAGAGCAATAATGGCCATAATCATGAAGAGCGTCAAAACATCATTGATCAAAGCATAAAGTGATACTACAAGTTGAAAACTAAAGGATCATAAAGGCTATGGTGACTTGGGATAGTCATAACATGGTGTGAGCATACGCCAAGTCAACCCAAATAAAGCATCAAAGGAGAATACCACAATACTATGCTTTTAATATGCTAAAACAATGCATGATCCTTCCAAGGCACATTATGCAATCTCAATTGTTTATAACAAGTTATGATACAACAAAGAATACTAAGCATAAATCTAAAACAATGTCAAGCATGGCATGGCAAAGCATAGGCCATAGTAAAATATAAGCTCTCTTTACCACTTAAGCATGAACTTTCCTACTCTTTTCTAATCTAAACCAAACTATTTGAAAACCAATGTATAAAAGAGGGGGTCCAACCAATTTATTCAGAAAACTAAGCAAACCAAGCAAATAAAAAACCTAAACAAAAACAAAAAATAAGACGCTCCAAGAACAACACAACTGTGCATGAAACAATAAAAATGAAGCGTTTGGAGGAAACCTGGGATTTTTATTGATGAAGAGGGGGATGCGTTGGGTGTCCCCAAGCTTTGACGCTTGTACTTCTTTGATATTTCTTGGGGTGACACGCGTGGCATCCTCAATATTGAGCTGTAGTCCATCCTTCATCTCATTACTCATTCCTTCCATACACCTGAATTTTTTCCTTCATACAAAACTTCACACAATCTTTATTAGCAACATTAGTGCACTCAAGATAATAGGTCTTTAGGTTCAGTTCTAACACCAATAAAACTTCCATTAAAACACTAGCTACTGTATCACTTCCCTCAAAAAGCTCAATTCCCCAAAAGAACTCAAAAATAAACCAACAAGAAACAAATGCAGAAAATGGCAGAAATCTGTCAAAACAGACCAGCAGGTAAAGACGATTTGTTTTTAAGATCTTATCTTGCTCAAATCAAAAAGTGTTGAACTAAAGAAAGTTAGATAACAACCTGGCGCAGAAGCAAAAAAATTCAAGCCTCAAAAAGACGTACAGAGATTTTACACGAATTTTTACGATGAAGCACAGAAATCTGTTTCGGGACAGCAACTTTCCCAATCATTACTTCTCTCTCATTTGAGGTTACTCTTGGCACAAAAAGCAAATAAAAAGGATAAGGAGTGGTTATTACAGAGGTAATAACTTCCAAGACTCATCTAAAACTTTTGGGTTATCTCCCAATAAGTACTTTTCTTTAACGCCTTTAAGTTAGGCATAAGAAGCAAGAAAAAGAATCAAGTGTTCTGAAATGAAGAAGCATTAAGACAAAATTTTGTTTTCATAGGAGAGGCAAAATAAATCTCCTCTCTCTTCTTAGGAAAGTGTTCTATACCTTTCTTGAGTGGGAGTTGATATTTAATGGTGCCTTCTTTCATATCAATAATGGCACCAACAGTTCTAATAAAAGGTCTTCCTAAAGTAATTGGACAAGAAGCATTGCATTCAACATCCAAAACATAGAAACCAACGGGGACATAGGCATTGTTAACCATAATAAGGACATCATTAATACTCCCCATGAGTTTCTTTTTAGCATTATCATCAAGTGGGACATTCAAATAACAATCTTCAAGTGGTGGCAAATCAAGCATATTATAAATTCTTCTAGGCATAATAGAAACACTACTATCAAGATCATAAAGCTTTGAAATCAAAATCATCCACTTTCATATTAATGATGGGTTCCCAACCATCTTCTTGTTTTATAGGAATAGAAGCTTTATGTTTCATCTTTTCTTCTTTAATCTTTATGAGAGCATCGGTAATGTGTTTTGTAAAGGCCATGTTCATAGCACTAGCATTAGAACTTTTAGCAAGCTTTTGTAGGAACTTAATAACTTTAGAGATATTGCAACCATCAAGATCAAAATCATAATTATCATCTAAGCTAGTAGAGCTATTACTAGCCTCAACACTAGTGGTAGTGATAGTAGAAACACTAATGTTTCTAGCAATTTCATCTTCTCCTTCCCACTTAGCATGCAATTCAACTAATAGTCTAACATTTTCATTAATTCTAACTTGTATGGCATTAGTAGCTGCAAAGGGATTATCAATAGTTTCGGGTTTAGCAGCCATTTTATTCAAAGAAGATTGAGCTTCAGCCAGTGATGCTATATTTTTTTCAACATTAGAGAGTTTTTCCTCAATAGTTTTATTGAAAGCAGTTTGTTTACTAATAAAATCTTTAAGCATAACTTCAAGTTTAGAGGGAGCACTCCTATTGTTGCTGTAGGAATTTCCATTAGCATGACCATTGTTGGGCGGATATGGCTTATAATTGTTATCACCAAAATTATTCCTGTAGGCATTGTTGCTAAAATTGTCCTTGACTCCCCGGCAACGGCGCCAGAAAAGTAGCTTGATGGCCCAAAATATATCGAGCTCATTGGGGAACCCCAAGAGTAAGGTATGATGGGCACAACAACAAGTTTTCCCTCAGTACGAAACCAAGGTTATCAATCCAGTAGGAGCAAGGAAACACCCCAAAGGTGTTGCTAGCTGAACCTTGGCAGGGCGCACTACCGGTGCTAGTAGCAACGTGGAGACCTGCACAACACAACCACAGAACTTTGCCCCTAACTTGCGACGAGGTTGTCAATCTCACCGGTTTTGTTGAAAACAAAGGATTAAACGTATCGAATGGAAGAAAGTAATAGTTTGTAGAAAGTAAACACAAAGCAGTAAACATGCTGGGTGAACAAATTACAGCGAGGCAATTGACAAACACCGAGAAAGCATACACGCATATACTACTCATCTTGACTCCTTTGAGATTCGATTGGGCATTACAACATTATACATAGACCGCCATCCAACTACATCTATGACTAATAATCCACCTTAAGGTTATCATCCGAACCCCCTCCAGTATTAAGTTGCAAGCAACGGTTAATTGCATTACAAATTGCGTGTAAAGTAAAAAATATGATTGTTCTATGAACAAAGGATTGTTGTTTTCTCCCTAGTAGCAACAACACATCTAGTACCTTAGAGATTTTTGTCACTTCCCCAGATTACCAGAGGCATGAACCCACTATCGAGCATAAATACTAACTCTTGGAGTTGCTAGCATCTACTTGGCCAAGATAGCTACTAACAACAGAAAGCATGCAAGACCACAAATAACAAAGACATGATAGAATCAATAATCAATCTGAAATAGCATCTCAATATCCATCGGATCCCCGCAAACACAACATGTAGAATTTCAAATAGATGATCTAGATCATGAACGGAGCTCACAAGATCTAAACATGATAGCACAAAGGAGAAGAACCAACCATCTAGCTACTACATGGACTCGTAGTCTAGAGAGGAAGTACTCACGCATCACACCGGAGGCTTGCATGATGATGAAGAAGGCCTCCAGGGGGAATTCCCCTCTCCGACAGGTAGCCGGGAAGAGCTTTAGATCCCTCCCGATCTAGGGATGGAGATGGCGGCAGCTACAGACTCTTTCGTGGATTTTTGATCAGGTACTTAGGGTTTCCGTATCAGAGGCAATATATAGGCGGAAGGAGAGGCCGAGGGGGTGCCTAGGGCGGCCAGACCACCCCTGTCACGGGCTAGGCCTGGCCGTGCGACCAGGTGGTGTGGCCGGGCCCTAGCCCCTCTCCGTCTCGTATTCTGGCTCTAGGTGTCCCTCGGTAATATAATGACTTTGGCTTTTGTCCCGTCCAATTCCGAGAATATTCATTTTCTGACTTTCCTGGAACCAAAAACAACAGAAAACAAGCAGCTGGCACTGTGGCCCTTGTTAATAGGTTAGTGCAAGAAATCATATGAAAAGTACTCCAAAGTGTGGACAAAACATAAGAAAGTAGATAAAACCAAGCATGGAACATAAAAATTATAGATACATTTGCAATGTATCAGTTGTCCAGATTTCTTGTATGTTGCTGGAAGCAAGTTGTGTATGGTTGTGTTTGTGTATGCTGGCAGCAAAATGGCTGTGTTTGTGCCTATTTAGGCTTTTTTGTGCAGTTTTTCTTTTTGAGTTGGCAATGTTTCACCGGAATGTTGATTCATTTCCGTTCCAGCGAATTTCTAGCACTCAATTAGCAAAGGTTATGCCGAACTTTTCTGTGAATTTTTGTGCTTATTAATTCCATTTATTTGTGTGTTTAGAAATGTCGGCGGAGCAGGGCCCTTCTAGCAAGAATTTCTTTTTGGAGGAACATGCGGAGATGGAATCACAAGAGGACCCAGAATTCGTTCCACGGGACGACGAGATGGAGGCGGACGAGGATATGTCGTTAGGCGATGAGGAGATGAGGAACACGGATGGAGACGCCACTACCACTGATGACGGCGGTGAAGCTACTACGGACGGTGGTAGCACATCGAAGAAGGCCCGGAAGGAGCGTGCCCCGATCGTGGTCGACATCAAAAGGTCCATCATCACAAGCGTGAACGATGAAGGTGCGCCTTTGGAACTGTCCAAGTTTCTCACGGGTTACTCAAATCAACTTGCGGCAATCCTCCGGAACACCATCACGATCAACACGGAGAACCTGAAGGCCGAAGAGAACAGGGGTTTCCGCATCCAGCTCTTCCGGAAGCTGCACACAAGATACACGTTACAGGATGATGAGGAACACAAGTACAATAATGACAATCTCAAAGGGAATCCGGTGAACAAGTACGCCCTCAAGAAGATGACCAAGGCCTTGTTGAATTGGAAGGTCCGGGTGAAGAAGCTGATTTTCGAGGATGAGCTAAGTTATTCGGAGGTCGTCAAGAGGGAGCCTCTGGTCACGGCAGAACACCTCAAGGTGTTCAAGGCCAGATGTGACTCCGCCATGGGCAAGGCCAAGAGTCAGTACTTCAAGGAGTTATACGAGAAGAACATCGGTACCCACCATCTCAGCTCTGGCGGTTATAGAACTGCGATTCCCAAATGGAAGAAGGAGGACACCGACGCTCGTGTAAAGGGGTTGACCCCTCCCTTTGACGACATAAAAGAGCCACAGGCAAAGCACTTGAAGTCTAGTTTTGCCAAGCCGAAAGGGCCCGGTTTGCCAAGCCGAAAGCGAGTTCTAATTATTCCTCCGAGCCCGTTGGCCCATTCGCTACGAAGGTGATGGACTTCATGAGTAAATATGTAAGTAGTTTTCATGCAAGTCGATTAATTGCGTTCACGATTAATCAATGAAGTCTAGTTTTCTGATCAAATGCTTCGCGTTCCTTGTGCGCAGGACGAGGAGTGTAGGAGCTCCTCATCCCAGGGGTCGACGCCTGTCGCCAAGTGGGACACCACTTTTAACAGGGCGCTGAACTGGACCAAGAATGTCGAGCCCCTGGTGGCGCCGTCGTCGGTTGGTCGTGTGGTCGGGTTTGGCGGCATAACATGATCCGAGTACTATGGCACCATGAAGCCTTTCCCAATATAGTCCAAGATGCCGTGAACCAGGCTGTGTCGGCTGCCGAGACAAAGTTCCAAGAACAAGTTCATACACAAGGCCAGACACAAATGAACGATAAGCTCAACACCATCCTTCCCGCCTACATGGAAAAGTACATCAAGTGGTAGAAGGGTGGTAAACGAGGGCCGCCACCAGTTCCCAACCTCGACAGTGCCCAATCGGACAACATGGCACAGTCGGAGGCGCTGGTGACTCCTCCAGCGGGGCCGATGGTGGTCGAGACTCCTCCAGCTCCGGAGCTTAAGTTGCCTGCTGCGGCCCGTACCATCGTGCCAGCAGGCAGCCACTCTGCCACTTGCACGCTCAATCCTGTCGGCGGCGGTGCCTCGACCTTAGCCGAGTTTGACGCCCTCAACGTAACTAACTAATTAAAGCAAGAGTTGGGAGGCTTAACCACACTGATGACTTGATCTTTGTTTTACTGACGCCCGGCCTACATGTCTTTCGCAGGGAGACACTCCTTGCACTCTAATGCACTGGGTGGGCGGCCAGTTGAAGGATGTTGCCAATGGTACTATTGTTCAACCGGAGAACCGCAAAATGCACAATGTCACAATTCGACCCGACATGATGATGGTCAGATACATTATGGTGCTTCCGGGGTACGAGCAAGTGGAACCTCCCTCTCAACCTCAAGGATGGGATGATGGGGAAACGGCGGCAGTCTGCAATACCGGCTTCGGCTACTTGTACCTATGGCCGAAGAGCCAGATCCGTTTGGGGACGAAGGACCAACTCAACATCACCCCAGAGGTAGCACAGCCATCACAGCCAGCACATGATGAAGACTTCGAGATGGAAGACTTGGACAACATGGCACAGGATCCCTATGATGAAGATGGAGAAATTGATCCTAACTTCGGCGACCAGTTCGGTAACACAAGGTTTTCTGATTGGTATCAGCCAGGACCATCAGGCACACATCAAGTTGCCGATACCCAACCAGCACTAGCGAAACCCCCTTGCCAGGTGCGTCTCTTCCCAACTAGTCAGGAGACGCCGCCACCTGCCCCCTTCACCGAGCCTCCGAGGCTAGCAGTTCCTTTGATCAGCCCCAACACCCTTCAAAAGGTGATCCGTGAGGTGAACGCGGTGGCCGATGCCCCAAAGGGACCGAAGAAGGGTCACAAAAGGAAGCCTAAGGATGACCGGAGCAAGGGTCCAAATCTTATTCTCCGGGCTCAGGACGGCCTTGTGGGGCAAGCCAGGAATCAGCAGCATGTGGCAGGTGCACCGATGATGTGTAACTCGTTGCTCGAGGTCTCAGGCTCTCAAATGCGCAATCTTCATTATAGCTGTCTCACAATTGAGGAGCGCCGCATTCGCGAGAACGATCAGTCTTACCTCGTTTTCAAGGACTAAGGTGCCTTATGTGGCATGCTTCGTTAGTGTACCCCCAGGGATATCTTCTACCTACGGCATTCCGACATCTTCGACATGTTGAACGGGTTCCGGCTGCACAATACCCTGGTCGAACTATTCTCCCTCAATATGGCCATGCAGATCACCAGAGACAAGATCCCGGGCATCTAGATAGTGGATCCCTACATCATGCAGGACGTCGTCCTGAAAGATGCCGAGGACATAGCGCTAGTGACCGACTACCTCTCAACCTTCTTGCAAACATACTCGGACAAGGATGTGATTCTCCTTCCCTACCATCCCATCACGGAGGATGATCAGATAGGCTGCGTGCTCATATGCTTGAATTTGAAACACTCAACAGCCGTGTACCTCGACTCAAATAGTGCGTACCCAAAAAACTACACCAATATCAAGAACATTCTTGATGGTGCTCTCACTGGCTACGTCGCAGCAGGAGGCGTCAAACCGCCCACACCATATGTGAAGTTCGGCGCGCACCTGTTCCGCCACAACACCAAGTTTTCCTGTGTCAAGCAGCCGTCTGGCAGTAGGAAGGATGCCTTCTACGCCATTTACCACATGAAGGCGTTCTTCAATGACATGGAGAGCAAAACGTTGCCATCTGACCTCGGAAAGTGGGCTGAAAGGCTTGCAACAATACATGATCGCAACCTCAGGCATCACATCTTCGACATCTAGGAGGAGCTCGCGACAATCGTGCACCAGGGAGTCATGAAATCCTGGGGCCTCTTCTACGACGGCCATACACCTCCCAATAGGGAGATAGACAAACGCTAGGCACAGCAGGGTGACCGCAGGACGTTCATGCAGATGGCGAAAACTTGGTCGGGCTTCATCAATGCCCCCTAAAGCCGACTCAACAGCCGAAGGAGTCTTGATGATTGCATTGCCTGGGTAGCTAGCTATTAGTTCCAAACTCCTGTTGTAACCTCTTATCACTATGTTAAACTTGCCTAGCAAAAACTCTAGAGTATATTTTGTCAACCGTTGAACTTGATTGTGAGCGACACTAGCTAGTTATTTGTGTTATGAACTATTTTAAGTGCCTTTTGCTTTTCATTCGTTATTGCCGCCCTACTTTTTGTGGTTTGCTTTCTTTGTCTTTCTTCAAAATGTGTGTGACCATGTCGTTGCTGGATCTGGTGTGCCAAGTAGACTAGAGGTTTGTGCATATACTCTACTTACCGCACCAGATCCATCATCGCCATTGTCATTTTCCATGCCCAACATAAGTATGAGGCAATTATTTCATGTCGTAGCCCCAAAGTAGAAAGAGGACAAATATTTTCGAGGTTCATATACATAAGACATAATATGTTGAGCGGCAAGCCAAGGAAAGGGTTTTGTGTCCACGTGTCAATGACTCCTTTCGACACACCAAACTCGAAATGAGTCGTTGCCGTGGAGACTGAATCCTTTCTTTGGTTTATCGGTCGACATATCATGCCCATGCTATATGAATTGTGGAAGTATTTCTCTTCTTTTGTCTTTGGCGATACGAATAGATTAGATAGCGTGAATTAAATGAAATGGTGAAGTATTTAGTTTCAAATATCTCATTGTAGCCCCAAAGTCGAAAGGAAAGACATTGCTTCACTATTCGTATAGCACTAACGACATTGTTATATGAATCGTGGAATGATTTCTTTCCTTTCGTCTTTGGCGATACAATGAAATGATAAACTATTTCATCTCGTAGCCCCAAAGTCGAAAGAGGACAGATATTTTCGAGATTCATATACATAGGACATAATATGTTAAGTGGCAAGCCAAGGAAAGGGTTCTGGGTCCACGGCAATGACTCCTTTAGACACACCAAACTCGAAATGAGTCGTTGCCGTGGAGACCAAATCCTTTCCTTGCTTTGCCGCTGGACATATCATGCCCATGCTATATGAATCGTGGAAGTATTTCTCTACTTTTGTCTTTGGCGATACAAATAGTATGAGGCATGAATCCAAGTCATTCTTGGTTTTTTGGTCTTTCTTCGAAATGCCGATGATTAGAACGTGTTGTGGCGTCAGGTGTATGACTATGCCACTGTTTGATCTCGTGTGCCAAGTACACTAGTAATTTGGGCATATACTCTACTTGCCACACAAGATCAAACAACGTGCATTGTTATTTCCATGACCAACCTAAGTATGAGGCACTAATGCAAGTCATTCTTGGTTTGCTTTTTTTGTCTTTCTTCGAAATGCCGATGATTAGAACGTGATTTCTTACATCTTGTTGCACCCATATATATATATATGCATGATCTTATCTTGTGAACTGCTATTGCTTTGCACTGACATAGATAATATCATCTATCTTGTGTATAGGAGATGGTGAAGAAGTGCTATGTCGTGTACGCCGGAAAGGTTCCAGGTGTGTATGAGGAGTGGGAAGACTGTCAGAAGCAAGTGAACGAATTCTCGGGCAACAACTATAAAGGCTACAAAACTAGAGAGGTGGTAGAAGAGAAGTGAAGGAGGCACGTGAGGAAGAAGTGGAGGAACTTCCGCGTGATCGCAACCTTGTTGCTCTTCATGGTAGGTTATGTGCTCTACTTCATCTAGATAGAGCTCCGTCGTCGGAGTTGTAATGTGATTGTGAACTTGCACTCGGAGGTGTGAACTTGTGGCATAAACACTTGGTGTTGTGTGAAAACTTGGCACTTGTTGATGTATGAACGTGTATGTCACGATTGATGTGTAATCTACTTGTATTCATGCTGGTTCTATTATGCTTTTGCCAATTGCAAGTTTCTAGAAAATTATGTGCTGGTTATACTGTATTCTGGACTATATTGTATATTTGAATACCTGGAAACGGTAATTTGAAAATTGCTATAAAATTTGAATTTCTAAAATATACCCGAGGCGCATATGGGAAGTATAGGAGGCGTATATTGGGTACTACCCGAGACGCATACCACCACATATGCGAGGCGCATATCACATGCGCCTCCTATACTTCATATACGCGAGACGCGTATATGCGCCTCCCGTATATGAAGTATAGGAGGCACATGTGATATACGCCTCGCATAACAGATACTAGAGGCGCATATGGTATGCACCTCACATAGCAAACTAGAGGCGCGACGCTAGAGGCGCAATCCATATGCGCCTCAGATGGGGTTCTAGGTGCGCCTCGGGTAGGCTTTTCTCTAGTAGTGTGAGTCGTAGGGACCTTGTAAATCGCCCAAAATCATGAGTAATAACCCAAGAAAATAGACATAAAATGCAAAACGACAAGTTTGTACTTATGCCTCTCAAACATATACGGAGTCTCATGTACCTTATATATATCTCCCTGAAACGTCAAAACTATGGGCAATTGCCCATGAACTCAGCTAGAAAACAAGAAAATGACGAGCTTTTGGTCACGCCTCTCAAAATTATTCCGGGGCTGATAGGTCTGCCCCCAAATGCACAATATTGTCGGCGATAGCCATAAAAATGGACAAAAAACCCGAAAATGACAAGTTTTTGGTCATTCCTCTCAAACATTTACAAGGTCTAATGGGCCTTGTAAATTGCCTCGGATCATCAAAATTGTTGGCTATTGCCTATGAAAATGGACATAAAACGCGAAAACAATGATTTTTTGGTCATGCATCTCAAATATGTACCAGGTCTCATGGACCTTGTAAATCGCCTAGAACCACATTTTTTTGGCAATAGCCCATGAAAATGGACATAAAATGAGAAAATGAAAAGATTTTGGTCCGTCCTCTCAAACATGTACTAAGTCCTAGGGACCTTGTAAATCGCCCAAAATCATCAAAATCATGAGTAATAATACAAGAAAACATACAGAAAATGCAAAAACGACAAGTTTTTGCTCATGCCTCTCAAACTTGTACGGAGTCCCACTAACCTTGTATATCGCCCAGTGTGTGCAATAGACCATGAAATCGGCTATGAAACAAGAAAACTACGATTTTTGGGTCACGCCTCTCAAAATAGTTCCGGGTCTCAGAGGTCTCATAAATCGCCCTTGATGCATAATATTGTGGTCTATTGCCCATGAAAATGGACAAAAACACGAAAACGACAAGTTTTTGGTCATTCCTCTCAAATATTTACAGTTTCTAATGGGCTTTGTAAATTTCCCCTATCATTAAAATTGTTCTTATTGCCCATGAAAATGGATAAAACATGTGAAAACGACGAGTTTTTAGTCATGTCACTCAAATATGTACTAGGTCTTATGGACCTTCTAAATCGCCAAACCACAAAATTATGGGCAATAACCCATGAAAACGGACATAAAACGAGAAAATGAAGAGCTTTTGGTTCGTCATCTCAAACATGTACTGAGTCGTAGGGACCTTGTAAATCGCCCAAAATCATGAGTAATAACCCAAGAAAATAGAGATAAAATGCAAAACAACAAGTTTTTGCTTATGCCTCTCAAACTTGTACGGAGTCTCATATACCTTGTAAATCTCCCCGAAACATCAAAACTATGGGAAATTGCCCATGAAATCAGCTGAAAACAAGAAAAGGACGAGTTTTTGGACACGCCTCTCAAAACTGTTCCGGGTCTCATAGGTCTCATAAACCGCCCCAAATGCACAATATTGTGGGTGATTACTGATGGCTCCGATTTTTGCCATCTTCCACTTTGTTTAAACATTGTTTTTGGTCAAGCAATTGCCAAATAAACTCTCAACCTTGCCACTATTGACTACTAATTGCAAAGATATGCAAATCCCTTCTTTGATTTATGTTGTGCAGGAAATCACTCTTTTAAGGCGACATAAGGAGTCATATGCAAGGATTTTGAGGAAGTACACACGGCCAAGTAATTGGAGAAGTCAACCAGGGCATCAGCACGCTTAACGACCACTGGTACGGGCGCGGTCTGCCCGTACCAGGTGGCGATGGCTTTGTCTCGTGAAACCCTACAACTTTTGTGAAGATGCCTATATATTTTGGGGATTTCTATTTTCGTGCCCTCGGTTCATTAGTTGTACTCAGTTTTCCCCAGCCGCTTAGTTTTTCCTCACTTTTGCCCATCTCCTTATACGAAACTCTCACATGGTCTGAAACTCGCTGTCTGTCAGCCTTGCCATTACGTGCTGACAAGTGGGGCCACGTTCAGTCGGGTCCCGTAGTGGACCCTCGCCGTTACGTGCTGACGAGTAGGGCCAAGTTCTATCGGGTCTCGTAGAGTACCCTTGCCGTTATATGCTGACAATGGGGCCACGTTCATTCGATTCCCGTAGTGGACACCTCTCTCAACTTATCCAGATCAGCATTAGACCCATAGCTTATCCACATGAGCGTCGGACCCACAACTTATCCACGTGAGCGCTAGACCCACAACTTACCCAGGTTGGCGTTGCAAGATGGGACCCCGAGCTAGCCCCGCGCCCACGCCCGTGCCGTTGCTTCATTTTCATATAGTGAAATATAATGCATATATGAAAATTCTACACCTTTGAACTCTTTTAAATCGCACTTAGGACATGATAATGTTGTGCTAATAAAATCCTGATCATTTATCATTTCAATGAAGTGAAATATAATGCATAAACTTGCGTATACAAAAATTATACACCTTTGAACTCTTTAAAATCACACTTAATACGTGATAATGTCGTTCTAAGAAAATCTTGAGAGATTATCATTTTCATAGAGTGGAATGTAATGCACAAACTTGCATATGCGAAAATTATAAACCTTTGAACACTTTTAAATCTCACTTAATACGTGATAATGATGTGCTAACAAAATTTTGAGAGATTATTATTTTCTCCCCCATTTTCGTAGAGTGGAATGTAATGCATAAACTTGCATATACGAAGTTTATACACCCGTGAACTCTTTGAAATCGGACTTAATACGTGATAATGTTGTGCTAAGAAAATCTTGAGAGATTACCATTTCCATGGAGTGAAATATAATGCATAAACTTACGTATACAAAAATTATGCACCTTTTGAAGTCTTTGAAATCCTACTTAATACATGATAATGTTGTGCTAAGAAAATCTTCAGAGATTACCATTTTCATGGAGTGAAATATAATGCATAAACAGGCATATATGAAAATTATACACCTTTGAAGTCTTTGAAATGACACTTAATACGTGATAATGTTGTGCTAAGAAAATCTTGAGAGATTATCATTTTCATATGGTGGACTGTAATGCATAAACTGGCATGTACGAAAATTATACACCTTTGGACTCTTTGAAATCGCACTTGGGTCATGATAATGTTGTGCTAATAAAATCTTGAGAGATTATCATTTTCATATAGTGGAATGTAATGCATAAACTAGCATGTACGAAACTTATACACCTTTGGAATCTTTGAAATCGCACTAAGGTCATGATAATGTTGTGCTAATAAAATCCTGATCATTTATCATTTCCATGGAGTGGAATGTAATGCATAAACTTGTGTATACCAAAATTATACACATTTGAACTCTTTGAATTTGCACTTAATACGTGATAATATTGTGCTAAGAAAATCTTGACAGATTATCATTTTCATAAAGTTGAATGTAATTCACAAATTATACATCTTCGAACACGTTCCCTTCAAATTATATTCAAGTTCATTTGTTTATGGAGTTAAAGTACCAGTGGCATACTCGTTATTTTGCATGGATAGAGGGGTGCCCCCCGACAGATATAGGAGTTATCCTCTCCACTAGATCACAGAGGATCAAAGGTTGGTGGGCACGATCCATGTGGCAACTGTCTCGATGAGTCAATGCGTAGTAGCGAAGATGAGCACAGGTGCGAGGGATGGATACAAAGAGAGGGGAAAACTGAGTAGCACTTAAGAACCAAAGGCAAAACCGAGGAGAACTTAAAAACTAAGGGCAAGACTGACAAAGGGATTCAAATAGAAAATAGAAAAAGATTCAAAAAATGGAAAATACTTATTTTATACAATAAAATACATCTTGGCATGCATCAAACTATTTGCAATTCAAATATACACCAGTTTGACAATTATTGCCTCATTCAGACAAACTATGTTTTGGGGAGGGATGTTTGGGGAAGAGGCTTGAGTAGATAGCCATGAACCTTCATAGATAGTAGGTGATTTGAGAAGTGGTGATTTAAGTTAAAACTTGGTTTATATACATTTCTTATGGTGGCAGGTCACATAATAAGACTCCCTGGATAGATGCCACTATGTTTTGCTCCTTTTGAATTTGTTGTGCATAAAATGAATCACTTAGCTAGCTAAAACCTATTCGTTGACTCTCTATTGACCAGCCACCAGAGGGTAAAACTGAGTATATTGCACACGGTAGTGTTAGTATTGGAGGGCAAAACTAGTGTTACACTTGAGGGCAAAACTGAGTACAACTGAGTCGCCAGGGTTAGACATGAGGGAAAGAATGGTGCACGGGGCGGTAGCGGACACGTGTGGTCGTGCACGGTGCAGTAGCGTATGCGGTTACTCGGTGCACTGTAGTGCAACGAAACGTCGCTTCCCTTCTCCTTTAATAGAGGCCTCCCCACTCTAACTCATCACTCACTCGCTCACTCAACCGTCTCCACTGTCCCATCACTTTCTGCAAACCCCCAAGAAAACCCCAACCACGCTGACGATGGAGAAGAACGGTGTTGTGTCCATTGGTGCCTCCAAGGCCGCCCGTGAGGAGGCCCCTGTCCCCATCCCCGCATCCATCGTAGCCACCGGCGAGGAGGCCCCATCTCGGGCAGATACTGCTCGGCTAGGACCCCTACGAGGAGGTTGTTTACATAAGGCCCCGTGTTTGTATTCGAACTCCCCTATTCGTAGTTGGGATTAGTATTCGATTTGGTTTGAGATTTGGGGAATAATCAGGAGATCTCAATCGGTTAATTTATGCAAATAATCAATCCCGATAATCAAAGTACCTCAATCATGTCCTTATTGCACTCTACTGTTTTTTCCAACAGGAGGATAGCAGCGACGACCGCAACGACAACGAGTCCAAGGACACTAAGACTCGTCATGTGTTGAGGAGGCTGAAGTCCGGCCAGTACAACAACTTCTTCACCAACGACGTGCAGAGGTGCCCCTTCTGCCCCACCAGGAGGCTCCACACCATGGACTTCAACTCCCTCGTGAAGCATGCCCAGGACGTGAGGACCTGCGGCAAGTCCGTGAACGTCCACGACTTCATAGCCAAGCACTAGGCACTCGGTCTTCACCTCCGCAACCAACAGAAGGTGGCCATTGACGAGGGTCGCATGCCCCCGATCAAGCCCAAGGCGCCCAAGGTCAAGGGACTAGACAACAAGAAGTGGAGGAGGTGCCAGAGGGAGGAGGCGAAGGCCCTCCTGGCAGAGGCCATGAGGGGCCACTGATATGCTGCTGCTACTGTAAAGCATCTTTTTTTACTTGTCTATGTTGAACTTGTCCGCTGCTGCTGCTGAGCAGCCTAATTGTTGAACGTCGTTAAGTACCGTACTATATAACCTATATTAGCTGCTTTATCTACATCTGCTCTGTTTACTGAATTTATTTATGGTGCTGGTTAGTTTTGCTACTCTAGATTTGCTACCAGATTGGGGAAAAATGAGGGCAAAAGGAACAATGCATGAAGAGAGAAGCTGCTCTAGATTCGCTACCTTTTTGGGGGAAAAAACACAACTGTTAGCGAGAGAGAGGGGAAAAGGTGCACTTAAAAAGGGTAATAATAAAAATAACAAAAAAGAAAACTTCCAATTTAGGCGACAGGGCGCACTTAACCACCAACGCGCACCACATGGTCCCACACCACATCCCCCATAATCAGCGAGAGATGGATGGCTGGTCCGCTGTGTATCCTGGCTCCACCTGCCAGCATGTAATGGTTGAGGAGATGTAACATAACGCTCAATGCACAACCCGCCCCAATGCGGTCCCACCGGTCAGCATGTAATAGTAAGGCCTTTGACCTGACGGCATCCCCCCGTCCGAGAACATGTGAGGGTTTTGGAATGGAGGGAGGGCAAAAGTGAGGAAAAACTAAGCGGCTGGGGAAAACTGAGTACAACTAACGAACCAGGGGCACGAAAATAGAAATCCCTATATTTTGAGGCTCTAGTCGCCGGCCAGAGGGACGCCATTCTAAGATTGCATCACAACACCCCCAAAGGAGATCCACACCATTGTTCATCCATTGTTCATCACTTCCACCATCCATCCTTCCACTAGCCATAGCCATTGCTTTGTACTTTTAGATCTCCTTGTGATTTGCGACCATTGTAAGAATATTTGATTTCAATCTAAGTATTTACATGATGTTTTATATCTCCGATCTATTTGTTATGAGTGAATAGTCCTCACAGGCTGCGGGTTGGAGAGAAATCTCGCAGCAATTATGTGCATCTAGATCATGGGATAATTGTATTTTGTTTGAATTCCTGATTTGTATCTTTTTTTCTTTGTCTCTCGCCTCGATCTGTGGACTTGTAGGTACCCAAGATCCCATAGATTGATAAAGTCTTGAGGTGAGATACTTGGCTAGCGGCGATCTCATAGGAAACTCAGTGAAAAAAGGGAAGTACGGTCTTCGCTTAGCGCCCCATTCGGGATCAACAACAACATCACCACATAAAGCTTTAATATGTTTTTACACTTAATAATCGTTTGCAACCCGTGGCTTCAGTGTGTTCTCGGTTGGACTAAAAGTCTATTGCTATGCCCACTACATCACGAGGGCTCTAGAATATTAGGACGTGTTTCCCACAAAAAATTATCTCAATACAAACACTATACATGACTATGCTTATTATTATCTTTCATCCCATTTGATGTGCAGCTGCAGGAGGATCTTCAACCCTGGCCTATCTCCATCCATTATTCAACCCCATTATAAAGTAAACTAGATTGGTCTGGTCAACTAAGGTAAAACAAACAAACAAAGTCTTGGAAACATGTCCTTTCTTATTACCTTTTAGCAGTACTTTCTAAGGTTTGATTAAAACAATGTCTTCTAGGGAAAAAGCTATTATATTATATCCGTGAATCTGGATCAAAGGTATCAACCCTTTTTGTGGCGCTGTTGCCGGGGAGCAATTTCGCTATCCTGGTGAGGTCATTAGAGACCTTGTTTTTTGTTTTATTATTAGTTGTAGTTTAATTTTTGTTATTAGTTTACTTTCTTGCTATCCATTTGAAAACCCAAAAAAATTAGTTACTTGTTATTTTTTTGATTACTTAAAAATTACCAAAAATATAAGAGCCATGGATCAAAAGAGATTAGGGGAGTATGCTACTCCCACTGATGATTTTATTCGTGCACCCATCACTCAATCCGCAGTTGATGCGGAAACTTATGATATAAAACCTAACCTTTTAAGTTTGGGTCAACAAAACCAATTTTGGGGTTCATCTTATGATGATTCGGGATTGCACTTAAATACTTTTACTGAGATTTGTGACATGATGCGTATTAAAGAGTAGATCCAAATGCTGTTAAGCTAAGATTGTTCCCTTTCTCTCTTAGAGGAAAGGTTAAGGATTGGTTGCTAGCTCTACCAAAGGACGCTATTAAATCTTGGGAGGAATGCACTAATTTGTTTATGACTATTTTTTCCCCAGCTAAGACTATTTAGCTAAGATCCACATTACAAGCTTTAGACAAGAAGACCGTGAGCCACTAGCACTTGCGTGGGAAAGGATGAAAGAAGCCGTGATGAACTGTCCTAATCATGGGATGAAGAATGGCTTATATTACATTTATTTTATAATGGTCTTAACCCAATGTCTAAGTCTATACTAGATATTGCAGTAGGAGGAAAGATCATGGGAAAACATGTAAGTGTTACAAAGAAGTTGCTTGATGATATGCAAAATAACCATGCCCAATGGCATGTAGAAATAAACTCGAAGAGAGTAAGTTCAATTACCGAGGTAAACAATGATGAGCTTACATCTAAGGTAGATGAGTTGCTTAGCTTAGTAAATGGTAAGGAAGATACCCAAGTTAAGTCTATCACTACCAATGTCAATGGTATTAATTTTATAGCTCGCACTCCTTTTAATCCTGCATGGAAAAATAATTATGATTCTAATGTACAAAAATATCATGCTAATCATGCAGGAGCTCTTGATAATAATTATGATAATACTAATGGAGCAAAGCATGGCAATCTCCCGTTTGAGCTAACTATTATAACATTTATGCAATCTCAAACTGAACAAAACAATATGCTTATTAAGATTACAGAGACCATGAAAGTAGTTTAGGAATATTATCTAACCAGTCCGTTGCAATTAGAAATGATGTGTGGCTCTACAGGAAAGAACAAAGACCATGGAGGCTCAGCTAGGTAAAATAGCCGAGAGCCAAGCTCTCATACTAGCAAAGTTCACTAGAAAACCAGAGCCAAATCCGGTAGAGGATGTCAAAATGATGATGGTGGTGACAAACGATGAAAAGCCCGAAGAGTTGGATTATAGTAACGCGCCAACACCGGAATATACCGTGGAAGATCTATTGAAGATGATCACCGTTAAGAATCCAGGTATACAACAAGGTAACGATGTTATGTACCAACAATTTATACAAAAAGTAGCATCTAAGGTTCATGATTTAGAGATGGAGTATAAAAGACTAGCTGATAAGCTTCCAACTAAGCTGGATGATATATTTGAGCCCACTATTAAAATTAAGTTGGGACTTAATGAGATATCTGCACTTTTTGATCTTGGTGCAAGTGTCTCAACAATTTCTAAAAGCCCATTTGATAAACTAAACTTGGGACCATTTGTTACAACTGAATTAAGACTCCATCTAGCTGATTCGACTTATAAACAAGCTGTTGGGCTCAAAGAAAATATAGTCGTTGAAATTAAAGGAAGTCCTGCTCTTATTGATCTAGTTATTATGGACATGCCTCAAGATCTCATAAGACCTATAATTCTAGGTAGGCCATTTCTAAGAAATATTAAAGCTTTGATTAATTTACATGAAGGGAATGTAAGGATAGGGCTACCATCTAGAGATCCGTTTGTAGTCCACTTCCCTAGGAAAAAGAAGTCCAAGCATAATGATGATGATGATGGTGTGATTACTTTAAAAGCAAACTATTTTGGAGTGGGCATTCCACTCCCCAAACCTAAGTGATTGCCATCAAGGTCAAGCTAATTGACCTTAACTATAAGTGCTTCATGGGAGGAAACCCATGTGAAATAAATTTTCTCTAAGTTATTATTATTATTTTCGTGTTTGTTTTTCTTTGTTTTGTTTTTTGTTTTTAATAAAGAGTGTTCAAGAAGACCTATGGAAAGAGAAGAAGAAATAAGGTAATCCTCTATATTATATTTTACTAACACATGGCCTAAGAAGTATTGTTGGATCATTACTTAGTGTTTTTTCTGCTATCTAACCTTTTGATAAGATGTGCGAAGGCGCACAGAGCTACTAATCAAATTCTTGAGTTTGTTATTGTTCACATCGTCGATAACAACCACCGACACGGCCGAAGTGACCCGTACGGTGCGCCCATCCCACCTCAAGGAAAAAGGGGATATAAATTTTGATGATTGCCGAAGGAATCAGTGGTGATAACGACCACTGGTACGGCCATACATGACCGTACCGCGCGCCCGTATGTACCCCTGAGAAAAACATCAGATTTCAAGCAGAGTCACCGCAGCGATAACGACCAGCAGTACAGGCGCGCACGCCCGTACCTTGCGCCCGTACCGAGTGCACCGCCTAGGAGCAGTCGTCGCCCCCAAGGTAAGCCTCCTAGTACGGGCGGGCTCTGGCCATACCGCCCGCCCGTACCGAGTATGCGGACGCCATAATCTGCCTGAGGAGGTAACCTAAAAATGTCAATTCATCAATTTTCTCTTTCTTCTTCCTCCAAACTTCAAACCACCTCCATTGGATCTTCAAATTTACTTAAACTTTCTTTGATTGTTTGCACTCACTCATTCTAAGGTATGATTCTCCTCTGATCCCCAATTTATTTGTGCAAAAGCTTGGCTTAGTCATTCATCATTGTCAATCTAGACATGGGTATTGTTCTTGATTCAATCTTGGTACTAAGTATGCTTAACATTGTTTTTAGAGGAGCTTTCTTTTGTAGTTATTGTAGAGAATCAATTATGCTATGTTTCTATTGGACCAACAAAATATTAGCAATTTTATTTACTTTGTCTTGTTTTTATTTATTAGATGAACACGAGGAGTCATACACGTGAGATGGTTGCGGAGCCCTCTGTTCCACCCGTTGATACGTTAACCCCCTAGTCACTTGGCATCGAGTTCACCAAGGAGTTCCATCTGACCCGTATCGATCGTCTCAAGATTCGAGAGATCAAGTCCACCAAGTGGACGTGTCCTTATATCCTGAACCAACTTGGCATTTGTGCTGATTTTGATTTACTTTGCAACAATGTTGGTTTTTACAATTTTGTCTTTCAGGATGTTACAACATACCGCCACTTGACACTTGAGTTCTTCAGCACCTTGACACACACGGTGGATCCTTATGGTTGTTCTGAGGAACAAGGGCCTGGAGTTGATCGGATCAAATTCTGCCTTATGAACCGTGAGTATACTTTGACACCCAGCCAATGGGCTCAATGCTTTGGGTTTACCAAAAACACCACTGATGTACGCACAAGTACCTTTGTTTTAGATCCTTCCCCTTCACAATACTTTAACTTGATGAGAATTCATGGACACACACCCAAGGGGAACCAAATTGATCATCCTGCAATTCGATATTTGTTCTGTGTTATTGCTAACACATTGCAGGCACGTGGCGAGTTTACTAGAGTTAATGAGGAGGACATGTTGATCCTCGCAAAAGTTGCACTTATCAATTGTAACTCAACGCCCAATTTGTGCGCTTTACTTGTGTTTTATCTTAAGCATCAAGCTATTCAATCTCGAGGACCCATATGTGGAGGAGCAGTTGTGACCATTCTTTCACGCGCACTTCGCATCAACCTAGGTAACATCCAACCGTTGGCTGGAGGTAACCGTCTCGGTCCATCTACTCTAAGAGCATGTGGTATGATTTCTAAAAATCATGATAGATATTTCTTCAATATACCTGGAGCAGATCACTTGATTCCTGCTCCTTTGCCTACCGGTTTATTCTCTATCAAGGATGGACATTTGCGTTATGACGCGCAGGTCGAAGCTAGTCTACCCCAACAAGAAATACCCATGGGAGGAGGAGAAGATGAAGAAGCAAAACAAGAAGGACCCGAACATGATGTGCAGCCACCAAACTACTACACCACCTATGAAGATACCTTTGCACTCGAAGGAAATATTCACACCATGAACAACCTCTCCATCAACCTTTGAGATGCCGCTGCAAGCCTCGTCACCTAGTTCCATGATTGGAGCAGCCAATGGAACGTGGGTGATTATCCACCACCACAATGAACAACAAAGGGGCTTGCAAAAGCCTGGGCTTGGGGATGTGTTCCCCTAGAAAATTTATTTGTGTAATAACGAGGTTATACTCTAGCTCCTTGTGAGGTTTGAAACAGTCGTGTTGGCCTGTTCCAACACTTTGCTTTTTTCCTTTGCTTTTTAAATTTTCTTTCGTTTTAGTTTATTTGTTTTCTTTTGTTTTTCTTTAGCCCTTGCTTGGTCGCAAGTTCTTTTCTATTCTTTAAATCCCTATCCTCAAAAATACAAACAGATTTTTCCGTTTATCCTTTTTTCGTAAACGTGGATTCATACTTTGCCTCTTGGCTTTGATATCATTTCGAGAGTAATCGTTTTTGAGTTTTGAAGGAACACATCCCTATAAGGAAGAGGATCAGGAAGTTACTTATGAGAGGTATATCCTATGTCTCCCACTTATGAAGTTTGAATTGTTTATCTTAGTTGGTTGATTTGCTAAGTTGCATGCTAGTGGGAAGTAATTTAATACGGTTAGAGTAAGGCTTTTTACTAGTATGATGATTAGTTGTTGATGCTCTTGCTCTAGTTCTTTTAGTTAACCGAGTCTTGCCTTGGAAATAATAATGCCAAACAAGTACAACAAGAAAAAGTCTGAAATTTATGACTTGTTTGATGAATGATTGTTTGAGAGTATACCCTTGATTATACTTAACCCCATAGATATTTTGACAGTCTCGACAACACTCATGGAAGGAATTGTTTGATTGAAATAAAGTCTAGTGGTAATTGTGATGCATCCCAAAGCTAACCTAGTGGATCAAACCTCTGTTCTAGCTCAAAAAAAGAGAGAAAAAGATGCGAGACAACTTTGTTCTATGTCTCTGACGCACACCTTTGGGATGCCAACAACTCTGCTAGCTTTTGAACGATCTATGGTATAACCCCGGATTTTGACTATGAGTTGATGACATGATTGACATCTGTCTCAATGTATGGGCAAAAGTATTGGTACTCTCAAAGGTTGTGCAAATACTAGCAAAAAGAAACAAATATCGATCCTTGAAAATTGAGATGAAAAAGAAAGAAAGAGAAATATATATCTATGAGGATCCACATAATAAGTCCTTGGCATTGTCTCATTACTACTTTACGAATTTTTCTTGAAAGACAATAATTGGATTAGAAGTGTTTTAGATTGACTTGATCTATTGATGTGGGTGTAAATAAGACACTTCATTGTTATACTACTTGGGACATGAAACTCCGTTACTCAATTATGCTATTTAAACATCTTAGTGTTCCTTGGCAAGCCGAGAGTTAATTAGAGAAATTGGATTGATTGTTACACTTCTAGTTATTTATACTTATATTAAACTTTACTTTGATTATCTTGACTTACCGAAGCTTGTATAGTATTCTTGTTATCTGTCTAACTATGATAAGATTTTCAAATGAATGAAGTGTTGAGCACATACGACTACCTACTATAAGTGAACTCCTATTATCGTTGTTTCAAGTTTAAACGCTGAATTCCTTATAGTTCTTTTGGTTTTTCTTGCTCGAGGACGATCAAGGTTTGAACTTTAGGGAAGTTGATGGATCCGATTTTTGCCATCTTCCACTGTGTTTAAACGTTGTTTTTTGGTCAAGAAATTGCCAAATAAACTCTCAACCTTGCCACTAATGACTAATAATTGTAAAGGTATGCAAATCCCTTCTTTGATCTATGTTGTACAGGAAATCACTGCTTTTAAGGCGAAATAAGGAGTCATAATGAAGGATTTTGAGGAAGTACACGTGACCAAGTAATTGGAGAAGTCAACCAGGGCGTGAGCACTCTTAACGACGTACGGGCGTGGTCCGCCCGTACCGCCTGCTAGTACCAGGTGGCGACGGCTTCGTCTCATCAAACCCTACAACTTTCATGAAGACACCTATATATTTTGAGGCTCCAGCCGCTGGCCAGAGGGTCGCCATTCTCAGATTACATCACAACACCCCGAAAGGAGATCCACACCATTGTTCATTCATAGTCCATCCATTGTTCATCACTTCCACTATCCATCCCTCCACTAGCCATAGCCAATACTTTGTACTTTTAGATCTCCTTGTGATTTGGCGACCATTGTAAGAATATTTGATTTCAATCTAAGTATTTGCATGATGTCTATTTGTTATGAGTGAGTAGTCCTCATGGGTTGCGGGTCGGAGAGAAACCTCGCAGCAATTATGTGCATCTAGATCATGGGAGAATTGTATTTTGTTTGGATTCGTGATTTGTATCTTTAATTTTTTTGTCTCTCGCTTCGATCTGTGGACTTCTAGTTACCCAAGGTCCCATAGATTGATAAAGGCTTGAGGTGAGATACTTGGCTAAGAGCAATCTCATAGGAAAATCAGTGACAGAAAGGGAAGTACGGTCTTCGCTTAGCGCCCCATTCGGGATCAACAACAATATCACCACTTAAAGCTTTAATGTGTGTTCACACTTAATAATCGTTTGCAATCCATGGTTTGGTGTGTTCTTGGTTGGATTAAAAGTCTATTCCTATGCCCGCTGCATCACGGGGGCTGTAGAGTATTAAAATTCTTATTACCTTTTTGCAGTGCTTTCCAAGGTTCGATTAAACCTAGGTCTTCTAGGGAAAAAAGCTATTATACCAAATCCGTGAATCTAGATCGATGGTATCAATTGCCATAAAATGGACAAAAAATGCGAAAACGACAAGCTTTTGGTCATTCCTCTCAAACATTTACAAGGTCTAACGGGCCTTGTAAATCGCCTCGGATCATCAAAACTGTTGGCTATTGCCTATGAAAATGGACATAAAACGCGAAAACGACGATTTTTTGGTCATGCATCTCAAATATGTACCAGGTCTCCTGGACCTTGTAAATCGCCTAGAACCACAATTTTTTTGGCAATATCCCATGAAAACAGACATAAAACAAGAAAATGAAAAGCTTTTGGTTCGTCCTATCAAACATGCATTGAGTTGTAGGGACCTTGTAAAACCTCCAAAATCATTAGTAATAACCCAAGAAAATAGACATAAAATGCAAAATGACAAGTTTTTGCTTATGCCTCTCAAACTTGTACAGAGCCTCACGTAGCTTGTAAATCTCCCCTGAAACGTCAAAATTGTGAGAATTGCCCATTAAATCAGCTAGAAAAGAAGAAAACGACAAGTTTTTGGTCACGACGCTCAAAACTGTTACGGGTCTCAGAGTTCTCATAAATCACCCCTAATGCACAATATCATGGGCGATTGCCATGAAATTGGACAAAAACGCGAAAACGACTAGTTTTTGGTCATTCCTCTCAAACATTTACAAGGTCTAATGGGCCTTGTAAATTGCCTCTGATCATCAAAACTGTTGGCTATTGCCTATGAAAATGGACATAAAACGCGAAAACGATGATTTTTTGGTCAGGCATCTCAAATATGTACCACGTCTCATGGACCATGTAAATCGCCTAGAACCACAATTTTTTTAGCAATAGCCCATAAAACGGACATAATACGAGAAAATGAAAAGCTTTTGGTCCGTCCTCTCAAACATGTACGAAGTCGTAGGGACCTTGTAAATCACCTAAAATCATCAAAATCATGGGTAATAACCCAAGAAAATAGACAGAAAATGCAAAAACGATAAGTTTTTTCTCTTGCCTCTCAAATTTGTATGGACTCGCACTAACCTTGTAAATTGCACAGACCTCAAAATTTTGGGCAATAGACCATTGATACATTGCAAATGCATCTATAATTTTTGATGCTCCATGCTTGGTTTTATCTACTTTCTTGTGTTTTGTCCACACTTTGGAGTACTTTTCATATGATTTCTTGGACTAACCTATTAACAAGATGCCACAGTGCCAGTTGCCTATTTTCTGGTGTTTTTGTTTCCAGAAAGTCAGAAAATGAATATTCTCGGAATTGGACGGGACAAAAGCCAAAGTTGATATTTTACCGGAAGACTCACGGAGCCAGAAGAAGAGAAGGAGAGGGGCCACAGGGCAGCCACACCACCAGGTGGTGACGGCTAGCCCTAGCTGCGCCACCAGGTGGTGTGGGCCCCCTGGCCGCCCACCGACCTTGCCATTTCGCCTATAAGAAGCCCCTGATGCGAAAATCCTAAATAGTCAATCAGAAATCCACGAAATGTTCCGCAGCGCCGCCACCACCAAAGGGGAGATTCGGGGGACAGAAAGTCTCTGTTCCGGCACCCTGCCGGGATAGGGAAGTGCCCCCGGAGCCATCTCCATCGATCTCCACCACCATATCCATCACCATTGCTGATTCCCATGATTTGGAGGGAGTAGTTCTCTCTCGAGGCTAAGGGTTCTACCGGTAGCTATGTGTTCATCTCTCTCTCTATGCATGATCATATTGTGATCATGAGCTTGTAATCTATAGATCTACCTTGCTAGTCAAGTGCTTTAATAGATCTCTGCTCTTCCCATGTGTGTGAAAGTGACAGCGTGCACACCATGGTGGCACTTAGGCTAGAGATTACAAATACTTATTATGAGTTATATTTGGAGTTGGATGTCTTTATGAAATTGTGGTGTTTGTTGGAACCATCTAGTGCTCAAGGTGACAGTGTGGGGTTTTCTAGATGGGAAAGGCTTACTTTGAGGTGTGCTGTTATAGCCCTACCATGGATTAGAGTGTCCAACCTGAGAGTAGTTAAGAGTAGTATCATAAAGAGAAGATATTTATATGAGAGTGTTCACTAGTGAAAGTATGATCCCTAGGCCTTGTTTCTAAACATTAAAACACCGTTTGCAATTAGATCTGTTACATGTTTGCTTGCTTCCATCTTTATTTCAGTTTGCCTTTAGTCTCTTCCATGCCATCAAGCTATCTTCTATCACCGTTACCAGTTATAATTATTCATACCACTTGTATTTCACTATCTCTTTACCGAACTAGTGCACCTATACACCTGACAAGTGTATTGGGTGTGTTGGGGACACAAGGGACTTCTTGTATATTTATTGCAGGGTTGCTTGAGAGGGAATACCGTTGACCACTTCCTCCCTGAGTTCGATAAACCTTGGGTGATCCACTTAAGGGGAAACTTGCTGCTGTTCTACAAACCTCTGCACTTGGAGGCCCAACAACTGTCTACAAGAATAGAAGTGCGTAGACATGAAGCTATTTTCTGGCGTCCTTGCCGGGGAGGTAAGGTAAAAGGTATTCACACCGGAGGATTAAAGAAGAAGAACCTCCCACGGCAAACGCCTATTTTCTGGCGTCGTTGCCAGGGAGGTAAGGTAAAAGGTACTCACATCCTCTAGTGTGAGTGCTCGAAGTTATTTCCTTTAGATTCTGCAATTTTGTCTATTTGTTTCTTGTTTTCACTAGTTAGGCTTAATGGAAAACAACAAAAAAATTAGAGAGCTTTATACTATCTATCTTGAGTTAGGACATGAAGTGTTTGAAGAGAAAATTAAAAAACCTATGGAACTTTATTTGCATGCGAATAGCAATGTTGTTAGTATGAATTCTTTGGACACCATTATTTCTAATGCTATGGAAAAGTCTAAGCTTGGGGAAGCTAGTCTTTATGAAAATGATCTTTTCAGTTCCCCAGCTTTGGAAGATAGCTATTCTATTGCTTATGATGATACAAAACCTCCAATATATGATGATTAGAATGATGAATATGATATTCTCAGTCCACCTACTATTGAGGAGAAAATTAATTATGATTACAATATGCCTCTTATATTTGATGATTATGGTGATGAGAATAATAATGATAGCTATTTTGTTGAATTTGCTCCCACTACATTTAATAAGAATGACTATGCTTATGTGGAGAGTAATAATTATTATATGCATGTGGCTCGTGATAAGAATGTTTTATGTGATAGTTATATTGTTAATTTTATTCATGATGCTACTGAAAGTTATTTTGAGAGAGGGAAACATGGTTTTATGCATCTCAATAATATTAGGTTTCCCCTCTTTATGTTGAAAGTCTTGAAGTTGCACTTGTTTTGCGTTCTATGCTTGTTACTTTGTGCTTTCATGACTTGTTTCTTTACAAGATTCCTATGCATAGGATGTGGGTTAGATTAAATGTGCTTTAAATTTTCTTCTTCATACTCTCTTTTACTTCAATTCATATTTCTTATGTGAGCATCTTCTCAAACTATCATGCCTAACTTAAAGGCATTAAAGGAAAGTACTTATTGGGAGATAACCCAAAAGTTTTAGATGAGTCTTGGAAGTTATTACTTCAGTAATAACCGCTCCTTATCCTTTTTAATTGCCTTTTGTGCCAAGAGTAACCTCTAGTGAGAGAGAAGTAATGATTGGGAAAGTTGCTGTCCCGAAACAGATTTCTGTGCTTCACCATAAAACTTCGTGTAAAATATATGTACGTCCTTTTGAGGCGTGAATTTTTGTGCTTGTGCCCCAGGTTGTTATCTAACTTTCGTTAGTTTAACACTTTTTTATTTGAGGAACAGAAGGTCTTCGAAAAAATTCGTGTTTACCTGCTGGTCTGTTTTGACAGATTTCTGTCATTTTCTGCATTTACTTCTTGTTGGTTTCTTTTGAGTTCTTTTGGGGAATTGAGATTTTTGAGGGAAGTGCTACAGTAGCTTGTGTTTTAATGAAAGTTTTATTGGTGTTAGAACTGAACCTAAAGACTTATTATCATGAGTGCACTAATGTTGCTAATAAAGATTGTGTGAAGTTTTGTATGAAGGAAAAATTTCAGGTGTATGGAAGGAACAAGTAGTGAGATGAAGGATGGACTAAAGCTCAAGCTTGGGGATGCCACACGTGTCACCCCAAGAAATATCCAACAAGTACAAGCGTGAAAGGGATGCCCAAGGCATCCCCTTCTTCATCAACAAAAATCCCAGGTTTCTTCCAAACACTTCATTTTTATTGTTTCATGCACAGTTGTGTTGTTCTTGGAGCGTCTTATTTTTCGTTTTCGTTTAGGTTTTTAGTTTGCTTGGTTTGCCTAGTTTGCTGAATAAATTGGTTGGACCCCCTCTTTCATACATTGGTTTTCAAATAGTTTGGTATGGTTTGGAAAAGAGTAGGAACGTTCATGCTTAAGTGGTAAAGAGAGCTTGTTTTTGACTGTGGCTATGCTTTGTCATGCCATGCTTGATATTGTTTTGGCTTTATGCTTAGTATTCTTTGCTGTAGCATGACTTGTTATAAACAATTGAGATTGCTTAATGTGCCTTGGATGAATCATGCGTTGTTTTAGCATATTAAAGCATAGTATTGTGGTATTCTCCTTTGATGCTTTATTTGGGTTGACTTGGCGCATGCTCACACCATGTTATGACTATTCCAAGTCACCATAAGCCTTTATGATCCTTTAGTTTTCAACTTGTAGTATCACTTTATGCTTTGATCAATGATGTTTTGTCGCTCTACATGATTATGGCCATTATTGCTCTCTTAGTTTGTTGCTCCCAGTCTTTTGCTAGCCTCCACAACCAAGTATGAGTTCCACTCATGCATCCAACTCCCAAAACCAAGTTATTCCGAAGAGTCCACCATACCTACCTACTAGCGTATGCTATTCCAAGTTTATTCATGCTTTTGTTTACCTTCCAAATTAAACTTGTTATGAGAAAACTAGTGATTAAAGCTCTCACGAACTTGATGGCACATTTTACTTTTCTTGCCCTTAATAAACTTGAACCATTGTGTCGTCTATGTTGTATATGCCTGTACTTATTTGTTGGGAATTAGCAGAACAATGCTGTCATGGGGAAAACTTTAAACATTGCACTTGGTACTTTGTACCTAGTTGATATCATGCTCTTTTGTATATGGATGTCATCGGTGTGAAATGAAAGGGGAGCTTGTAAGTCCATGGAGTTATGTATATGTGTTAGAGAAACGCCTGGGCCGCTGGTCTAATCCATGCTGACATGGTGGAAACCTGCATCGTAACCATAATGAGCTGTCTATGAAGCATTCTTCTTATAAAAAAGAGTCCTATATTGAGAAAAAAGAGAAAAAGAAAAAAAGAGATTATGAAAAGAGGAAAGAGAGAAAAAAACACCATATTCCCATGGTAAATAAGAAGATTGCTGAGATGCTCATCGTATGCTTGCCTTGTCATTTTGATATGGGGATTCTTCCGTATCATCGGGCAAGGGGTACCCCGTTGGCGGTTCTCTATGATACACATATACTTACGATGACAAGAACTTACCGGTGACTAAACTTGAGTAGCATGAGGAGCGGCCCTCGTATTCAAGGGACATGAGATTTCTAACTTATACTTCGTCAAGCATGTACACCATAGTTTGTTCACTTTAACATTAATCACTTCAAGATGCTTATGATAGGGGTAATGAGAGCTGAAAGCTATAAGTACCATAATTTTTGGAAGCTCTTTATGAAACTTGAATCTCTGCTTCCTTCTTTGAAGGTCTTTCTTCCACCATTACATTGAGTCTCCACCTTCTACCTTTATGCACTTACTTTGAGAGCATAGTAGCCATTCTTAGTTCTATGTGCATTGTCCCAAGACTAGTTGATTGATGCATACCTTGATATTGCCTGTTTTAAACTATTTGTATCTAGTCACTCTTATGAACTTTGAATGTGTCCTATGCATTTATATTTACTACTCTATGAGGGACAAGCTGAATGCTATTATGCTATGTTTTCTTTATGTGAAACAAACAAATGTCTTGCAAAGCATTGTTATTCATGAATCTTTTGTTTGTGCCTTTTCATGTTGCAACATAGTTTCTTTCTCTTATTGCTAGAACTTTGTCTTTCATGTTATGATTGAAGTACTATGATCCCAGCTTTGAATGTTTTACAAATACTTTGATCAAGTTTATGATGGTGCATGTCACCTCAAAAACTATTCTTTCTTTTTGTCACTTACCTACTCGAGGACGAGCAGGAGTTAAGCTTGGGGATGTTGATACATTGCAAATGTACCTATAATTTTTGATGTTCCATGCTTGGTTTTATCTACTTTCTTGTGTTTTGTCCACACTCTGGAGTACTTTTCATATGATTTCTTGGACTAACCTATTAAAAAGATGCCACAGTGCCAGTTGCCTGTTTTCTGCTGTTTTTGGCTCCAAAAAGTCAGAAAATGAATATTCTCGGAATTGGACGGGAAAAAAGCCAAAGTTGATATTTTTCCGGAAGACTCACGGAGCTAGAAGACGAGACGGAGAGGGGCTACAGGGCGGCCACACTATGTGGTGGCGCAGGCTAGCCCTGTCCGCGCCACTAGGTGGTGTGGGCCCCCTGGCCGCCCACCGACCATGCCCTTTCGCCTATAAGAAGCCCCCGATGCGAAAACCATAAATAGTCAATCAGAAATCCACGAAAAGTTTCGCAACACTGCCGCCACCGATGGGGAGATTCGGGGAACAGAAAGTCTCTGTTCCGACACCTTGCCGGGACGAGGAAGTGCCCCCAGAGCCATCTCCATCGATCTCCATCACCATTGCTGATTCCCATGATGAGGAGGGAGTATTTCTCTCTCGAGGCTAAGGGTTCTACCGGTAGCTATGTGTTCATCTCTCTCTCTATGCATGATCATATTGTGATCATGAGCTTGTAATCTATAGATCTACCTTGCTACTCAAGTGCTTTAATAGATCTCTGCTCTCCCCATGTGTGTGAAAATGACAGCGTGCACACCATGGTGGCACTTAGGCTAGAGATTACAAATACTTACTATGAGTTATATTTGGAGTTGTATGTCTTTATGAAACTGTGGTGTTTGTTGGAACCATCTAGTGCTCAAGGTGACAGTGTGGGGTTTTCTAGATGGGAAAGGCTTACTTTGAGGTGTGCTGTTATAGCCCTACCATGGATTAGAGTGTCCAACCCGAGAGTAGTATCATAAAGAGAAGATATTTATATGAGAGTGTTTACTAGTGAAAGTATGACCCCTAGGCCTTGTTTCTAAACATTGAAACACCGTTTGCAATTAGATCTGTTACATGTTTGCTTGCTTCTATCTTTATTTCAGTTTGCCTTTAGTCTCTTCCACGCCATCAAGCTATCTTCTATCACCGTTACCACTTATAATTATCCATACCACTTGTATTTCACTATCTCTTCGCCGAACTAGTGCACCTATACACCTGGCAAGTGTATTGGGTGTGTTGGGGACACAAGAGACTTCTTGTATCTTGATTTCAGGGTTACTTGAGAGGGAATACCTTTGACCACTTCCTCCCTGAGTTCGATAAACCTTGAGTGGTCCACTTAAGGGAAAACTTGCTGCTGTTCTACAAACCTCTGCACTTGGAGGCCCAAGAACTGTCTACAAGAATAGAAGTGCGTAGACATCAACCATGAAATCGGCGATAAAACAAGAAAAGGACGAATTTTTGGTCACCCCTCTCAAAACTGTTCCGGGTCTCAGTGGTCTCATAAATCGCCCCTGATGCACAATATTGTGGGCTATGGCCCATGAAAATGGAAAAACACGAAAATGACAAGTTTTTGGTCAATCCTCTCAAATATTTGTAGGTTCTAATGAGCTTTGTAAATTGCCCCGATCATCAAAACTGTTGCTATTGTCCATGAAAATGGACAAAAAACGCGAAAACGACGAGTTTTTCGTCATGCGTCTCAAATATGTACCATGTCTAATGGACCTTCTAAATCGCTTGAAACCACAAAATTGTGGACAATAGCCCATGAAAATGGACGTAAGAAAACAAGAAAAACGACGTTCAACAGAATATATAACCCACGCGCATTTAGGCTCTTTAAATTCTGTGGGTGGGGTCTATCATTTTAGTAGGACGATCCTAAAGCATTACAGTAGTGCACCTTCAGTTGAGAAGAGCTGTTCAGCTGGTTCATCTCTAGTGACATATTAGAGTGGATTGGATTCCTCTAGTAAAATTTGTTTTGCTTTGCCTGACTCCCTCGAACGCATCATGTGGGGAGCTACCTTCGATATGAGGAATTCCTAAAACAACATGAAGAGTTTTTGGTTTGTCCTATCAAACATGTATTGAGTCGTAGGGACCTTGTAAATCGCCCAAAATCATGAGTAATAATCCAAGAAAATAGACGTAAAATGCAAAATGACAAGTTTTTTGCTTATGACTCTCAAACTTGTACGGAGTCTCATGTACCTTGTAAATATCTCCGAAACATCAAAAGAATAGGGAAATTGGTCATGCATCTCAAATATGTACCAGGTCTAATGGACCTTGTAAATCGCCTAGAACCAATTTTTTTTGGTAATAGCCCATAAAAATGGACATAAAAGGAGAAATGAAAAGCTTTTGGTCCGTCCTTCCAAACATGTACTAAGTCGTAGGGAACTTGTAAATCGCCTAAAATCATCAAAATTTTGAGTACTAACTCAAGAAAATAGACAGCAAATGCAAAAAATGACAAGTTTTTGGTCATGCCTCTCAAACTTGTACGGAGTCGCACTAACCTTTTAAATCGCCTAGAAACCTCAAAATTTTGCGCAATAAACCATGAAATCGGCTATGAAACAAGAAAACGACGAGTTTTCGGTCACCCCTCTCAAAACTGTTCCGGGTCTCAGAGGTCTCATAAATCGCCCCCGATGCACAATATTGTGGGCTATTGCCCATGAAAATGGACAAAAAACGCGTAAACGACAAGTTTTTGGTCATTCCTCTCAAATATTTACAGGTTCTAGTGGGCTTTGTAAATTGCCCCGATCATCAAGACTGTTGCTATTGCCCATGAAAATGGACAAAAAACGCGAAAACGACGAATTTTTTGTCATGCCTCTCAGATATGTACAAGGTCTCATGGACCTTCTAAATTGCCCGAAACCAGAAAATTGTGGGTAATAGCCCATCCAAACTAGGGGTGTAAGCGGATCGGATCGGATCGAATTTTGATCATACCATATCCTTTTCCATATTCGTTTCTCGGATTTGGATCAGAGCGGATAATGACCGGTTGCGGATTCGAATGCGAATTTACTGGACTGCGGATTCGAATCGGAAACGGAGCGGACTCGGGCCGAAGATGAAAGTAGTCCAATAAATACTCTCATAGGTAGATAATTATATTTTTAGCAAAGTTTTGAGAGAGAATTAATCTTTCGACCTTGCATGAATCAACTGGATAAGATAATAGAGATATGTTTTTAAAAGAGAGGGTTAGACATGTTCACCAAATGAACTCGGTAACTAAATAAGTAGTAGTTTTGCGATATTGTCCTTGACTTTTGACTCTAAAATCGGATTATCCGGTTTGAAACACTCGGATAATCCTAATTAATTTTTGGATAATCCATATCTGTAAGCTATTTTCCATACCATATCCTACACCATATCCGAGGCATCATGTCGGAATCGGATATCCTTATCCACCGGATTCTATAAAATCGGATATGGATACCTTAAAACGGTTTCAGAGCCGGTTTCGTTGTGGAAATTATCCTATCCGTTGACATCCCTAATCAAAACGGACGCAAAACGAGAAAATGAAGAGTTTTTGGTTCGTCCTCTCAAACATGTACTGAGTCGTAGGGACCTTGTAAATTGCCCAAAATCATGAGTAATAACCCAAGAAAATAGACATAAATTCAAATCGACAAGTTTTTTCTTATGCCTCTCAAACTTGTACGGAGTCTCACGTACCTTGTAAATCTCCCCAAAATGTCAAAACTATGGGTAATTGCCCATGATACCAGCTACAAACAAGAAAACGACGAGTTTTTGGTCATGCCTCTCAAAACTATTCCAGGTCTCATAGGTCTCATAAATTACCCCAGATGCAAAATATTTATGGGAGATTGCCCATGAAAATAGAGAAAAACGCGAAAACAACAAGTGTTTGGTCAATCCTATCAAACATTTACAAGGTCTAATGGGACGTGTAAATCGCTTCGGATCATCAAAACTGTTGGCTATTGCCCATGAAAATGGACATAAAACGCGAAAACGATGAGTTTTTGGTCATGCATTTCAAATATGTACCAGGTCTCATGGACCTTCTAAATCGCCTAGAACCACAATATTTTTGGCAATAGTCCGTGAAAACGGACGTAAAACGAGAAAATGAAAAGTCTTTGGTCTGTCCTCTCAAACATGTACTAAGTCGTAGGGAGCTTGTAAATCGCCCAAAATCATCGAAATCATGGGTAATAACCCAAGAAAACAGACATAAAAAGCAAAAAACGACAAGTTTTTGCTCTTGCCTCTCAAAGATGTACGGAAACTCACAGATCATGCAAATTGCCCCGAAAACTCAAAATTATGGGGAATAGCTCATGAAAACGACCATAGAACACGAAAACGACGAGTTTTTGGACATATCTCTCAAACTTGTATCGGGTCTTACGGTCATTGTAAATCGCCCTAGAACCCCCAAAATTGTGGGTAATGCTCATGAAAACGGTCATAAAACACGAAAACAACAAGTTTTGGTCATATCTCTCAAAACTGTAATCGGGTCTTACTGTTGTTATAAATCGCCCTAGAACCCCAAAACTGTGAGCAATAGCTCATGAAAACAGCCATAAAACACGAAAAGGATGAGTTTTTGAGCATATCTCTCAAACTTTTATCGGGTCTTACTGTCGTTGTAAATCGCCCTAGAACCCAAAACAGTGGGCAATAGCTCATGAAAACGGCCATAAAACACGAATACGACGACTTTTTGGTCATATCTCTCAAACATGTATCAGGTCTTACTGTCGTTGTAAATCGCCCTAGAACCCCAAAACCGTGAGCTATAGCTCATGAAAACCGCCATAAAACACGAAAATGATGAGTTTTTGGTCATATCTCTCAAACTTGTATCGGGTCTTACTGTCGTTGTAAATCGCCCTAGAACCCCAAAACTGTGGGCAATAGCTCATGAAAACGGCTATAAAACACGAAAACGACAAGTTTTTGGTCATATCTCTCAAACTTGTATCGGGTCTTATTGTTGTTGTAAATCGCCCTAGAACCCCAAAACCGTGAGCAATAGCTAATGAAAACGGCCATAAAACACGAAAAACGACGAGTTTTTTATAATATCTCTCAAACTTTTATCGGGTCTTACTATCGTTGTAAATCGCCCTAGAACCCCAAAACAGTGGGCAATAGCTCATGAAAATGGCCATAAAACGAGAATACGATGAGTTTTTGGTCATATCTCGCAAACATGTATCATTTGTTACTATCGTTGTAAATCGCCCTAGATCCCCAAAACCGTGAGCAATAGCTCATGAAAACGAGCATAAAACACGAAAACAACGAGTTTTTGGTCATATCTCTCAAACTTGTATTAGGTCTTACAGTCGTTGTAAATCACCTTGTAACCCCAAAACTGTAGGCAATAGCTCTTGAAAACAACCATAAAGCGCGAGTAAAATGAGTTTTTGGTCATATCTCTGAAACATGTATCGGGTCGTACAGTGATTATAAATTGCCCTAGAACCCCAAAACCATGAGCAATAGCTCATGAAAACGGCCATAAAACACGAAAACAACAAGTTTTGGTCATATCTCTCAAATTTGTATCGAGTCTTATTGTGGTTGTAAATCGCCGTAGAACCCCAAAAATGTGAGCAATAGCTCATGAAAACGTCCATAAAACACGAAAACGACGAATTTTTGATCATATCTCTCAAACTTTTATGGGGACTTACTATCGTTGTAAATCGCCCTAGAACCCGCAAAACAGTGGGCAATAGCTCATGAAAACGGCCATAAAACGTGAATACAACGAGTTTTTGGTCATATCTGTCAAACATGTATCGGGTCTTACTGTCGTTGTAAATCGCCGTAGAACACCAAAACTGCGAGCAAAAGCTCATGAAAACAGCCATAAAACACGAAAACGACGAATTTTTGATCATATCTCTCAAACATGTATTGGGTCTTACTATCGTTGTAAATCACCCTAGAACCCCAAAACCGTGAGCAATAGCTCATGAAAACGGCCATAAAACACGAAAACGACAAGTTTTTGCTCATATCTCCCAAACTTTTATTGGTTCTTACAGTCGTTGTAAATCGCCCTAGAACCCCAAAACAGTGGGCAATAGCTCATGAAAACGTCCATAAAACGTGAATACGACAAGTTTTTGGTCATATCTCTCAATCATGTATCGGGTCTTACTGTCGTTGTAAATCGCACTATAACCCCACCCGTGGGCAATAGCTCATGAAAACGGCCATAAAACGCGAATACGACGAGTTTTTGGTCATATCTCTCAAACATGTATCAGGTCTTACTGTCGTTGTAAATCGCCCTAGAACCCCAAAACCGTGAGCAATAGCTCATGAAAACGGCCATAAAACGCGAGTACGACGAGGTTTTGAACATATCTCTCAAACTTGTATCGGGTCTTACGGTCATTGTAAATCGCCCTGGAACCCCAAAATTGTGGGTAATAGCTCATGAAAACGGCCATAAAACACGAAAACGACAAGTTTTTGGTCATATCTCTCAAACTTGTATTGGGTCTTAATGTTGTTGTAAATCACCCTAGAACGCCAAACTGTGAGCAATAGCTCATGAAAACGGCCATAAAACACGAAAAGGACGAGTTTTTGGTCATATCTCTCAAACTTTAATCGGGTCTTACTGTCGTTGTAAATTGCTCTAGACCCGCAAAACTGTAAGCAATAGCTCATTAAAACAGCCATAAAACACGAATACGACGAGTTTTTGGTCATATCTCTCAAACATTTATCACGTCTTACTGTCGTTATAAATCGCCCTAGAACCCCAAAACCGTGAGCAATATCTAATGAAAACGGCCAGAAAACACGAAAACGACGAGTTTTTGATAATATCTAACAAACTTTTATCGGGTCTTACTGTCGTTGTAAATCACCATGTAACCCCAAAACTGTAGGCAATAGCTCTTGAAAACAGCCATAAAGCGCGAATACAATGAGTTTTTGGTCATATCCCTCAAACTTATATCGGGTATTACTATCGTTGTAAATCGACCTGGAACCCCAAAACTATGGGTAGTAGCTCATCAAAACAGCCATAAAACGCGAATCAGGTGAGTTTTTTTGCTATATCTCTCAAACTTGTATCTTGTCTTACGGTCATTGTAAATGGCCCTAGAAACCCAAAACCGTGAGCAATAGCTTATGAAAACAGCCATAAAACATGAAAACGACGAGTTTTTGGTCATATCTCTAAAACTTGTATCGGGTCTTACTGTCATTGTAAATCACCCTGGAACCCCAAAACTATGGGTAATAGCTCATGAAAACGGCCATAAAGCGCGAAAACGACGAGTTTTTGATAATATCTCTCAAACATGTATCGGGTCTTACTGTCGTTGTAAATCGCCCTAGAACCGCAAAACAGTGGGCAATAGCTCTTGAAAACGGCCATAAAACGTGAATACAACGAGTTTTTGGTCATATCTCTCAAACATGTATCGGGTCTTACTGTCGTTGTAAATCGCGGTAGAACCCCAAAACTGCGAGCAAAAGATCATGAAAACGGCCATAAAACACGAAATGACGAATTTTTGATCATATCTCTCAAACATGTATTAGGTCTTACTGTCGTTGTAAATCACCCTAGAACCCCAAAACCGTGAGCAATAGCTCATGAAAACGGCCATAAAACACGAAAACGACAAGTTTTTGATCATATCTCTCAAACTTTTATCGGTTCTTACAGTCGTTGTAAATCGCCCTAGAACCCCAAAACAGTGGGCAATAGCTCATGAAAACGTCCATAAAACGCGAATACGACAAGTTTTTGGTCATATCTCTCAAACATGTATCAGGTCTTAATGTCGTTGTAAATCGCCCTAGAACCCCCAAACCATGAGCAATAGCTCATGAAAACGACCATAAAACACGAAAACGACGAGTTTTCGGTCATATCTCTCAAACATGTATCGGGTCTTACGGTCATTGTAAATCACCATGTAACCCCAAAACTATAGGCAATAGCTCTTGAAAACGGCCGTAAAGCGCGAATACAATGAGTTTTTGGTCATATCTCTCAAACATGTATCGGGTCTTACTTTCGTTGTAAATCATCCTAGAACCCCAAAATTGTGGGCAATAGCTCATGAAAACGGCCATAAAACACGAATACGACGAGTTTTTGGTCATATCTCTCAAACATGTATCGGGTCTTACTGTCGTTGTAAATCGCTCTATAACCCCAACCGTGGGCAATAGCTCATGAAAACGGCCATAAAACGCGAATACAACGAGTTTTTGGTCATATCTCTCAAACTTGTATCTTGTCTTACTGTCGTTGTAAATCGCCCTAGAACCCCAAAACAGTGGACAATAGCTCATGAAAACGGCCATAAAACGCGAATACGACGAGTTTTTGGTCATATCTCTCAAACATGTATCAGGTCTTACTGTCGTTGTAAATCGCCCTAGAACCCCAAAACCGTGAGCAATAGCTCATGAAAACGGCCATAAAACGCGAATACGACGAGTTTTTGGACATATCTCTCAAACTTGTATCGGGTCTTACGGTCATTGTAAATCGCCCTGGAACCCCAAAATTGTGGGTAATAGCTCATGAAAACGGCCATAAAACACGAAAACGACAAATGTTTGGTCATATCTCAAAAACTTGTATTGGGTCTTAATGTTGTTGTAAATCGCCCTAGAACGCCAAAACTGTGAGCAATAGCTCATGAAAACGGCCATAAAACACGAAAAGGACGAGTTTTTGGTCATATCTCTCAAACTTTTATCGGGTCTTATGGTCGTTGTAAATCGCCCTAGAACCGCAAAACAGTGGGCAATCCCTCATGAAAACGGCCATAAAACACGAATACGACGAGTTTTTGCTCCTATCTCTCAAACATGTATTAGGTCTTACTGTCGTTGTAAATCGCCCTAGAACCCAAAAACCGTGAGCAATAGCTCATGAAAACGGCCATAAAACACGAAAACGACGAGTTTTTGGTCATATCTCTGAAACTTGTATCGGGTCTTACTGTCGTTGTAAATCGCCCTAGAACCCCAAACTGTGGGTAATAGCTCATGAAAACGGCCATAAAACATGAAAACGACAAGTTTTTGGTCATATCTCTCAAACTTCTATCGGGTCTTACTGTCATTGTAAATCGCCCTAGAACCCCAAAACTGTGGGTAATAGCTCATGAAAACGGCGATAAAGCGCGAAAACGACGAGTTTTTGATAATATCTCTCAAACATGTATCAGGTCTTACTGTCATTGTAAATCGCCCTAGAAACCCAAAACTGTAGGCAATAGCTCATGAAACGGCCATAAAACACGAATACAACGAGTTTGTGGTAATATCTCTTAAACTTTTATCGGGTCTTGCGGTTATTGTAAATCGCCCTAGAACCCCAAAACTGTGAGCAATAGCTCATTAAAACAGCCATAAAACACGAAAAAGATAAATTTTTGGTCATATCTCTCAAAAATTGTATCGGGTCTTACTGTTGTTGTAAATCGCCCTAGAACCCCAAAACCGTGAGCCATAGCTAATGAAAACGGCCATAAAACACGAAAACGACGAGTTTTTGATAATATCTAACAAACTTTTATCGGGTCTTACTGTCGTTGTAAATCACCATGTAACCCCAAAACCGTAGGAAATAGCTCTTGAAAACAGCCATAAAGCGCGAATACAATGAGTTTTTGGTCATATCTCTCAAACATGTATCGGGTCTTACGGTCATTATAAATCATCCTAGAACCACAAAACAATGAGCAATAGCTCATGAAAACGGCCATAAAACACGAATATGACGAGTTTTTGGTCATATCTCTCAAACATGTATCGGGTGTTACTTTCGTTGTAAATCACCCTAGAAACCCAAAATTGTGGGCAATATATCATGAAACGGCCATAAAACACGAATACAACGAGTTTTTGGTCATATCTCTCAAACATGTATCGGGTCTTACTGTCGTTGTAAATCGCTCTATAACCCCAACCGTGGGCAATAGCTCATGAAAACGGCCATAAAACGCGAATACAACGAGTTTTTGGTCGTATCTCTCAAACTTGTATCGGGTCTTACTATCGTTGTAAATCGCCCTAGAACCCCAAAACAGTGGACAATAGCTCATGAAAACGGCCATAAAACGCGAATACGACAAGTTTTTAGTCATATCTCTCAAACATGTATCAGGTCTTACTGTCGTTGTAAATCGCCCTAGAACCCCAAAACCGTGAGCAATATCTCATGAAAACGTCCATAAAACGCGAATACGACGAGTTTTTGGACATATCTCTCAAACTTGTATCGGGTCTTACGGTCATTGTAAATTGCCCTGGAACCCCAAAATTGTGGGTAATAGCTCATGAAAACGACCATAAAACACGAAAACGACAAGTTTTTGGTCATATCTCACAAACTTGTATTGGGTCTTAATGTTGTTGTAAATCGCCCTAGAACGCCAAAACTATGAGCAATAGCTCATGAAAACGGCCATAAAACACGAAAAGGACGAGTTTTTGGTCATATCTCTCAAACTTTTATCGGGTCTTACTATCGTTGTAAATCGCCCTAGAACCGCAAAACAGTGGGCAATCGCTCATGAAAACGGCCATAAAACACGAATACGACGAGTTTTTGGTCCTATCTCTCAAACATGTATCAGGTCTTACTATCGTTGTAAATCGCCCTAGAACCCCAAAACCGCGAGCAATAGCTCATGAAAACGGCCAGAAAACACGAAAACGACGAGTTTTTGGTCATATCTCTCAAACTTGTATCGGGTCTTACTGTCGTTGTAAATCGCCCTAGAACCCCAAACTGTGGGTAATAGCTCATCAAAACGGCAATAAAACATGAAAACGACAAGTTTTTGGTCATATCTCTCAAACTTCTATCGGGTCTTACTGTCATTGTAAATCGCCCTAGAACCCCAAAACAATGGGTAATAGCTCATGAAAACGGCGATAAAGCGCGAAAACGACGAGTTTTTGATAATATCTCTCAAACATGTATCAGGTCTTACAGTCGTTGTAAATCGCCCTAGAAACCCAAAACTGTAGGCAATAGCTCATGAAACGACCATAAAACACGAATACAACGAGTTTGTGGTAATATCTCTCAAACTTTTATCGGGTCTTGCGGTTATTGTAAATCGCCCTAGAACCCCAAAACTGTGAGCAATAGCTCATTAAAACAGCCATAGAACACGAAAAAGATAAATTTTTGGTCATATCTCTCAAACTTGTATCGGGTCTTACTGTTGTTGTAAATCGCCCTAGAACCCCAAAACCGTGAGCAATAGCTAATGAAAACGGCCATAAAACACGAAAACGACGAGTTTTTGATAATATCTAACAAACTTTTATCGGGTCTTACTGTCGTTGTAAATCACCATGTAACCCCAAAACTGTAGGCAATAGCTCTTGAAAACAGCCATAAAGCGCGAAGACAATGAGTTTTTGGTCATATCCCTCAAACTTATATCCGGTCTTACGGTCGTTGTAAATCGACCAGGAACCCCAAAACTATGGGTAGTAGCTCATCAAAACAGCCATAAAACTCGAATCAGGCGAGTTTTTTTGCTATATCTCTCAAACTTGTATCTTGTCTTACGGTCATTGTAAATGGTCCTAGAAACCCAAAACCGTGAGCAATAGCTTATGAAAACAGCCATAAAACATGAAAACGACGAGTTTTTGGTCATATCTCTCAAACTTGTATCGGGTCTTACTGTCGTTGTAAATCGCCCTGGAACCCCAAAACTATGGGTAATAGCTCATGAAAACGGCCATAAAGCGCGAAAACGACGAGTTTTTGATAATATCTCTCAAACATGTAACGGGTCTTACTGTCGTTGTAAATCGCCCTGGAACCCCAAAATTGTGGGTAATAGCTCATGAAAACGGCCATAAAACACGAAAACGACAAATGTTTGGTCATATCTCACAAACTTGTATTGGGTCTTAATGTTGTTGTAAATCGCCCTAGAACGCCAAAACTGTGAGCAATAGCTCATGAAAACGGCCATAAAACACGAAAAGGACGAGTTTTTGGTCATATCTCTCAAACTTTTATCGGGTCTTATGGTCGTTGTAAATCGCCCTAGAACCGCAAAACAGTGGGCAATCCCTCATGAAAACGGCCATAAAACACGAATACGACGAGTTTTTGCTCCTATCTCTCAAACATGTATTAGGTCTTACTGTCGTTGTAAATCGCCCTAGAACCCAAAAACCGTGAGCAATAGCTCATGAAAACGGCCATAAAACACGAAAACGACGAGTTTTTGGTCATATCTCTGAAACTTGTATCGGGTCTTACTGTCGTTGTAAATCGCCCTAGAACCCCAAACTGTGGGTAATAGCTCATGAAAACGGCCATAAAACATGAAAACGACAAGTTTTTGGTCATATCTCTCAAACTTCTATCGGGTCTTACTGTCATTGTAAATCGCCCTAGAACCCCAAAACTGTGGGTAATAGCTCATGAAAACGGCGATAAAGCGCGAAAACGACGAGTTTTTGATAATATCTCTCAAACATGTATCAGGTCTTACTGTCATTGTAAATCGCCCTAGAAACCCAAAACTGTAGGCAATAGCTCATGAAACGGCCATAAAACACGAATACAACGAGTTTGTGGTAATATCTCTTAAACTTTTATCGGGTCTTGCGGTTATTGTAAATCGCCCTAGAACCCCAAAACTGTGAGCAATAGCTCATTAAAACAGCCATAAAACACGAAAAAGATAAATTTTTGGTCATATCTCTCAAAAATTGTATCGGGTCTTACTGTTGTTGTAAATCGCCCTAGAACCCCAAAACCGTGAGCCATAGCTAATGAAAACGGCCATAAAACACGAAAACGACGAGTTTTTGATAATATCTAACAAACTTTTATCGGGTCTTACTGTCGTTGTAAATCACCATGTAACCCCAAAACCGTAGGAAATAGCTCTTGAAAACAGCCATAAAGCGCGAATACAATGAGTTTTTGGTCATATCTCTCAAACATGTATCGGGTCTTACGGTCATTATAAATCATCCTAGAACCACAAAACAATGAGCAATAGCTCATGAAAACGGCCATAAAACACGAATATGACGAGTTTTTGGTCATATCTCTCAAACATGTATCGGGTGTTACTTTCGTTGTAAATCACCCTAGAAACCCAAAATTGTGGGCAATATATCATGAAACGGCCATAAAACACGAATACAACGAGTTTTTGGTCATATCTCTCAAACATGTATCGGGTCTTACTGTCGTTGTAAATCGCTCTATAACCCCAACCGTGGGCAATAGCTCATGAAAACGGCCATAAAACGCGAATACAACGAGTTTTTGGTCGTATCTCTCAAACTTGTATCGGGTCTTACTATCGTTGTAAATCGCCCTAGAACCCCAAAACAGTGGACAATAGCTCATGAAAACGGCCATAAAACGCGAATACGACAAGTTTTTAGTCATATCTCTCAAACATGTATCAGGTCTTACTGTCGTTGTAAATCGCCCTAGAACCCCAAAACCGTGAGCAATATCTCATGAAAACGGCCATAAAACGCGAATACGACGAGTTTTTGGACATATCTCTCAAACTTGTATCGGGTCTTACGGTCATTGTAAATTGCCCTGGAACCCCAAAATTGTGGGTAATAGCTCATGAAAACGACCATAAAACACGAAAACGACAAGTTTTTGGTCATATCTCACAAACTTGTATTGGGTCTTAATGTTGTTGTAAATCGCCCTAGAACGCCAAAACTATGAGCAATAGCTCATGAAAACGGCCATAAAACACGAAAAGGACGAGTTTTTGGTCATATCTCTCAAACTTTTATCGGGTCTTACTATCGTTGTAAATCGCCCTAGAACCGCAAAACAGTGGGCAATCGCTCATGAAAACGGCCATAAAACACGAATACGACGAGTTTTTGGTCCTATCTCTCAAACATGTATCAGGTCTTACTATCGTTGTAAATCGCCCTAGAACCCCAAAACCGCGAGCAATAGCTCATGAAAACGGCCAGAAAACACGAAAACGACGAGTTTTTGGTCATATCTCTCAAACTTGTATCGGGTCTTACTGTCGTTGTAAATCGCCCTAGAACCCCAAACTGTGGGTAATAGCTCATCAAAACGGCAATAAAACATGAAAACGACAAGTTTTTGGTCATATCTCTCAAACTTCTATCGGGTCTTACTGTCATTGTAAATCGCCCTAGAACCCCAAAACAATGGGTAATAGCTCATGAAAACGGCGATAAAGCGCGAAAACGACGAGTTTTTGATAATATCTCTCAAACATGTATCAGGTCTTACAGTCGTTGTAAATCGCCCTAGAAACCCAAAACTGTAGGCAATAGCTCATGAAACGACCATAAAACACGAATACAACGAGTTTGTGGTAATATCTCTCAAACTTTTATCGGGTCTTGCGGTTATTGTAAATCGCCCTAGAACCCCAAAACTGTGAGCAATAGCTCATTAAAACAGCCATAGAACACGAAAAAGATAAATTTTTGGTCATATCTCTCAAACTTGTATCGGGTCTTACTGTTGTTGTAAATCGCCCTAGAACCCCAAAACCGTGAGCAATAGCTAATGAAAACGGCCATAAAACACGAAAACGACGAGTTTTTGATAATATCTAACAAACTTTTATCGGGTCTTACTGTCGTTGTAAATCACCATGTAACCCCAAAACTGTAGGCAATAGCTCTTGAAAACAGCCATAAAGCGCGAAGACAATGAGTTTTTGGTCATATCCCTCAAACTTATATCCGGTCTTACGGTCGTTGTAAATCGACCAGGAACCCCAAAACTATGGGTAGTAGCTCATCAAAACAGCCATAAAACTCGAATCAGGCGAGTTTTTTTGCTATATCTCTCAAACTTGTATCTTGTCTTACGGTCATTGTAAATGGTCCTAGAAACCCAAAACCGTGAGCAATAGCTTATGAAAACAGCCATAAAACATGAAAACGACGAGTTTTTGGTCATATCTCTCAAACTTGTATCGGGTCTTACTGTCGTTGTAAATCGCCCTGGAACCCCAAAACTATGGGTAATAGCTCATGAAAACGGCCATAAAGCGCGAAAACGACGAGTTTTTGATAATATCTCTCAAACATGTAACGGGTCTTACTGTCGTTGTAAATCGCCCTGGAACCCCAAAATTGTGGGTAATAGCTCATGAAAACGGCCATAAAACACGAAAACGACAAATGTTTGGTCATATCTCACAAACTTGTATTGGGTCTTAATGTTGTTGTAAATCGCCCTAGAACGCCAAAACTGTGAGCAATAGCTCATGAAAACGGCCATAAAACACGAAAAGGACGAGTTTTTGGTCATATCTCTCAAACTTTTATCGGGTCTTATGGTCGTTGTAAATCGCCCTAGAACCGCAAAACAGTGGGCAATCCCTCATGAAAACGGCCATAAAACACGAATACGACGAGTTTTTGCTCCTATCTCTCAAACATGTATTAGGTCTTACTGTCGTTGTAAATCGCCCTAGAACCCAAAAACCGTGAGCAATAGCTCATGAAAACGGCCATAAAACACGAAAACGACGAGTTTTTGGTCATATCTCTGAAACTTGTATCGGGTCTTACTGTCGTTGTAAATCGCCCTAGAACCCCAAACTGTGGGTAATAGCTCATGAAAACGGCCATAAAACATGAAAACGACAAGTTTTTGGTCATATCTCTCAAACTTCTATCGGGTCTTACTGTCATTGTAAATCGCCCTAGAACCCCAAAACTGTGGGTAATAGCTCATGAAAACGGCGATAAAGCGCGAAAACGACGAGTTTTTGATAATATCTCTCAAACATGTATCAGGTCTTACTGTCATTGTAAATCGCCCTAGAAACCCAAAACTGTAGGCAATAGCTCATGAAACGGCCATATAACACGAATACAACGAGTTTGTGGTAATATCTCTTAAACTTTTATCGGGTCTTGCGGTTATTGTAAATCGCCCTAGAACCCCAAAACTGTGAGCAATAGCTCATTAAAACAGCCATAAAACACGAAAAAGATAAATTTTTGGTCATATCTCTCAAAAATTGTATCGGGTCTTACTGTTGTTGTAAATCGCCCTAGAACCCCAAAACCGTGAGCCATAGCTAATGAAAACGGCCATAAAACACGAAAACGACGAGTTTTTGATAATATCTAACAAACTTTTATCGGGTCTTACTGTCGTTGTAAATCACCATGTAACCCCAAAACCGTAGGAAATAGCTCTTGAAAACAGCCATAAAGCGCGAATACAATGAGTTTTTGGTCATATCTCTCAAACATGTATCGGGTCTTACGGTCATTATAAATCATCCTAGAACCACAAAACAATGAGCAATAGCTCATGAAAACGGCCATAAAACACGAATATGACGAGTTTTTGGTCATATCTCTCAAACATGTATCGGGTGTTACTTTCGTTGTAAATCACCCTAGAAACCCAAAATTGTGGGCAATATATCATGAAACGGCCATAAAACACGAATACAACGAGTTTTTGGTCATATCTCTCAAACATGTATCGGGTCTTACTGTCGTTGTAAATCGCTCTATAACCCCAACCGTGGGCAATAGCTCATGAAAACGGCCATAAAACGCGAATACAACGAGTTTTTGGTCGTATCTCTCAAACTTGTATCGGGTCTTACTATCGTTGTAAATCGCCCTAGAACCCCAAAACAGTGGACAATAGCTCATGAAAACGGCCATAAAACGCGAATACGACAAGTTTTTAGTCATATCTCTCAAACATGTATCAGGTCTTACTGTCGTTGTAAATCGCCCTAGAACCCCAAAACCGTGAGCAATATCTCATGAAAACGGCCATAAAACGCGAATACGACGAGTTTTTGGACATATCTCTCAAACTTGTATCGGGTCTTACGGTCATTGTAAATTGCCCTGGAACCCCAAAATTGTGGGTAATAGCTCATGAAAACGACCATAAAACACGAAAACGACAAGTTTTTGGTCATATCTCACAAACTTGTATTGGGTCTTAATGTTGTTGTAAATCGCCCTAGAACGCCAAAACTATGAGCAATAGCTCATGAAAACGGCCATAAAACACGAAAAGGACGAGTTTTTGGTCATATCTCTCAAACTTTTATCGGGTCTTACTATCGTTGTAAATCGCCCTAGAACCGCAAAACAGTGGGCAATCGCTCATGAAAACGGCCATAAAACACGAATACGACGAGTTTTTGGTCCTATCTCTCAAACATGTATCAGGTCTTACTATCGTTGTAAATCGCCCTAGAACCCCAAAACCGCGAGCAATAGCTCATGAAAACGGCCAGAAAACACGAAAACGACGAGTTTTTGGTCATATCTCTCAAACTTGTATCGGGTCTTACTGTCGTTGTAAATCGCCCTAGAACCCCAAACTGTGGGTAATAGCTCATCAAAACGGCAATAAAACATGAAAACGACAAGTTTTTGGTCATATCTCTCAAACTTCTATCGGGTCTTACTGTCATTGTAAATCGCCCTAGAACCCCAAAACAATGGGTAATAGCTCATGAAAACGGCGATAAAGCGCGAAAACGACGAGTTTTTGATAATATCTCTCAAACATGTATCAGGTCTTACAGTCGTTGTAAATCGCCCTAGAAACCCAAAACTGTAGGCAATAGCTCATGAAACGACCATAAAACACGAATACAACGAGTTTGTGGTAATATCTCTCAAACTTTTATCGGGTCTTGCGGTTATTGTAAATCGCCCTAGAACCCCAAAACTGTGAGCAATAGCTCATTAAAACAGCCATAGAACACGAAAAAGATAAATTTTTGGTCATATCTCTCAAACTTGTATCGGGTCTTACTGTTGTTGTAAATCGCCCTAGAACCCCAAAACCGTGAGCAATAGCTAATGAAAACGGCCATAAAACACGAAAACGACGAGTTTTTGATAATATCTAACAAACTTTTATCGGGTCTTACTGTCGTTGTAAATCACCATGTAACCCCAAAACTGTAGGCAATAGCTCTTGAAAACAGCCATAAAGCGCGAAGACAATGAGTTTTTGGTCATATCCCTCAAACTTATATCCGGTCTTACGGTCGTTGTAAATCGACCAGGAACCCCAAAACTATGGGTAGTAGCTCATCAAAACAGCCATAAAACTCGAATCAGGCGAGTTTTTTTGCTATATCTCTCAAACTTGTATCTTGTCTTACGGTCATTGTAAATGGTCCTAGAAACCCAAAACCGTGAGCAATAGCTTATGAAAACAGCCATAAAACATGAAAACGACGAGTTTTTGGTCATATCTCTCAAACTTGTATCGGGTCTTACTGTCGTTGTAAATCGCCCTGGAACCCCAAAACTATGGGTAATAGCTCATGAAAACGGCCATAAAGCGCGAAAACGACGAGTTTTTGATAATATCTCTCAAACATGTAACGGGTCTTACTGTCGTTGTAAATCGCCCTGGAACCCCAAAATTGTGGGTAATAGCTCATGAAAACGGCCATAAAACACGAAAACGACAAATGTTTGGTCATATCTCACAAACTTGTATTGGGTCTTAATGTTGTTGTAAATCGCCCTAGAACGCCAAAACTGTGAGCAATAGCTCATGAAAACGGCCATAAAACACGAAAAGGACGAGTTTTTGGTCATATCTCTCAAACTTTTATCGGGTCTTATGGTCGTTGTAAATCGCCCTAGAACCGCAAAACAGTGGGCAATCACTCATGAAAACGGCCATAAAACACGAATACGACGAGTTTTTGCTCCTACCTCTCAAACATGTATTAGGTCTTACTGTCGTTGTAAATCGCCCTAGAACCCAAAAACCGTGAGCAATAGCTCATGAAAACGGCCATAAAACACGAAAACGACGAGTTTTTGGTCATATCTCTGAAACTTGTATCGGGTCTTACTGTCGTTGTAAATCGCCCTAGAACCCCAAACTGTGGGTAATAGCTCATGAAAACGGCCATAAAACATGAAAACGACAAGTTTTTGGTCATATCTCTCAAACTTCTATCGGGTCTTACTGTCATTGTAAATCGCCCTAGAACCCCAAAACTGTGGGTAATAGCTCATGAAAACGGCGATAAAGCGCGAAAACGACGAGTTTTTGATAATATCTCTCAAACATGTATCAGGTCTTACTGTCATTGTAAATCGCCCTAGAAACCCAAAACTGTAGGCAATAGCTCATGAAACGGCCATAAAACACGAATACAACGAGTTTGTGGTAATATCTCTTAAACTTTTATCGGGTCTTGCGGTTATTGTAAATCGCCCTAGAACCCCAAAACTGTGAGCAATAGCTCATTAAAACAGCCATAAAACATGAAAAGACAAGTTTTTGGTGATATCTCTCAAAAATTGTATCGGGTCTTACTGTTGTTGTAAATCGCCCTAGAACCCCAAAACCGTGAGCAATAGCTAATGAAAACGGCCATAAAACACGAAAACGACGAGTTTTTGACAATATCTCTCAAACTTTTATCGGGTCTTACTGTCGTTGTAAATCACCATGTAACCCCAAAACCGTAGGAAATAGCTCTTGAAAACAGCCATAAAGCGCGAATACAATGAGTTTTTGGTCATATCTCTCAAACATGTATCGGGTCTTACGGTCATTATAAATCATCCTAGAACCACAAAACAATGAGCAATAGCTCATGAAAACGGCCATAAAACACGAATATGACGAGTTTTTGGTCATATCTCTCAAACATGTATCGGGTGTTACTTTCGTTGTAAATCACCCTAGAAACCCAAAATTGTGGGCAATATCATGAAACGGCCATAAAACACGAATACAACGAGTTTTTGGTCATATCTCTCAAACATGTATCGGGTCTTACTGTCGTTGTAAATCGCTCTATAACCCCAACCGTGGGCAATAGCTCATGAAAACGGCCATAAAACGCGAATACAACGAGTTTTTGGTCGTATCTCTCAAACTTGTATCGGGTCTTACTATCGTTGTAAATCGCCCTAGAACCCCAAAACAGTGGACAATAGCTCATGAAAACGGCCATAAAACGCGAATACGACAAGTTTTTAGTCATATCTCTCAAACATGTATCAGGTCTTACTGTCGTTGTAAATCGCCCTAGAACCCCAAAACCGTGAGCAATAGCTCATGAAAACGGCCATAAAACGCGAATACGACGAGTTTTTGGACATATCTCCCAAACTTGTATCGGGTCTTACGGTCATTGTAAATCGCCCTGGAACCCCAAAATTGTGGGTAATAGCTCATGAAAACGACCATAAAACACGAAAACGACAAGTTTTTGGTCATATCTCACAAACTTGTATTGGGTCTTAATGTTGTTGTAAATCGCCCTAGAACGCCAAAACTGTGAGCAATAGCTCATGAAAACGGCCATAAAACACGAAAAGGACGAGTTTTTGGTCATATCTCTCAAACTTTTATCGGGTCTTACTGTCGTTGTAAATCGCCCTAGAACCGCAAAACAGTGGGCAATCGCTCATGAAAACGGCCATAAAACACGAATACGACGAGTTTTTGGTCCTATCTCTCAAACATGTATCAGGTCTTACTATCGTTGTAAATCGCCCTAGAACCCCAAAACCGTGAGCAATAGCTCATGAAAACGGCCAGAAAACACGAAAACGACGAGTTTTTGGTCATATCTCTCAAACTTGTATCGGGTCTTACTGTCGTTGTAAATCGCCCTAGAACCCCAAACTATGGGTAATAGCTCATCAAAACGGCAATAAAACATGAAAACGACAAGTTTTTGGTCATATCTCTCAAACTTCTATCGGGTCTTACTGTCATTGTAAATCGCCCTAGAACCCCAAAACAATGGGTAATAGCTCATGAAAACGGCGATAAAGCGCGAAAACGACGAGTTTTTGATAATATCTCTCAAACATGTATCAGGTCTTACAGTCATTGTAAATCGCCCTAGAAACCCAAAACTGTAGGCAATAGCTCATGAAACGACCATAAAACACGAATACAACGAGCTTGTGGTAATATCTCTCAAACTTTTATCGGGTCTTGCGGTTATTGTAAATCGCCCTAGAACCCCAAAACTGTGAGCAATAGCTCATTAAAACAGCCATAGAACACGAAAAAGATAAATTTTTGGTCATATCTCTCAAACTTGTATCGGGTCTTACTGTTGTTGTAAATCGCCCTAGAACCCCAAAACCGTGAGCAATAGCTAATGAAAACGACCATAAAACACGAAAACGACGAGTTTTTGATAATATCTAACAAACTTTTATCGGGTCTTACTGTCGTTGTAAATCACCATGTAACCCCAAAACTGTAGGCAATAGCTCTTGAAAACAGCCATAAAGCGCGAAGGCAATGAGTTTTTGGTCATATCCCTCAAACTTATATCCGGTCTTACGGTCGTTGTAAATCGACCAGGAACCCCAAAACTATGGGTAGTAGCTCATCAAAACAGCCATAAAACTCGAATCAGGCGAGTTTTTTTGCTATATCTCTCAAACTTGTATCTTGTCTTACGGTCATTGTAAATGGTCCTAGAAACCCAAAACCGTGAGCAATAGCTTATGAAAACAGCCATAAAACATGAAAACGACGAGTTTTTGGTCATATCTCTAAAACTTGTATCGGGTCTTACTGTCGTTGTAAATCGCCCTGGAACCCCAAAACTATGGGTAATAGCTCATGAAAACGGCCATAAAGCGCGAAAACGACGAGTTTTTGATAATATCTCTCAAACATGTAACGGGTCTTACTGTCGTTGTAAATCGCCCTAGAACCGCAAAACAGTGGGCAATAGCTCATGAAAACGGCCATAAAACGTGAATACAACGAGTTTTTGGTCATATCTCTCAAACATGTATCGGATCTTACTGTCGTTGTAAATCGCGGTAGAACCCAAAAACTGCGAGCAAAAGCTCATGAAGACGGCCATAAAACACGAAAACGACGAATTTTTGATCATACCTCTCAAACATGTATTGGGTCTTACTGTCGTTGTAAATCGCCCTAGAACCTCAAAACCGTGAGCAATAGCTCATGAAAACGGCCATAAAACACGAAAACGACGAGTTTTTGATCATATCTCTCAAACTTTTACCGGTTCTTACCGTCGTTGTAAATCGCCCTAGAACCCCAAAACAGTGGGCAATAGCTCATGAAAACGTTAATAAAACGCGAATACGACAAGTTTTTGGTCATATCTCTCAAACATGTATCATGTCTTACTATCGTTGTAAATCGCCCTAGAACCCCCAAACCATGAGCAATAGCTTATGAAAACGACCATAAAACACGAAAACGACGAGTTTTTGGTCATATCTCTCAAACTTGTATTGGGTCTGATAGTCGTTGTAAATCACCATGTAACCCCAAAACTGTAGGCAATAGCTCTTGAAAACAGCCATAAAGCGCGAATACAATGAGTTTTTGGTCATATCTCTCAAACATGTATCGGGTCTTACGGTCATTACAAATCGCCCTAGAACCCCAAAACAATGAGCAATAGCTCATGAAAACGGCCATAAAACACGAATATGACGAGTTTTTGGTCATATCTCTCAAACATGTATCGGGTCTTACTTTCGTTGTAAATCGCCCTAGAAACCCAAAATTGTGGGCAATATATCATGAAACGGCCATAAAACACGAATACGATGAGTTTTTTGTCATATCTCTCAAACATGTATCGGGTCTTATTGTCGTTGTAAATCGCCTAATAACCCCAACCGTGGGCAATAGCTCATGAAAAGGGGCACAAAACGCGAATACAACGAGTTTTTGGTCATATCTCTCAAACTTGTATCGGGTCTTACTGTCATTGTCAATCGCCCTGGAACCCCAAAACTGTGGGTACTAGCTCATGAAAACGGCCATAAAACACGAAAAAGACAAGTTTTTGGTCATATCTCTCAAACTTGTATCGGGTCTTACTTTGTTGTAAATCGCCCTAGAACCCCAAAACCGTGAGTAATAGCTCATAAAAACGGCCATAAAACACGAAAACGACGAGTTTTTGATCATATCTCTCAAACTTTTACACTACAAGAGGACCACCCCTACAGCAACACATTTCTGCGTATCTAAATGCTCATATAAGCGTTGCAAGCGACAATACCAACGGATTAAAGTGCGTTGCTTTTTTGGGCGTTGCAAGGACACAATGCAACGGATATCCCTGCGTTTGTAACCACTAGGAAAATCGTTGCAAAATAGCTACATATTTCAAGCAACAATTGTATACGTTGGTAGAGAAATCCTTCACGAATTGAAATTTGTATTTAAAAAATACTATATTCAGGACAAGATTGTTTGACTGATAAGATGTGGTAGCTTTTCTTCACGGCGAGAGAACATAGTTAACACATGATGTACCACAGCGCACACGTTATAGAATATGAATGCATCGTATGCCAAAGAACTCAATATTTATTAGGTGGAACCACCATCTCATACATGAAGATTACTTGAAGAGTAAACATTTTACAACCGTGCACCAATATCAGATTTACCTAGTGCTATATATTAAGAGAGAGACAATTACGATCTTGCATCAAAACATGATAATCTACTAAGTCCTATATATCTATTCTATATTTTCCCAAAATGTTTAGAGCTGATAGCCAAACGTAGCAAGTCTGCCTGCAGTATGGGACCTGCAAATACAAAAAATGTATTTTCAGTACCGAAGTGACAAAACATACTGTAGGTATAGTGAACGAATCAATAGATTGGTCAATCACAATGTCACAAAGCTAAAAAATTAAACAGACGGGTATTAGAGAAATTCATACACAGTTGCAGGATACCAAAGTTTGCAAGGGGTGGACATCTAATAAAGTCTAAATTCTTTTAAGGCACAAATAAAAGTGTATTTAGCAAAACAAAGAAAATACTAACATGTACACTCCCGTTGCTTGAAAATTTATTGGTTGCCACACTGTGTGATTCTAATTCTGAGCCAGACGTATATCATGTGAAGCAAAAGAAAGACATGAATTAAATCCCATAACTAGTGTGATGATAGTCGTAGGTTACAGTAAGTTGTAGTTGTACAAGTAACACGAGGGAAGAATTAATAACAACAGGTCCTTTTTTGGCGAATAATAGCTTATAGTAAGTTGTTGTATAACTAACACGAGGGAAAGAAGTACTACAATCTAAAAATATATTGTGCTATACGACAGATACTGTTTGTGGCATCCACCAAATTAAACTACCAACAACTAAGCACAATACTTCAGTACAAAATAGTCTGTGCTGGAGTACATAATTAGTCAGTACTAGAGTACGTAAATAGATTGTCCAGGAACACTCTGAAACTATCTCCAAAATCAAATTTAAAATAGGAACAGGAAAAGCTTCTGCTTGAATAATAAAAGCTTACCTTCACTGAGATATAATAAATTTCCTTGGATGTAAATACAACATTAGAACACGTCTTTGGAACTTTCTCAGCTCGCTCTTTTTTTATGCCAGATTCTATGCCAAGAAAAGGTAGTATTAGGTACACTACTGGAGACCATAATGATGTGGGGCCAAATGCACGAATTTTTAGCAAAATAAATGAGAAACAAAATGGATACTGGTACGTTCTAGAGATGACAGAATGGAGAAATACGGAATTAGCAGAAAAAATGCACATACATCTGAATTTCTGATAGATCTTTTCTGGTCCTCTTAGATCAGATACAAGGACCTGAATTTCGTTTGAATATTTTCTTTTGAAGGTTACAATAAAGCCAATTAGTTCTAGCAGGGATCTGTTTAGTAGCCATTCCTTGAGCTTCATGGCCTGGATTAAACTCATACTCATTCAATAGGTAATTATTCTTGGCACTTTTACAATGAGCTGTAAAATAATAAGGCTCTGCAGAAACAATGAACCGAACATTGCAAGCTCACAACGCATGAGATGGAGCAGTATTAGATGTGTGATATATAAATTTGACAAAACAGGGGGATTAACACCTGCAGGTTGTCCGGCTGCGGGTTGTTGCTGCTGATGCATGCCCGCTTGAGGCTTCTTGGTGCGAATTATCTTGCAACTGCCGCCTGACCTGTTGCCTATGCATCTAGGTCATCTGACATGTCAAGGATCACAAAATCCCTAAAAGAACTGAGGACACGGGTTAAGCCAAGGGAAATTGCACCTATAGCATGAACATCTGTCCTGCCCTTGCACCACGTCACCCCACTGTGCTCCGACTCTCCGCCATGGCCCCTTCGACAAATCTCCGCGTCATACAGTCTCCAGATCAATCTTGGCAGCACGAGCGTTTCCCGGAGTTAGGGATATCATGGTAGGAGACGACCTGCACCACCGGCCACCGCTAGTCGCCGGTGAGGGAGGCCTTGCTAGCCAATGGCCGAGAGACGCCTTGGAGAGTTGGGGGAACGGAGGGAACGGCTAGGTCTTGGGGAAGCGAGGAGTCCAGGCGTGCGTTCCTGACTTATCGTGGCTTGTGGGTTAAGAGAGAGTCAGAGAGGTAATCGTGCTTAGTGGGCTGGGCTCATTTTCCTTTATGAGAAAATACATAGGCTGGACAACAGATCGGCTGCAACACATGCATGTATATCTATGACAAACGTTTGCAACTAATATTTACAGCGTTGCAGAATATGTACTGCTATAGGGGGGGGGGGGGTTTCTCGCGAATACGACGAGTTTTTGGTCATATCTCTCAAACATGTATCAGGTCTTACTGTCGTTGTAAATCGCCCTAGAACCCAAAACCGTGAGCAATAACTCATGAAAACGACCATAAAACACGAAAACGACGAGTTTTTGGACATATCTCTCAAACTTGTATCGGGTCTTACGGACATTGTAAATCGCTCTGGAACCCCAAAATTGTGGGTAATAGCTCATGAAAATGGCCATAAAACACGAAAACGACAAGTTTTTGATCATATCTCTCAAACTTGTATCGGGTCTTACTGTCGTTGTAAATCGCCCTAGAACGCCAAAACTATGGGTAATAGCTCATGAAAACGGCCATAAAGCGCGAAAACGACGAGTTTTTGATAATATCTCTCAAACATGTATCCGGTCTTACTTGTAAATCGCCCTAGAAACCCAAAACTGTGAGCAATAGCTCATGAAACGGCCGTAAAACACGAATACAACGAGTTTTTGGTCATATCTCTCAAACTTTTATTAGGTCTTGCGGTCATTGTAAATCGCCCTAGAACCCCAAAACTGTGAGCAATAGCTCATTAAAACAGCCATAAAACACCAAAAAGACAAGTTTTTGGGCATATCTCTCAAACTTGTATCGGGTCTTAATGTTGTTGTAAATCGCCCTAGAACCCCAAAACCGTGAGCAATAGCTAATGAAAACGGCCATAAAACACGAAAACGACGAGTTTTTGACAATATCTCTCAAACTTTTATCGGGTCTTACTGTCGTTGTAAATCACCATGTAAACCCAAAACTGTAGGCAATAGCTCTTGAAAACAGCCATAAAGCGCGAATACAATGAGTTTTTGGTCATATCTCTCAAACTTATATCGGGTCTTACGGTCGTTGTAAATCGACCTGGAACCCCAAAACTATGGGTAGTAGCTCACCAAAACATCCATAAAACGCGAATCAGACGAGTTTTTTTGCTATATCTCTCAAACTTGTATCTTGTCTTACGGTCATTGTAAATGGCCCTAGAAACCCAAAACCGTGAGCAATAGCTCATGAAAACGGCCATAAAACATGAAAACGACGAGTTTTGGTCATATCTCTCAAACTTGTATCGGGTCTTATTGTCGTTGTAAATCGCCCTGGAACCCTAAAACTATGGGTAATAGCTCATGAAAACGGCCATAAAGCGCGAAAACGACGAGTTTTTCATAATATCTCTCAAACATGTATCGGGTCTTACTGTCGTTGTAATCGCCCTAGAAACCCAAAACTGTGGGCAATAGCTCATGAAACGGCCATAAAACACGAATACAACGAGTTTTTGGTCATATCTCTCAATATTTGATCGGGTCTTGCGGTCATTGTAAAGCGCCCTAGAACCCCAAAACCGTGGGTAATAGCTCATGAAAATGGCCATAAAACACGAAAACGACGAGTTTTTGGTCATATCTCTCAAACTTGTATATTGTCTTACTGTTGTCGTAAATCGCCCTTGAACCGCAAAATAGTGGGCAATAACTCATGAAAACGGCCATAAAACGAGAATACGACGAGTTTTTGGTCATATCTCTCAAACATGTATCGGGTCTTACAGTCGTTGTAAATCGCCCTAGAACCCCAAAACCATGAGCAATAGCTCATGAAAACGACCATAAAACACGAAAACGACGAGTTTTTTGTCATATCTCTCAAACTTGTATCAGGTCTTACGGTCATTGTAAATCGCCCTGGAACCCAAAAACTGTGGGTAATAGCTCATGAAAACGGCCATAAAGCGCGAACACAACGAGTTTTTGGTCATATATCTCAAACTTATATCGGGTCTTACGGTCATTGTAAATCGACCTGGAACCCCAAAACTATGGGTAGTAGCTCATGAAAACAGCCATAAAACGCAAATACGGCGAGTTTCTTGCCATATCTCTCAAACTTGCATCGGCTCTTACAGTCATTGTAAATGGTCCTAGAAACCCAAAACCGTGAGTAATAGGTCATTAAAACGGCCATAAAACATGAAAACGACGAGTTTTTGGTCATATCTCTCAAACTTGTATTGGGTCTTACTGTCGTTGTAAATCGCCCTAGAACCCCAAAACAGTGGGCAATAGGTCATGAAAACGGCCATAAAACGCGAATACGACGAGTTTTTGGTCATTTCTCTCAAACATGTATCGGATCTTACGGTTATTGTAAATCGACCTCGAACCCCAATACTATGGGGTGGTAGCTCATGAAAACAGCCATAAAACACGAAAAAGACAACTTTTTGGTCATATCTCTCAAACTTGTATTGGGTCTTACTGTTGTTGTAAATCGCCCTAGAACCCCAAAACCGTGAGCAATAGCTAATAAAACGGCCATAAAATATGAAAACGACGAGTTTTTGTCAATATCTTTAAAACTTTTATCGGGTCTTACTGTCGTTGTAAATCACCATTTAACCCCAAAACTGTAGGCAATAGCTCTCGAAAACAGCCATAAAGCGCGAATACAATGAGTTTTTGGTCATATCTCTCAAACTTATATCGGGTCTTACGGTCGTTGTAAATCGACTTGGAACCCCAAAACTATGGGTAGTAGCTCATCAAAACAGCCATAAAACGCGAATCAGGCCAGTTTTTTGCTAAATCTATCAAACTTGTATCTTGTCTTACAGTCGTTGTAAATCGCCCCAGAACCCCAAAACCGTGAGCAATAGCTCATGAAAACGACCATAAAACACGAATACAACGAGTTTTTGGTCATATCTCTCAAACTTTTATCGGGTCTTACCGTCATTGTAAATCTCCCTGGAACCGTAAAATTGTGGATTAGCTCATGAAAACGGCCATAAAACACGAAAACGACAAGTTTTTGGTCATATCTCTCAAACTTTTATCGGGTCTTACTGTTGTTGGAAATCGCCCTAGAACCCCAAAACTGTGAGCCATAGCTCATGAAACAGCCATAAAACACAAAAACGACGAGTTTTTGTTCATATCTCTCAAAATTTTATCGGGTCTTACTGTCGTTGTAAATCACCCTAGAACCCGAAAACAATGGGCAATAGCTCATGAAAACGGCCATAAAACACGAATACGATGAGTTTTTGGTCATATCTCTCAAACATGTATCAGGTCTTACTGTCATTGTAAATCGCCCTAGAACCCGAAAACCATGAGCAATAGCTCATGAAAACAACCATAAAACACGAAAACGACAAGTTTTGGTCATATCTCTCAAAGTTCTATCGGGTCTTACTGTAGTTGTAAATCGCCCTACAACCCCAAGACTGTGGGCAATAGCTCATGAAAACGGCCATAAAACACGAATACAACGAGTTTTTGGTCATATCTCTCAAACTTTTATTGTGTCTTATTGTCATTGTAAATCGCCCTAGAACCCCAAAACCATGGGCAATTGCTCATGAAAACGGCCATAAAACACAAATACGACGAGTTTTTGGTCATATCTCTCAAACTTTTATCAGGTCTTACTGTCGTTGTAAATCGCCCTTGAACCGCAAAACAGTGGGCAATAGCTCATGAAAACGGGCATAAAACGCGAATACCACGAGTTTTTGGTCATATCTCTCAAACATGTGTCGGGTCTTATAGTTGTTGTAAATCACCCTAGAACCCCAAAATCGTGAGCAATAGCTCATGAAAACGACCATAAAACACGAAAACGACGAGTTTTTGGTCATATATCTCAAACTTGTATCGGGTCTTACTATTGTTTTAAATCGCCCTTGAACCGCAAAACAGTGGGCAATAGCTCATGAAAATGGCCATAAAACGAGAATACGATGAGTTTTTGCCATATCTCTCAAACTTGAATCGGGTCTTACAGTTGTTGTAAATCGCCCTAGAACCCCAAAACCTTGAGTAATAGCTCATGAAAACGACCATAAAATATGAAAACGATGAGTTTTTGGTCATATCTCTCAAACTTGTATCGGGTCTTACTGTCGTTGTAAATCGCCCTAGAACCCCAAAAAGTGGGCAATAGGTTATGAAAACGGCCATAAAACGCGAATACGACGAGTTTTTGGTTATATCTCTCAAACATGTATCGGGTCTTACTTTCGTTGTAAATGCCCTAGAAACCCAAAATTATTGGCAATATCTCATGAAACGGCCATAAAACACGAATACGACGAGTTTTTGGTCAGATCTCTCAAACATCTATCGGGTCTTACTGTCGTTGTAAATCGCCCTATAACCCCAAAACTGTGGGTACTAGCCCATGAAACGGCCATAAAACACGAAAAAGACAAGCTTTTGGTCATATCTTTCAAACTTGTATCGGGCCTTACTGTTGTTGTAAATCGCCCCAAAACCCCAAAACTATGAGCAATAGCTCATGAAAATGGCCATAAAACAAGAAAACGACGAGTTTTTGATCGTATCTCTCAAACTTTTATTGGGTCTTACTAGTGTTGTAAATCGCCCTAGAACCCTAAAATCGTGAGCAATAGCTCATGAAAACGACCATAAAACACGAAAATGACGAGCTTTTGGTCATATATCTCAAACTTGTATCGGGTCTAACGGTCATTGTAAATCACCCTGGAACACAAAATCGTGAGCAATAGCTCATGAAAACAGCCATAAAACGCGAATACAGCGAGTTTTTTGCCATATCTCTCAAACTTGTATCGGGTCTTACGGTCATTGTAAATGGCCATAGAAACCCAAAACCGTGAGTAATAGCTCATGAAAACGGCCATAAAACATGAAAACGACGAGTTTTTGGTCATATCTCTCAAACTTGTATCGGGTCGTACTGTCGTTGTAAATCGCCCTAGAACCCCAAAACAGTGGGTAATAGCTCATGAAGACAGTCATAAAACACGAAAACGACAAGTTTTTGGTCATATCTCTCAAACTTTCATCGGGTCTTACTGTTGTTGTAACTTGCCGTAGAACCCCAAAACTAAGAGCAATAGCTCATTAAAACGGCCATAAAACACAAAAAAGACAAGTTTTTGGTCATATCTCTCAAACTTGTATCAGGTCTTACTGTCGTTGTAAATCGCCCTAGAACCCCAAAACCGTGAGCAATAGCTCATGAAAACGACCGAGTTTTTGGACATATCTCTCAAACTTGTATCGGGTCTTACGATCATTGTAAATCGCCCTGGATCCCCAAAATTATGGGTAAATAGCTCATGAAAACGGCCATAAAACATGAAAACGACGAGTTTTTGGTCATATCTCTCAAACTTTTTTCGGGTTTTACTATCGTTGTAAATCGCTCTAGAACCCCAAAACAGTGGACAATAGCTCATAAAAACGGCCATAAAACACGAATACGACGAGTTCTTGGTCATAAAACACGAAACGCCCTAGAACCCCCAAACTATGGGTAATAACTCGTGAAAACGGCCATAAAACACAAATACGACGAGTTCTTGGTCATATCTCTCAAACATGTATCAGGTCTTACTATCGTTGTAAATCGCCCTGGAAACCCAAAATTGTGGGCAATAGCTCATGAAAACGACCATAAAACACGAAAACGACGAGTTTTTTGCTCATATCTCTCAAACTTTTATCAGGTCTTAATGTCCTTGTAAATCGCCCTAGCACCCCAAAACAGTGGGTAATAGCTCATGAAAACGGCCATAAAACACGAATACGACGAGTTTTTGGTCATATCTCTCAAACATGTATCAGGTCTTACTATCATTGTAAATCTCACTAGAACCCTAAAACAGTGAGCAATAGCTCATGGGAACAAGCATAAAACTCGAATACGACGAATTTTTGGTCATATCTCTCAAACATGTATTGGGTCTTACTGTCGTTGTAAATCGCCCTAGAACCCCCAAACTATGGGCAATAGCTCATGAAAACGGCCATAAAAGACGAAAACAACGAGTTTTTGATAATATCACTCAAACATTTATCAGGTTTTACTATCGTTGTAAATCGTCCTAGAACCCCAAAACAATGGACAATAGCTCATGAAAACGGCCAAAAAACGCGAATACGACGAGTTTTTGGTCATATCTCTCAAACATGTATCAGGTATTACTATCGTTGTAAATCGCCCTAGAATCCCAAAACCGTGAGCAATAGCTCATCAAAACGACCATAAAACAGGAAAACGACGAGTTTTTTGTCATATCTCTCAAACTTGTATTGGGTCTTACTGTTGTTGTAAATCGCCCTAGAAGCCCAAAACTATTGGTAATAGCTCATGAAAACGACCATAAAACACGAAAACGACGAGTTTTAGGCCATATCTCTCAAGCATGTATCAAGTCTTACTGTCGTCGTAAATCGCCCTGGAACCCCAAAACCTTGAGAAATAGCTCATGAAAACGGCCATAAAACACGAAAACGACAAGTTTTTGGTCATATCTCGCAAACTTTTGTCGGGTCTTACTGTTGTTGTAAATCGCCCTAGAACCCCAAAACTGTGAGCAATAGCTCATGAAAACGGTCATAAAACACGAAAACGACGAGTTTTTCATAATATCTCTCAAACTTTTATCGGGTTTTACTATCGTTGTAAATCGCCGTTGAACCCCAAAACAGTGGACAATAGCGCATGAAAATGACCATAAAACGCGAATACGACGAGTTTTTGGTCATATCTCTCAAACATGTATCAGGTCTTACTATCATTGTAAATCACCCTAGAACCCCAAAACCGTGAGAAATAGCTCATGAAAACGACCATAAAACACGAAAGCGACGAGTTTTTGGTCATATCTCTTAAATTTGTATTGGGTCTTACTGTTGTTGTAAATCGTCCTAGAACCCCAAAACTGTTGGTAATAGCTCATGAAAACGACCATAAAACACGAAAACGACCAATTTTTGGTCATATCTCTCAAACTTGTATTGGGTCTTACTGTCGTTGTAAATCGCCCTATAACCCCCAACACTGTGGGTAATAGCTCATGAAAACGGCCATAAAACACGAAAACGACAAGTTTTTGGTCATATCTCTCAAACTTTTATTGGGTCTTACTGTTGTAAATCGCCCTAGAACCGCAAACCTGTGAGCAATAGCTCATGAAAACAACCATAAAACACGAAAACGACGAGTTTTTCATCATATCTCTCAAAATTTTATCTGGTCTTACTGTTGTTGTAAATCGCCCTATCACCCCAAAACAATGGGCAGCACATGAAAACGGCCATAAAACACGAATACGACGAGTTTTTGGTCATATCTCTCAAATATGTATTGGGTCTTACTGTCATTGTAAATCGCCCTAGAACCCCCAAACTATGGGTAATAACTCGTGAAAACGGCCATAAAACACGAAAATGACAAGTTTTTGGACATATCTCTCAAACTTGCATCGGGTCTTACTGTTGTTGTAAATCGCCCTAGAACCCCAAAACTGTGGGTAATAGCTCATGAAAACGGCCATAAAACACGAAAACAACAAGTTTTTGGTCATATCTCTCAAACTTGTATCGGGTCTTACTTTTGTTGTAAATCGCCCTAGAACCCCAAAACTGTGAGCAATGTCTGATTAAAACGGCCATAAAACATGAAAAAGACAAGTTTTTGGTCATATCTCTCAAACTTGTATCGGGTCTTACTGTGGTTGTAAATCGCCCTAGAACCCCAAAACTGTGAGCAATAGCTTATGAAAACGGCCATAAAACACGAAAACGACGAGTTTTTTTATCATATCTCTCAAACTTTTATCGGGTCTTACTATCGTTGTAAATCGCCCTAGAACCCATAAACAGTGTGCAATAGCTCATGAAACCGGCCATAAAACTGGAATACGATGAGTTTTTGGTCATATCTCTCAAACGTGTATCAAGTCTTACAGTCATTGTAAATCTCCCTAGAAGCCTAAAACAGTGAGCAATAGCTCATGAAAACAGCCATAAAACGCGAATACGACGAGTTTTCGGTCATATCTCTCAAAATGTATTGGGTCTTATTGTTGTTGTAAATCACACTACAACCCCAAAACTATGGATAATAACTCATGAAAACGGCCATAAACCACGAAAACGACAAGTTTTTGGTCATATCTCTCAAACTTGTACCGGGTCTTACTGTTGTGGTAAATCGCCCTAGAACCCTAAAACCGTGAGCAATAGCTCATGAAAACGGCCATAAAACACGAAAACGACGAGTTTTTGATAATATCTCTCAAACTTATATCAGGTTTTACTATTGTTGTAAATCGCCCTAGAACCCCAAAAGAATGAATAATAGCTCATGAAAACGGCCATAAAACACGAATACGACGAGTTTTTGGTCATATCTGTCAAACATGTATCAGGTCTTACTATCGTTGTAAATCGCCCTAGAACCCCAAAATCGTGAGCAATAGCTCATGAAAACGACCATTAAACACGAAAACGACGAGTTTTTGATAATATCTCTCAAACTTTTATCGGGTTTTACTATCGTTGTTAATCGCCCTAGAACCCCAAAACAGTGGACAATAGCTCATGAAAACGACCATAAAACACGAAAACGACGAGTTTTGGGTCATATCTCTCAAACTTGTATTGGGTCTTACTGTTGTTGTAAATCGCCCTAGCACCCCAAAACTGTGGGTAATAGCTCATGAAAACGGCCATAAAACACAAAAACGACAAGTTTTTGGTCATATCACTCAAACTTTTATCGGGTCTTACTGTTGTAAATCGCCCTAGAACCCGAAAACTGTGAGCAATAGCTCATGAAAACAGCCATAAAACACGAAAACGACGAGTTTTTGATCATATCTCCCAAACTTTTATCGGGTCTTACTGTTTTTGTAAATCACCCTAGAACCCCAAAACAGTGGGTAATAGCTCATGAAAACAGTCATCAAACACGAAAACGACAAGTTTTTGGTCATATCTCTCAAAATTTTATCGGGTCTTACTGTTGTTGTAACTTGCCCTAGAACCCCAAAACTATGAGCAATAGCTCATTAAAACGGCCATAAAACACAAAAGACAAGTTTTTGGTCATATCTCTCAAACTTGTATCGGGTCTTACTGTTGTTGTAAATCTCACTAGAACCCCAAAAATGTGAGCAATAGCTCATGAAACCGGCCATAAAACACGAAAACGACAAGTTTTTGGTCATATCTCTCAAACTTTTATCTGGTCTTACTGTCATTGTAAATCGCCCTAGAACCCCAAAACAATCGACAATTGTTCATGAAAACGGCCATAAAATGCAAATACGACGAGTTTTTGGTCATATCTCTCAAACATGTATCTGGTCTTACTGTTGTTGTAAATCGCCCTAGAACCCCAAAACCTTGAGAAATAGCTCATGAAAACGACCATAAAACACGAAAACGATGAGTTTTCGATCATATCTCTCAAACTTGTATCAGGTCTTACTGTTGTTGTAAATTACCCTAGAACCTCAAAACATCGAGCAATAGGTCATGAAAACAGCCATAAAACACGAAAACGACGAGTTTTTGATCATATCTCTCAAACTTTTATCGGGTATTACTGTTGTTGTAAATCGCCCTAGAACCCCAAAACAATGGGCACTAGATCATGAAAATAGCCATAAAACACGAATACGACGAGTTTTTGGTCATATCTCTCAAACATGTATCAGGTCTTACTGTCATTGTAAATCTCCCTAGAACCCCAAAACCATGAGCAATAGCTCATGAAAACGGCCATAAAACACGAAAACGACGTGTTTTTGGTCATATCTCTCAAACTTGTATTGGGTTTTACTATTGTTGTAAATCTCCCTAGAACCCCAAAACTGTGGGTAATAGCTCATGAAAACGGCCATAAAACGCGAATACGGCACTACAAGGAAACAACTCTTCTCTGGCGCATGAAAATACATCTTCTGTGGCGCATATCCTAGTCGCCACTGATATCTTCTTCATGTGGCGCATATGGATATGCACCATAGAAGTTCCAGACTTCTGTGGCTCATTTCTTCATATGCGCCATAGGAAGAACTTCTGTGGCGCTTTTACGTATATGCGCCACAAAAATGCCATGCGCCACTGACTATATAATTATATGCGCCACTGATTGCGTAACACATATTCAAAGTAAAATACTTTCCTGGTGTATAATCAGGTATATATACAGGATTTATATAGTATTTTTCATATGAGTATAAAATACATCGCACAAGTAGTAGATGCATGAAAACCGACATATATATAATACAAACACATGGTCCTGAAGATCTTCCTTTATGCCAAGCATTTTAAGGCCTTTCTTGCTTTCGGCCCATCCTTGGTCCTCTCCGACATGTTCAGTAGAGTGCCAAGCAGACTCTCAGTAACGTTCTTCGTGATGTGCATTACATCGAGGCTATGGGGAGTGTGAAGGACCTTCCAATACGGCAGGTCCCAGAAAACAGACCAGGCTTTCCATACACCCAGGAGCGGCTTTGTCCTCGGTCGTTTTTTTCCAAGCACATGGCAATCTACCCAATTATTTAAAAGCTCCTCGATTTCTTCACCGCTCCTCGGACGCGGGGCTCTTTCGAGCTCGTCCTTACCATTGAACATGTCACCACGTTTTCTCCATGGGTGATCCATGCGGAGCCACTTTCGAGTACCTTGGAACACGGTTTTCAAAGAGCCGGGATCCCTTGGTAGCTGGAGATGCGGTGTCTCATCCATGCACTTGACGCATGCATTGTGTCCGTGGTTCACCTGGGCCGATACATATGCGTAACCAGGATAGTCCTGCACGGTCGTGAGCAACGCGACTCTCAGATGGAAATATTCTTTAGTGTAGGCGTCCCACGTATGGGCCGGCGTCTCCCACAAGCTGGCTAACTCCTCTCTCAATAGCGCGAGATACATATGCATATCGATACCTGGTTGTTTCGGCCGCTGAATAAGAATGCTCATGTGTACATACCTTTGCTTCGTGCATAGCCACGGGGGGAGGTTGTATGGCCATACAAACATGGGCCAAGTGCTATGCGTGCTACTCTGGTTTCCAAAAGGATTGAGTCCATCGGTGCTCATACCCAGCCTGACGTTCCTTGCATCGCCCCCGAACTCTTCGAACTCGATGTCTAATGCATTCCACTGGCTAGCGTCTGAAGGGTGTGTCAGGATCTTGCCCTTCTCTGGATCATCTTCGGGTTTCTCTCTTTCCGCGTGCCATTGCATGAGCTTTGCTTCCTTAGGATCTACGAAATATCGTTGTAGACGAGGGGTGATAGGAAAGTACCATACCACTTTTCGAGGAACTTTTTTGTTCCCTCTCTTGTACCGTCCTTGGCCACACACCGGACATGTGGTTCTATCCGCGTACTCGTTCCGATAAAGTGCGCACTCATTGATGCATGCGTGGTATTTAATGTGTGGTAGGTCGAGAGGGCACACGATTTTCTTGGCCTCCTCGATACTTGTTGGCAATGTGTTCCCCTTAGGAAGTCGGTCGTGCCAGTATTCCATGTTCGTGTTGAAGCTCACATCGGTCCATTTGTGTTCGGCCTTCATCTCTAGAGCCTTGAGCGTTACACTCAAACGTGTATCCTCGGGGCGACACCCAGGATACAATGGAGTCATCCCGTCTACCTCCATTTGGGCCAGCTTGGCTTTCTCTCTGGTTGCAGCTTTGTCGTTGCTCGTCTCCTTAAGGAGTAGTTCTTGAACATGAGGGTCCTACAAGACCGAAGTTAGCAGCGTTTGTGTGTTCGCGTCTTCTCCTTCTTCATGATCATGATCATGCCCGTCGCCATCTCCTTCTCCATGCTAATCATGCCCGTCGGCATCTCCTTCATCATGATGATCATGCCTGCTGGCATCTCCTTTGTCATGATGATCATGCCCGGTAGACTCTTCGTCTTCTCGCCCGCCCACGTCTTCGTGACCACCACCATGTCTTGCCGGCGCCTCATTGAGGTCGCGCATGAAACCGCGCCTGAGCAGGTGACCCTCCAATTGTCCAGATTCAGGGTCGATCCAGCGCTGCAGTTTGCATGTTCGACATGTACATCTTATCATGGTCTTGTTGTTCAGAATCATGTCCTCCTTCGCGCCTTTCTTGTAGCTAGCAATTCGACCTTCGTTCATCGTGAGGACCATGGTTGCCTGAGCGGTCAAAATAGAGAGTATAGGTGAGAACCACACCATATGAACACACACATGCATGAATACTAGCCGGAAAAATTTCGGCATGACCTTTCCTAAAATTATGACATATGGGTGATACATTGCAAATATATCTATAATTTTTTATGTTCCATGCTTGGTTTTATCCACTTTCTTGTGTTTTGTTCCAACTTTGGAGTACTTTTCATATGATTTCTTGGACTAACCTATTAACAAGAGCCATAGTGCCAGCTGCCTCTTTTCTGCTATTTTTGGTTCCAGGAAAGTCAGAAAATGAATATTCTCGGAATTGGACGAGACAAAAGCCAAAGTGCCTATTTTTCCGGAAGTGATCAAGTGCCAGAATACGAGACGGAGAAGGGCCAGGGAGCCACCACACCACCTGGCCCGCGCCAGGGGGTGGTGTGGCCGCTCCCGGCACCCCCTCGGCCTCCCCTTCCGACTATAAGTTGCCCTCGGGACGAAAACACTAAGTACCCGATCAAAAATCCACGAAAGAGTCTGTAGCCGCCATCATCTCCATCCCTAGATCGGGAGGGATCTGAAGCTCTTCCCGGCACCCTGCCGGAGAGGGGAATTCACCCTAGAGGCCTTCTTCATCACCATGCAAGCCTCCGGTGTGATGCGTGAGTAGTTCAACCTTGGACTACGGATCCATGTAGTAGCTAGATGGCTGGTTTCTCCTCCTTTGTGCTTTCATGTTTAGATCTTGTGAGCTCTGTTCATGATAGAGATCATCTGTTTTTAATCCATACATGTTGTGTTTGCGGGGATCCGATGGATATTGAGATGCTATTTCAGATTGATTATTGATTCTATCATGTCTTTGTTATTTGTGATCTTGCATGATTTCCGTTGTTAGTAGCTACCTTGGCCAAGTAGATGCTAGCAACTCCAAGAGTTAGTATTTATGCTCGATAGTGGGTTCATGCCTCTGGTAATCTGGGGAAGTGACAGAAATATCTAAGGTACTAGATGTGTTGTTGCTACTAGGGAGAAAACAACAATCCTTTGTTCATAGAACAATCGTATTGTTTACTTTACACGCAGTTCGTAAAGCAATAATCTGTTGCTTGCAACTTAATACTAGAGGGGGTTCGGATGATAACCTGAAGGTGGATTATTAGTCATAGATGCAGTTGGATGGCAGTCTATGTATTATGTTGTAATGCCCAATCAAGTCTCAGAGGAGTCCAGATGATTAGTATATGCATGTATTGCTTTCTCGGTGTTTGCCAATTGCCCCGCTGTAATTTGTTCACCCAGCATGTTATCTATCTAAGGAGAGCCACCTCTAGTGAACTATGGATCCCGGTCCTCTTTCTTTACATACAATCTACAACTGTTTACTGTTTTGTGTTTACTTTCTGCAAACTTTTACTTCTTTCCATTCGATACGTTTAATCCTTTGTTTTCCGCAAAACACGGTGAGATTGACAACCTCATCGCAAGTTGGGGATAAAGTTCTGTAGTTGTGTTGTGCAGGTCTCCACGTTGCTACTAGCACCGGTAGTGCGCCCTGCCAAAGCTCAGCTAGTAACACCTTTGGGGTGTTTCCTTGCTCCTACTAGTTCGATTAAACCTTGGTTTCATAACTGAGGGAAACTTGCTGATGTGCTCACCATACCTTCCTCTTGGGGTTCCCAACGAGCTCTACATCAACACCACACACCAAGCACTTTTCTGGGAACTGTGTATTGAGCCATCAAACGATTTTCTGGCGCCGTTGCCGGGGAGTCAAGGACATCTTCACAAGGGGAGTCCCTCACAATCAATCTCTTTACTTTGTTGTTTTTGTTTTTCTTAGTTTTATTTTTTGCTTTGTTTGCTTGTTTTGTTCTTCAAAAAACACAAAAAAATTAGTTTTACTAGTTTGCTTTCTTTATCAAAAACACAAAAAAATTAAGTCTCCTAAGTTGTCACCTCTCTCTTAGCTCACCATGTTGATTCCTACATTCACCCTGAAACACCTTCCAATTAGTAGTTGTTCTATAATTTGGAAAGATAACATTGAAGAATTCTTTAATCATGTTAGCAAACATGAAGATCCCTTGTAGAACTTGCTCCAAATTATGAGATTGCTGTTGCTTCTTGAATTCACATGTTAGAAGCTAGGTTTGTTAACCTCAGCCTCTTAATGCAAGTAATGTTTCTTAAGCTTAAAGAAATTGAGGGTCCTGAAAAGAGGGATTTTATTTTAGAAACTTTGTTTAAGGAGTTCTATGATGTTGCCAAGGAAGCTAGAAAAGTTTTTGAACATTACAATATGCTAGGCTCATGTATAGATGTTGTTGGTACACGAGAAAAGATGAACGAAACGGAACCTAATGGGGCGGAACCTAAGATACCAATACCCTTCAAACTAGTAGCAATACATGATGCCATAGAAAAGAATCTTGATTGGATTGTTCCTGCAAACCCTTTTGATGAGAATAGTAAACCTAAGAGCATTAAGAGAGGATCGTCTAGAACTTATTTGGATAATATACCTTGCCTTGTTGAAAATATTTCTGGTATTGATCTTAATGCTTCTTCATTTGAGAATACTTGATCCTTTTTCTTGCTTCTTATGCCTAACTTAAAGGCGTTAAAGAAAAGTACTTGTTGGGAGATAACCCAAGAGTTTTAGTTGAGTCTTGGAAGTTATTACCTCTGTAATAACCTCTCCTTATCCTTTTTATTTGCTTTTGTGCCAAGAGTAACCTCTAATGAGAGTGAAGTAATGATTGGGAAAGTTGGTGTCCCGAAACAGATTTCTGTGTTTCACCGTAAAAATTCCTGAGAGAGCTCTGTACGTCGGATTGAGCTGTAATGTTTTGTGCTTCTGCCCCAGGTTGTTATCTAACTTTCGTTAGTCCAACACTTTTTGATTTGAGCAACATAAGGTCTTCGAAAAAAAATCGTCTTTACCTGCTGGTCTGTTTTGACAGATTTCTGCCATTTTCTGCATTTGCTTCTTGTTGGTTCCTTCTTGAGTTCCTTTGGGGAATTGAGCTTTTTGAGGGAAGTGCTACAATAGCTAGTGTTCTAATGGAAGTTTATTTGGTGTTAGAACTGAACCTTGAGACTTATTTATCTTAAGTGGACTAATGTTGCTAATGAGACTGCGTGAAGTTTTGTATGAAGGAAAATTTTCAGGTGTATGGAAGGAATGAGTAATGAGATGAAGGATAGACTAAAGCTCAAGCTTGGGGATGCCACGCGTGTCACCCCAAGAAATATCCAAGAAGTACAAGCGTCAAAGCTGGGGGATTCCCAAGGCATCCCCTTCTTCATCAATAAAAATCCCAGGTTTCTTCCAAACGCTTCATTTTTATTGTTTCATGCACCGTTGTGTTTTTCTTGGAGCGTCTTCTTTTTCATTTTTTTTTGGTTTTTAGTTTGATTGGTTTGCTTAGTTTTCTGAATAAGTTGGTTGGACCCCCTCTTTCACACTTTGGTTTGCAAATAGTTTGGTTTGGTTTGGAAAAGAGTAGGAAAGTTCATGCTTATGTGGTAAAAAGAGCTTGTTTTGACTGTGGCCTATGGTTTGTCATGCCATCCTTGGTATTGTTTTGGATTTATGCTTAGTATACTTTGTTGTAGCATGACTTGTTATAAACAATTGAAATTGCTTAATGTGCCTTGGATGAATCATGCGTTGTTTAGCATATTAAAGCACAGTATAGTGTTCTCCTTTGATGCTTTATTTGGGTTGACTTGGCACATGCTCACACCATGTTATGACTATCTCAAGTCACCATAGCCTTTATGATCCTTTAGTTTTCAACTTGTAGTATCACTTTATGCTTTGATCAATGATGTTTTGTCGCTCTGGATGATTATGGCCATTATTGCTCTCTCAGTTTGTCGCTCCCAGTCTTTTGCTAGCCTCCACAACAAAGTATGAGTTCCACTCATGCATCCAACTCCCTAAACCAAGTTATTCCAAAGAGTCCACCATACCTACCTACTAGTTTATGCTATTCCAAGTATATTCATGCTTTTGTTTACCTTCCACTTGTTATGAAAAAACTTGTGATTAAAGCTCTCACGAACTTGATGGCACACCTTACTTTACTTGCCCTTAATAAACTTGAACCATTGTGTCTTCTATGTTGTATATGCTTGCACTTATTTGTTGGGAATTAGCAGAACCATGCTTTCATGGGGAACGCTTTCAACATTGCACTTGGTACTTGTACCTAGTTGATATCATGCTCTTTTGTATATGGATGTCGTCGGTGTGAAATGAAAGGGGAGCTTGTAAGTCCATGGAGTTATGTATATGTGTTAGAGAAACGCCTGGGCCGCTGGTCTAATCCATGCTGACATGGTGGAAACCTGCAGCGTAACCATAATGAGCTGTCTATGAAGCATTCTTCTTATAAAAAAAGAGTCCTATGCTGAAATAAAGAGAAAAAGAGAAAAAAACAGATACTATGAAAAGAGGAAAGAGAGAAAAAAGCACCATATTCCCATGGTAAATAAGAAGAATGTTGAGATGCTCGTTGTCTAATTGCCTTGTCATTTTGATATGGGGTTTCTTCCGTATCATCGGGCAAGGGGTACCCCGTTGGCGGTTCTCAATGATACACACGTACTTACGATGACAAGAACTTACCGGTGACTAAACTTGAGTAGCATGAGGAGAGGCCCTCGTATACAAGGGACATGCGATTTCTGACTTATACTTCGTCAAGCATGTACACCATAGTTTGTTCAATTTAACCTTAATCACTTCAAGATGCTTATGATAGGGGCAATGAGAGCTGAAAGCTATGAGTACCATAATTTTTGGAAGCTCTTTATGAGACCTGAATCCCTACTTCCTTTTACAAAAGGCTTTTCTTCCACCATTATATTGTGTCTCCACCTTCTATCTTTATGCACCTACTTTGAGAGCATAGTGGCCATTCTTAGTTCTATGAGCATTGTCCCAAGACTAGTTGATTGATGCATAACTTCTTGTTGCTTGTTTGAAACTATTGTATCTAGTCACTCTTATGAACTTTGAAGGTGTCCTATGCATTTATATTTGCTACTCAATTGAGGGACAAGCTGAATACTATTATGCTATGTTTTCTTTATGTGAAACAAACAAACGTCTTGCAAAGCATTGTTACTCATGAATCTTTTGTTTGTGCCTTTTCATGTTGCATCATAGTTTCTTTGCTTATTGCTAGAACTTTGTCTTTCATGTTATGATTGAAGTACTATGATCCCAGCTTTGAATGTTTTGCAAATACTTTGATCAAGTCTTTGATGGTGCATGTCACCTGAAACGTTCTTTCTTTTTATCACTTACCTACTCAAGGACGAGCAGGAATTAAGCTTGGGGATGTTGATACATTGCAAATGTATCTATAATTTTTGATGTTCCATGCTTGGTTTTATCCACTTTCTTGTGTTTTGTTCGAACTTTGGAGTACTTTTCATATGATTTCTTGGACTAACCTATTAACAAGAGCCACAGTGCCAGCTGCGTGTTTTCTGCTGTTCTTGGTTCCAGGAAAGTTAGAAAATGAATATTCTCGGAATTGGACGGGACAAAAGCCAAAGTGCCTATTTTTCCGGAAGTGATCAAGTGCCAGAATATGAGACGGGGAAGGGCCAGGGAGCCACGACAACACCTGGCCCGCGCCAGGGGGTGGTGTGGCCGCTCCCGGCACCCCCTCGGCCTCCCCTTCCGACTATAAATTGCCCTCGGGACGAGAACCCTAAGTACCCGATCAAAAATCCACGAAAGAGTCTGTAGCCGCCGTCATCTCCATCCCTAGATCGGGAGGGATCGGAAGCTCTTCCCGGCACCCTGCCGGAGAGGGGAATTCACCCTGGAGGCCTTCTTCATCACCATGCAAGCCTCCGGTGTGGTGCGTGAGTAGTTCATCCTTGGACTACAGATCCATGTAGTAGCTAGATGGCTGGTTTCTCCTCCGTTGTGCTTTCATGTTTAGATCTTGTGAGCTCCGTTCATGATCAAGATCATCTATTTGTAACCCATACATGTTGTGTTTGCGGGGATCCGATGGATATTGAGATGCTATTTCAGATTGATTATTGATTCTATCATGTCTTTGTTATTTGTGATCTTGCATGCTTTTCGTTGTTAGTAGCTATCTTGGCCAAGTAGATGCTAGCAACTCCAAGAGTTAGTATTTATGCTCGATAGTGGGTTCATGCCTCTGGTAATCTGGGGAAGTGACAGAAATCTCAAAGGTACTAGATGTGTTGTTGCTACTAGGGAGAAAACAACGATCTTTTTTCATAGAACAATCGTATTGTTTACTTTACACGCAGTTCGTAAAGCAATAATCTGTTGCTTGCAACTTAATACTGGAGGGGGTTCGGATGATAACCTGAAGGTGGATTATTAGTCATAGATGCAGTTGGATGGCGGTCTATGTATTATGTTGTAATGCCCAATCAAGTCTCAGAGGAGTCAAGATGATTGGTATATGCATGTATTGCTTTCTTGGTGTTTGTCAATTTCCCCGCTGTAATTTGTTCACCCAGCATGTTATCTATCTAAGGAGAGCCACCTCTAGTGAACTATGGATCCCGGTCCCTTTCTTTACATACAATCTATAAATTGTTTACCATTTTGTGTTTACTTTCTGCAAACCTTTACTTCTTTCCATTCGATACGTTTAATCCTTTGTTTTCCGCAAAACACAGTGAGATGGACAATCTCATCGCAAGTTGGGGACAACGTTCTGTGGTTGTGTTGTGCAGGTCTCCACGTTGCTACTAGCACCGGTAGTGCACCCTGCCAAAGCTCAGCTAGTAACACCTTTGGGGTGTTTCCTTGCTCCTACTGGTTCGATTAAACCTTGGTTTCATAACTGAGGGAAACTTGATGCTGTGCTCATCATACCTTCCTCTTGGGGTTCCCAACGAGCTCTACATCAACACCACGCACCAAGCACTTTTCTGGGCGCCGTGTATTGAGCCATCAATGGGTAGTGCAAAAATTTGCCGAAATGGAAATGAATCAACATTTCGGCAAACATCCATGCAATCACACCGGCCGGGCCTGACAACAACAAGCAACCAACAAAAAACTTCCTCCCATTGCAAACATTCATGCACCACACAAGCATCGTCTCGCCATGGATCGCACACACACACCGCCCGCGCGATAAGCTTCACCTACATGTTCATGATGGCCAAGTACTCACCTATAGTAGACACAATAATAGCGAGACGAGACCGCGTGATGAGAGAGTGTGGACAAATAGATCTACAATGCAAGTTGGTGGAGAGGAAATTAGTAAAAAAAAAGAGATGTGAGAGAGAAAAGTAAGAAACTTTTAGATCTAGAATTTGGAGCGAAGCTTCCACTTACCAATCTATGGATTAAAGTAGGTTTAGTTACAAGAAAATGGAGAAATTATGGGCAAGATGGGGTGTGAGGAGGAGGAAGACGAGTTGGGAGGAGGTAGAGATGTGAAATGGTTGGTGGTGGATAGATAGATAAGAAAGCAAGCTTTTGTCACCTTTTTAACATGGATATGGACGCCCTCATCTGTGGCGCATATGGAGGAAATGCGCCACAGATGCTGAAACTTCTGCGGTGCATAAGTCCATATGCGCCACAGAAGTGGGTGAATAAGATTCCCTGTGTGGAGCCCACCTCCAAGTTCTGTGGCGCATGTTGGACTTATGCGCCACAGAAGTGAAACACATCTATGGCACATATGCCAACATGCGCCACATAACTTGGGTGAATTAGGTTCCGTGGTGGGGCCCCCCTCCATGTTCTGTGGCGCATGAGGAAATATGCGCCACAGAAGAGGCAACTTCTGTGGCGCATATTTCAGAAAGCGCCACAGAACATGGATCAACCCACCCCGGCCGGCGGGTCCCACCAATCTTCAGTGGCGCATGTTCTAGAGAATGCGCCACAGAACTTCCAATCTTCTGTGGCGCATGCTTTCTGGTGCGCCACTGATGTTTTTCTATGGTGCATGCTTTCGCATATGCGCCACTGAACATCTTGTCTATCTATAGGCCGTTTCCTAGTAGTGCGGCGAGTTTCTGGTCATATCTCTTAAACTTGTATCAGGTCTTACAATCATTGTAAATGGCCCTAGAAACCCAAAACCGTGAGCAATAGCTCATGAAAACGGCCATAAAACATGAAACGACGAGTTTTTGGTCATATCTCTCAAACGTGTATCGGGTCTTACTGTCGTTGTAAATCGCCCTGGAACCCCAAAACTATGGGTAATAGCTCATGAAAACGGCCATAAAGCGCGAATACGACGAATTTTTGATCATATCTCTCAAACATGTATCGGGTCTTACTGTCGTTGTAAATCGCCCTAGAACCCTAAAACTGTGGGTAATAGCTCATGAAACGGCCATAAAACACGAATACGTCGAGTTTTTGGTCATATCTCTCAAACATGTATCGGGTCTTACTATCGTTCTAAATCGCCCTATAACCCCAACCGTGGGCAATAACTCATGAAAACGGTTATAAAACGTGAAAACAACGAGTTTTTGGTCATATCTCTCAAACTTGTATCGGGTCTTACCGTCATTGTAAATCGCCCTGGAACCCCAAAATTGTGGGTAATAGCTCATGAAAACAGCCATAAAACACGAAAGCGGTGAGTTCTTGATCATATCTCTCAAACATGTATCAGGTCTTACTGTCGTTATATTTCGCCCTAGGACCCCAAAACCGTGAGCAATAGCTAATGAAAACGGCCATAAAACACGAAAAACGACGAGTTTTTTATAATATCTCTCAAACTTTTATCGGGTCTTACTATCGTTGTAAATCGCCCTAGAACCCCAAAACAGTGGGCAATAGCTCATGAAAACGGCCATAAAACACGAATACGACGAGTTTTTGGTCATATCTCTCAAACATGTATTAGGTCTTACTATCGTTGTAAATCGCCCTAGAACCCCAAAACCGTGAGCAATAGCTCATGAAAACGACCATAAAATATGAAAACGACGAGTTTTTGGACATATCTCTCAAACTTGTATTGGGTCTTACTATCGTTGTAAATCGCCCTAGAACCCCAAAACTGTGGGCAATAGCTCATGAAAACAATCATAAAAGACGAAAATGACAAGTTTTTGCTCATATCTCTCATACTTTTATCGGGTCTTGCTGTTGTTGTAAATCGCCCTAGAACCCCAAAACTGTGAGCAATAGCTCATTAAAACGGCCATAAAACACAAAAAAAAACAAGTTTTTGGTCATATTTCTCAAATTTGTATCGGGTCTTACTATTGTTGTAAATCGCCCTAGAACCCCAAAACTATGAGCAATAGCTCATGAAACCGGCCATAAAACACGAAAAAGACAAGTTTTTGGTCATATCTCTCAAACTTTTATCGGGTCTTACTTCCATTGTAAATCGCCCTAGAGCCCCAAAACAGTGGGCAATTGTTCATGAAAACGGCCATAAAACGCGGAATACGACAAGTTTTTGGTCATATCTCTCAAACATGTATCAGTTCTTACTGTCGTTATAAATCGCCCTAGAACCCCAAAACCTTGAGCAATATCTCATGAAAACGGCCACAAAACACCAAAACGACGAGTTTTGGTCATATCGCTCAAACTTGTACCGAGTCTTATTCTTATTGTAAATCGCCGTAGAACCCCAAAACATTGAGCAATAGCTCATGAAAATGACCATAAAACACAAAAGCGACGAGTTTTTGTTCATTTCTCTCAAACTTGTATTGGGTCTTACTATCGTTGTAAATCGCCCTAGAATAACAAAACTTTGAGCAATAGCTCATGAAAACGGCCATAAAACACGAAAACGACAAGTTTTGGTCATATCGCTCAAACTTGTATCGAGTCTTATTATTGTTTTAAATCGCCGTAGAATCCCATAACTTTGAGCAATAGCTCATGAAAACGGCCATAAAACACGAAACCGACGAATTTTTGATCATATCTCTCAAACTTTTATCGGGTCTTACTGTCATTATAAATCGCCCTAGAACCCCAAAATAATGGGCAATAGCTCATGAAAATGGCCATAAAACGCGAATACGACGAGTTTTTGGTCATACCTCTCAAACATGTATCAGGTCTTACTATCGTTGTAAATCGCCCTAGAACCCTAAAACTGTGAGCAATAGCTCATGAAAACGACCAGAAAACACGAAAACGACGAGTTTTTGGTCATATCTCTCAAACTTGTATTGGGTCTTACAGTCGTTGTAAATCACCATGTAACCCCAAATTTGTAGGCAATAACTCTTGAAAACAGCCATAAAGCGCGAATACAATGAGTTTTCGGTCATATCTCTCAAACATGTATCGGGTCTTATGGTCATTATAAATCGCCCTAGAACCCCAAAACCATGAGCAATAGCTCATGAAAACGGCCATAATACATGAATACGATGAGTTTCTGGTCATATCTCTCAAACTTGTATCGGGTCTTACGGTCATTGTAAATCGCCGTGGAACCCGAAAACTGTGGGTAATAGCTCATGAAAACGGCCATAAAACACGAAAACGACAAGTTTTCGGTCATATCTCTCAATCTTGTATCAGGTCTTATTGTTGTTGTAAATGGCCCTAGAACCCCAAAACAATGATTTTTTGTTTGTTTTTCTCAAACTTTTATCGGGTCTTACTATGTTGTAAATCGCCCTGGAACCCCAAAACAGTGTGCTATAGCTCATGAAAATGGCCATAAAACACGAATACGACGAGATTTTGGTTATATCTCTCGAACATGTATCAGGTCTTACAGTCGTTGTAAATCGCCCTAGAATACCAAAACCGTGAGCAATAGCTCATGAAAACGACCATAAAACATGAAAACAACGAGTTTTTGGTCATATATCTCAAACTTGTATCGGGTCTTACTGCCATTGTCAATCACCCTAGAACCCCAAAACTGTGGGTAATAGCTCATGAAAACGGCCATAAAACACGAATACGACGAGTTTTTGGACATATCTCTCAAACATGTATCAGGTCTTATTTTCGTTGTAAATCGCCCTAAAACCCCAAAACCGTGAGCAATAGCTCATGAAAACGGCCATAAAACACGAAAACGAGTTTTCGGTCATATCTCTCAAACTTGTATTGGGTCTTACTGTTGTTGTAAATCGCCCTAGAAACCCGAACCTCATGAACACGGCCATAAAACACGAATACGACGAGTTTTTGGTCATATCTCTGAAACATGTATTAGGTCTTACTATCGTTTTAAATCGCCTTAGAACCCCAAAACCGTGAGCAGTAGCTCATGAAAACGACCATAAAACACGAAAACGACAAGTTTTTGGCCATATCTCTCAAACTTGTATTGGGTCTTACTGTCGTTGTAAATCGCCCTACAACCCCAAAACAGTGGGCAATAGCTCATGAACATGGCTAGAAAACACGAAAACGACGAGTTTTTGATCATATCTCTCAAACTTTTACCGGGTCTTATTGTCGTTGTAAATCGCCCTAGAACCCCAAAACTGTGAGCAATAACTCATGAAAATGGCCAGAAAACACGAAAACTTGTATCAAAAACTCATCGTATTCGCGCTTTATGGCTATTTTCAAGAGTTATTGCCTACAGATTTGGGATTCCAGGGCGATTTACAATGACCATAAGACCCGATACAAGTTTAAGAGATATGACCAAAAACTCGTCGAATTCGAGTTTTATGGCCGTTTTCATGAGCCATTGCCCATTGTTTTGGGGTTCTCGGGCGATTTACAACGACAATAAGACCCGGTAAAAGTTTGAGAGATATGATCAAAAACTCGTCGTTTTCGTGTTTTCTGGCCATGTTCATGAGCTATTGCCCACTGCTTTGGGGTTCTAGGGCGATTTACAATCACAGTAAGACCCGATACAAGTTTGAGAGATATGACAAAATACTTGTCGTTTTCGTGTTTTATGTCCAGTTTGATGAGCTATTACCCACTGTTTTGGGGTTGTAGGGCGATTTACAACGACAGTAAGACCCAATACAAGTTTGAGAGATATGGCCAAAAACTTGTCGTTTTCGTGTTTTATGGTCGTTTTCATGAGCTACTGCTCACGGTTTTGGGGTTCTAAGGCGATTTAAAACGATAGTAAGACCTAATACATGTTTGAGAGATATGACCAAAAACTCGTCGTATTCGTGTTTTATGGCTGTTTTCATGAGCTACTGCTCACGGTTTTGGGGTTCTAGGGCGATTTACAACGACAGTAACACCCGATACATGTTTGAGAGATATGACCAAAAACTCATTGTATTCATGTTTCATGGCTATTTCCCACTGTTTTGTGGTTCTAGGGCGATTTACAATGACCGTAAGACCCGATATAAGTTTGAGAGATATGACCAAAACTTGTCGTATTCGCGCTTTGTGGCTGTTTTCAAGAGCTATTGCCTATAGTTTTGGGGTTCCAGGGCGATTTACAATGACAGTAAGACCTGATACAAGTTTGAGAGATATGACCAAAAACTCGTCGTATTCGTGCTTTATGGCCGTTTTCATGAGCTATTGCCCATAGTTTTGGAGTTCTATGCCGATTACAATGACCGTAAGACCCGATACAAGTTTGAGAGATATGACCAAAAACTCATCGTATTCGCGCTTTATGGCTATTTTCAAGAGTTATTGCCTACAGATTTGGGATTCCAGGGCGATTTACAATGACCATAAGACCCGATACAAGTTTAAGAGATATGACCAAAAACTCGTCGAATTCGAGTTTTATGGCCGTTTTCATGAGCCATTGCCCATTGTTTTGGGGTTCTCGGGCGATTTACAACGACAATAAGACCCGGTAAAAGTTTGAGAGATATGATCAAAAACTCGTCGTTTTCGTGTTTTCTGGCCATGTTCATGAGCTATTGCCCACTGCTTTGGGGTTCTAGGGCGATTTACAACGACAGTAAGACCTGAATACGACGAGATTTTGGTTATATCTCTCGAACATGTATCAGGTCTTACAGTCGTTGTAAATCGCCCTAGAATACCAAAACCGTGAGCAATAGCTCATGAAAACGACCATAAAACATGAAAACAACGAGTTTTTTGTCATATATCTCAAACTTGTATCGGGTCTTACTGCCATTGTCAATCACCCTAGAACCCCAAAACTATGGGCAATAGCTCATGAAAACGGCCATAAAGCACGAATACGACGAGTTTTTGGTCATATCTCTCAAACTTGTATCAGGTCTTACTGTCATTGTAAATCGCCCTGGAACCCCAAAACTATAGGCAATAGCTCTTGAAAACAGCCACAAAGCGCGAATACGACAAGTTTTTGGTCATATCTCTCAAACTTATATCGGGTCTTACGGTCATTGTAAATCGCCCTAGAACCACAAAACAGTGGGAAATAGCCATGAAACATGAATACAATGAGTTTTTGGTCATATCTCTCAAACATGTATCGGGTGTTACTGTCGTTGTAAATCGCCCTAGAACCCCAAAACCGTGAGCAGTAGCTCATGAAAACAGCCATAAAACACGAATACGACGAGTTTTTGGTCATAACTCTCAAACATGTATTAGGTCTTACTATCGTTTTAAATCGCCTTAGAACCCCAAAACCGTGAGCAGTAGCTCATGAAAACGACCATAAAACACGAAAAACGACAAGTTTTTGGCCATATCTCTCAAACTTGTATTGGGTCTTACTGTCGTTGTAAATCGCCCTACAACCCCAAAACAGTGGGTAATAGCTCATCAAACTGGACATAAAACACGAAAACGACAAGTATTTTGTCATACCTCTCAAACTTGTATCGGGTCTTACTGTTATTGTAAATCGCCCTAGAACCCCAAAACTGTGAGCAATAACTCATGAAAATGGCCATAAAACACGAAAACGACGAGTTTTTGGACATATCTCTCAAACTTTTACCGGGTCTTACTATCGTTGTAAATCGCCCTAGAACCCCAAAACAGTGGGCAATAGCTCATGAAAACGGCCATAAAACACGAATACGACGAGTTTTTGGTCATATCTCTGAAACATGTATTAGGTCTTACTATCGTTTTAAATCGCCTTAGAACCCCAAAACCGTGAGCAGTAGCTCATGAAAACAACCATAAAACACGAAAACGACAAGTTTTTGGCCATATCTCTCAAACTTGTATTGGGTCTTACTGTCGTTGTAAATCGCCCTACAACCCCAAAACAGTGGGTAATAGCTCATGAAACTGGACATAAAACACGAAAACGACAAGTTTTTTGTCATATCTCTCAAACTTGTATCGGGTCTTACTGTTGTTGTAAATCGCCCTAGAACCCCAAAACTGTGAGCAATAACTCATGAAAATGGCCATAAAACACGAAAACGACGAGTTTTTGGACATATCTCTCAAACTTTTACCGGGTCTTACTATCGTTGTAAATCGCCCTAGAACCCCAAAACAGTGGGCAATAGCTCATGAAAACGGCCATAAAACACGAATACGACGAGTTTTTGGTCATATCTCTCAAACATGTATCATGTCTTACTATCATTGTAAATCGCCCTAGAACCCCAAAACCATGAGCAGTAGCTCATGAAAACGGCCATAAAACACGAAAACAACGAGTTTTTGGTCATATCTCTCAAACTTGTATTGGGTCTTACTATCGTTATAAATCGCCCTAGAACCCCAAAAACTGTGGGTAATAGCTCATGAAAACGGCCATAAAACGCGAAAACGACAAGTTTTTGTTCATATCTCAAACTTGTATCGGGTCTTATTGTTGTTGTAAATCGCCCAAGAACCCCAAAACTATGAGCAATAGCTCATAAAAACGGCCATAAAACACGAAAACGACGACTCGTTGATCATATCTCTCAAACTTTTATCGGGTCATACTATCGTTTGTAAATCGCCCTAGAACCCCAAAACAGTGGGCAATAGCTCATGAAAACGGCCATAAAACACGAATACGACGAGTTTTTGGTCATATCTCTCAAACATGTATTAGGTCTTACTATCATTTTAAATCGCCCTAGAACCCCAAAAACCGTGGGCAATAGCTCATGAAAATGGCCATAAAACGTGAAAACGACGATTTTTTTGTCATATCTCTCAAACTTGTATCGGGTCTTACTGTCATTGTCAATCACCCTAGAACCCCAAAACTGTGGGTAATAGCTCATGAAAACGGAAATAAAACACGAAAACGACGAGTTTTTGGTCATATCTCTCAAACATGTATCAGGTCTTACTGTCGTTGTAAATCGCCCTAGAATCACAAAACTGTGAGCAATAGCTCATGAAAACGGCCATAAACACGAAAACTTCAAGTTTTTGGTCATATCTCTCAAACTTTTATTGGGTGTTACTATCGTTGTAAAACGCCCTAGAAACCCCAAAACTGTGAGCAATAGCTCATGAAAACGGCCATAAAACTCGAAAACGACGAGTTTTTCATAATATCTCTCAAACTTTTATCGGGTCTTACTATCATTGTAAATCGCCCTAGAACCCTAAAACAGTGGGCAATAGCTAATGAAAACGTCCATAAAACACGAATACGACGATTTTTTGGTCATATATCTCAAACATATATCGGGGCTTACTATCGTTGTAAATCGCCCTAGAAACCCGAAACTGTGCGCAATAGCTCATGAAAAGGGCCATAAAACACGAAAACGACGAGTTTTTTGATGATATCTCTCAAGCTTGTATTGGGTCTTACTGTTGTTGTAAATCGCCCTAGAACCCTAAAACTGTGGGAAATAGCTCATGAAAACGGCCATAAACACGAAAACGACGAGCTTTTGATCATATCTCTCAAACATGTATCGTGTCTTACTTTCATTGTAAATCGCCCTAGAACCCCAAAACACTGGGTAATAGCTCATGAAAATGGCCATAAAACACCAAAACGACGAGTTTTTTGACATATCTCTCAACTTGTATCGGGTCTTACTGTTGTTGTAAATCGCCCTAGAACCCAAAACTGTGAGCAATAGCTCATGAAAACGGCCATAAAACACGAAAGCGACGAGTTTTTGATCATATCTCTCAAACTTTTATCGGGTCTTACTGTCGTTGTAAATCGCCCTAGAACCCCAAAACAGTGGGCAATGGCTCATGAAAACGGCCATAAAACTCGAATACGACGAGTTTTTGGTCATATCTCTCAAACATGTATCAGGTCTTACTATCGTTGTAAATCGCCCAAGAACCCCAAAACCGTGAGCAATAGCTCATCAAAAAGGCCATAAAGCGCGAAAACGATGAGTTTTTGGTCATATCTCTCAACCTTGTATCGGTTCTTACTGTAGTTGTAAATCACCATGTAACCCCAAATTGTGGCAATAGCTCATGAAAATGGCCATAAAACGCGAATACGATGATTTTTTGGTCATATCTCTCAAACATGTATCTGGTCTTACTATCTATTTAAAAAGCGCCCTAGAACCCCAAAACAGTGGGCAATAGCTCATGAAAATGGCCATAAAACGCGAATACGATGAGTTTTTGGTCATATCTCTCAAACATGTATCGGGTCTTACTGTAGTTGTAAATCGCTCAAGAACCCCAAAACCGTGAGCAATATGTCATGAAAAAGGCCATAAAGCACGAAAACGACGAGTTTTTGGTCATATCTCTCAAACTTCTATTGGGTCTTACTGTTGTTGTAAATCGCCCTAGAAACCCAAAACTGTGGGCAATAACTCATGAAACGGCCATGAAACACGAATACGACAAGTTTTTGGTCATATCTCTGAAACATGTATCGGGTCTTACTGTCTTGGAAATCACCCTATAATCCCAAACGTGGGCTATATAGCTCATGAAAACGGCCAGAAAACGTGAATAGAAGGAGTTTTTGGTCAATCTCTCAAACTTGTATCGGGTCATACGGTCATTGTAAATCGCCCTAGAACCCCAAAATTGTGGGTAATAGCTCATGAAAACGGACATAAAACACGAAAACGACAAGTTTTTGGTCATATCTCTCAAACTTGTATTGGGTCTTACTGTTGTTGTAAATCGCCCTAGAACCCCAAAACTGCGAGCAATAGCTTATGAAAACGGCCATAAACACGAAACGATGAGTTTTCTATGATATCTGTCAAACTTTTATCGCGTCTTACTGTCGTTGTAAATCGCCCTAGAACCCCAAAACTGTGCGCAATAGCTCATGAAAACGGCCATACAACACGAAAACAACGATTCTTTGATCATATCTCTCAAAGTTTTATCGGGTATTACTATCGTTGTAAATCGCCCTAGAACCCCAAAACAGTGGGCAATTGCTCATGAAAACGGCCAAAAAACACGAATACGACGAGTTTTTGGTCATATCTCTCAAACATGTATTAGGTCTTACTATCGTTATAATCGCCCTAGAACCCCAAAAGTGTGAGCAATAGCTCATGAAAACAGCCATAAAGCGTGAAAACGATGATTTTTGGGTCATATCTCTCAACCTGTATCGGGTCTTACTATCGTTGTAAATCACCCTAGAACCCCAAAACTGTGGGTAATAGCTCATGAAAACGGCCATAAAACACGAAAATGACAAGTTTTTGGTCATATCTCTCAAACTTGTATTGGGTCTTACTGTTGTTGTAAATCGCCCTAGAACCCCAAAACTATGGGTAATAGCTCATGAAAACGGCCATAAAGCACGAAAACGACGAGGTTTTTGTCATATCTCTCAAACATCTATCGGGTCTTACAGTCTTTGTAAATCACCATGTAACCCCAAAACTGTGGGCAATATCTCATGAAAACGACCATAAAACACGAAAACGACTAGTTTTTTATCATATCTCTCAAACATGTATCGGGTCTTACAGTCGTTGTAAATCGCCCTAGAAACCCAAAACTGTGGGCAATAACTCATGAAACGGCCATGAAACACGAATACGACAAGTTTTTGGTCATATCTCTGAAACATGTATCGGGTCTTACTGTCGTGGGAAATCACCCTATAATCCCAACCGTGGGTTATAGCTCATGAAAACGGCAAGAAAACGTGAATACAAGGAGTTTTTTGGTCAATCTCTCAAACTTGTATCGGGTCATACGGTCATTGTAAATCGCCCTAGAACCCGAAAATTGTGGGTAATAGCTCATGAAAACGGACATAAAACACAAAAACGACAAGTTTTGGTCATATCTCTCAAACTTGTATTGGGTCTTACTGTTGTTGTAAATCGCCCTAGAACCCCCAAAACTGCGAGCAACAGCTTATGAAAACGGCCATAAAACACGAAAACGATGAGTTTTCTATGATATATCTCAAACTTTTATCGCGTCTTACTGTCGTTGTAAATTGCCCTAGAACCCCAAAACAGTGAGCAGTAGCTCATGAAAACGGCCATAAAACACGAAAACGACGATTCTTTCATAATATCTCTCAAACTTTTATCGGGCTTACTATCGTTGTAAATCGCCCTAGAACCCCAAAAACAGTGGGCAATAGCTCATGAAAACGGCCATAAAAACACGAATACGACGAGTTTTTGGTCAGATCTCTCAAACATGTATTAGGTCTTACTATCGTTTTAAATCGCCCTAGAATCCCAAAACCGTGAGCAATAGCTCATGAAAACGGCCATAAAGCGTGAAAACGACGATTTTTTGGTCATATCTCTCAAACTTGTATCGGGTCTTACTGTCGTTGTCAATCACCCTAGAACCCCAAAACTGTGGGTAATAGCTCATGAAAACGGCCATAAAACAAGAAAACGACAAGTTTTAGGTCATATCGCTCAAACTTGTATCGGGTCTTACTGTTGTTGTAAATCACCCTAGAACCCCAAAACTATGAGCAATAGCTCATGATAACGGCCATAAAACACGAAAACGACGAGTCTTTTATGATATCTCTCAAACTTTTATCGGGTCTTACTGTCGTTGTAAATCGCCCTAGAACCACAAAACAGTGGGCAATAGCTAATGAAAACAGCGATAAAACGCGAATACGAAGAGTTTTTGGTCATATCTCTCAAACATGTATCAGGTCTTACTATCATTGTAAATCGCCCTAGAACCCCAAAACCGTGAGCAGTAGCTCATGAAAACGAGCATAAAACACGAAAACAACGAGTTTTGGTCATATCTCTCAAACTTGTATTGGATCTTATTGTCGTTATAAATCGCCCTAGAACCCCAAAACTGTGGGTAATAGCTCATGAATACGGCCATAAAACACGAAAACGACAAGTTTTTGTTCATATCTCAAACTTGTATCGGGTCTTACTTTTGTTGTAAATTGCCCTAGAACCTCAAAACTGTGAGCAATAGCTCATGAAAACGGCCATAAAACACGAAAACGACGATTCTTTGATCATATCTCTCAAACTTTTATCGGGTCTTACTATCGTTGTAAATCGCCCTAGAACCCCAAAACGTGGGAAATAGCTCATGAAAACGGCCATAAAACACGAATACGACGAGCTTTTCGTCATATCTCTCAAACATGTATTAGGTCTTACTATCGTTTTAAAATCGCCCTAGAACCCCAAAACCGTGAGCAATAGCTCATGAAAACGGCTATAAAGCGTGAAAACGACGATTTTTTGGTCATATCTCTGGAACTTGTATCGGCTCTTACTGTCGTTGTCAATCACCCTAGAACCCCAAAACTGTGGGTAATAGCTCATGAAAACGGAAATAAAACACGGAGACGACAAGTTTTTGGTCATATCGCTCAAACTTGTATCGGGTCTTACTGTTGTTGTAAAACACCCTAGAACCCCAAAACCGTGAGCAATAGCTCATGAAAACGGCCATAAAACACAAAAGCGATAAGTTTTTTAATAATATCTCTCAAACTTTTATCGGGTCTTACTAATCGTTGTAAATCGCCCTAGAACCCCAAACAGTGGGCAATAGCTAATGAAAACCTGCGATAAAACGCGAATACGACGATTTTTTGGTCATATATCTCAACATGTATCAGGGCTTACTATCGTTGTAAATCGCCCTAGAAACCCGAACTGTGCGCAATAGCTCAAGAAAACGGCCATAAAACACGAATACGGCGAGTTTTTGGACATATCTCTCAAACATGTATTAGGTCTTATTTTCGTTGTAAATCGTCCAAGAACCCCAAAACTGTGAGCAATAGCTCATGAAAACAACCATAAAACACGAAAACGACGAGTTTTTGGTCATATCTCTCAAACTTGTATTGGGTCTTACTGTCATTGTAAATCACCCTAAACCCCAAAACTGTGGGTAATAGCTCATGAAAACGGGCATAAAACACGAAAACGACAAGTTTTTGGTCATATCTCTCAAACTTGTATTGGGTCTTACTGTTGTTGTAAATCGCCCTAGAACACCAAAACTAGGGGTAATAGCTCATGAAAACGGCCATAAAGCACGAAAACGACGAGTTTTTTGTCATATCTCTCAAACATCTACCGGGTCTTACAGTCTTTGTAAATCACCATGTAGCCCCAAAACTGTGGGCAATATCTCATGAAAGCGACCATAAAACACGAAAACGACTAGTTTTTATCATATCTCTCAAACATGTATCGGGTCTTACAGTCGTTGTTAATCGCCCTAGAAACCCAAAAACTGTGGGCAATAACTCATGAAACGGCCATGAAACACGAATACGACAAGTTTTTGGTCATATCTCTGAAACATGTATCGGGTCTTACTGTCGTGGGAAATCACCCTATAATCCCAACCGTGGGTTATAGCTCATGAAAACGGCAAGAAAACGTGAATACAAGGAGTTTTTGGTCAATCTCTCAAACTGTATCGGGTCATACGGTAATTGTAAATCGCCCTAGAACCCCAAAATTGTGGGTAATAGCTCATGAAAACGGACATAAAACACAAAAACGACAAGTTTTTGGTCATATCTCTCAAACTTGTATTGGGTCTTACTGTTGTTGTAAATCGCCCTAGAATCCCAAAACTGCGAGCAACAGCTTATGAAAACGGCCATAAAACACGAAAACGATGAGTTTTCTATGATATACCTCAAACTTTTATCGCGTCTTACTGTCGTTGTAAATTGCCCTAGAACCCCAAAACAGTGAGCAGTAGCTCATGAAAACGGCCATAAAACACGAAAAACGACGATTCTTTCATAATATCTCTCAAACTTTTATCGGGCTTACTATCGTTGTAAATCGCCCTAGAACCCCAAAACAGTGGGCAATAGCTCATGAAAACGGCCATAAAACACGAATACGACGAGTTTTTGGTCAGATCTCTCAAACATGTATTAGGTCTTACTATCGTTTTAAATCGCCCTAGAATCCCAAAACCGTGAGCAATAGCTCATGAAAATGGCCATAAAGCGTGAAAACGACGATTTTTTGGTCATATCTCTCAACTTGTATCGGGTCTTACTGTCGTTGTCAATCACCCTAGAACCCCAAAACTGTGGGTAATAGCTCATGAAAACGGCCATAAAACAAGAAAACGACAGTTTTAGGTCATATCGCTCAAACTTGTATCGGGTCTTACTGTTGTTGTAAATCACCCTAGAACCCCAAAACCTTGAGCAATAGCTCATGAACATGCCATAAAACACGAAAACGACGAGTCTTTTATGATATCTTCTCAAACTTTATCGGGTCTTACTGTCGTTGTAATCGCCCTAGAACCACAAACAGTGGGCAATAGCTAATGAAAACAGCGATAAAACGCGAATACGAAGAGTTTTTGGTCATATCTCTCAAACATGTATCAGGTCTTACTATCACTGTAAATCGCCCTAGAACCCCAAAACTGTGAGCAATAGCTCACGAAAACAACCATAAAAACAACGAAAATGACGAGTTTTCGGTCATATCTCTCAAACTTGTATTGGGTCTTACTGTCGTTATAAATCGCCCTAGAACCCCAAACTGTGGGTAATAGCTCATGAAAACGGCCATGAACACGAAAACGACAAGTTTTGTTCATATCTCAACTTGTATCGGGTCTTACTCGCCCTAGAACCCAAAACTGTGGGTAATAGCTCATGAAAACGGCCATGAACACGAAAACGACAAGTTTTTGTTCATATCTCAAACTTGTATCGGGTCTTACTGTTGTTGTAAATCGCCCTTGAACCCCAAAACTGTGAGCATAGCTCATGAAAACGGCCATAAAACACGAAAAATGACGATTCTTTGATCATACTCTCAAACTTTTATGGGTCTTACTATCATTGTAAATCGCCCTAGAAACCCCAAAACAGTGGGTAATAGCTCATGAAAATGGCCATAAAACACGAATACGACAAGTTTTTGGTCATATTTCTCAAACATGTATCGGGTCTTACTATTGTTTTAAAACGCCTAGAACCCCAAAACCGAGAGCAATAGCTCATGGAAC